>CAFUXE010000898.1:427219-469961 GCA_903364295.1 Serranus cabrilla | reverse complement strand
AGGGAGAGAGAGGGAGAGGGAGAGAGGGAGACCAACAAAGAGAAACTTACAAGCACTGAGGGACTGGGTGTGCAAGCTATGGCAGAAAAAAACACAGAGAAATAAAAAAAAAAGAACGCACACACTCACACACACATACACACACTTCCAGTAGTGTGTGTGTAAGTTGATTGTAACAGTAATTGATGTAAACGTCTAAATTACAGCTAGGAGCTAAAATAACCACTGTGTTTTACCGTTGCCATGTCGACATGATGAAAAACACCTGGTTGGTTCGCTGGCGTGGAGGGTGGAACATCTGTGTCATGGGCGCTCAGCTGAACCAATGAAAAGGCTGTGTGTGTAAGCGACATGTGTCTGCACCAATGAAACACTCACTGGAAAGAGGAGATATCCGAGTCGACGGCATGTTAGGCTCAAGTCAAACTAAATATATCATATTACGTGATATTATGAGATATAAACTACTGCATATTTGTGTAAATGCATTTCAGATCTTGTATAATCAGACTTAATCTAGAGGCTGGTGCAAAAACTTGCTGAATACTTTTAATGGTTTTTCCTACTTTGGAGCCAGCATGGTGCGGTTTTTCAGAAATGGGACATTTCACTGAGTGCCAGCAAAGTTTACACAATCACAGGAAAGTCTCTAGAAATACCCCACTGATCCTCGAAGGAGGAACTCCTCGTCTCGCTGCGTCCCGTCCACAGGAAGGTCAGCCTGCAGGGTCAGCTAACTAGCGGCACCCCTGGAGCAAATAATGGTTCAATGTCTTGCTCAAGGACACTTCAGCAGGGGAGATCCATCAGGCATAGAAGACTGAGTCTGAGCTTTCAGCTGAGGGACATATGACTAATCACTACACCACCCTGCTGCCAAAAAGTAACCCAAAGAAAAACCACACTGCCAAATCCTGGGATTTGAAAGTCAATTTAGTGTACTTTTCTATGACTGATGACTGACTTTACACTTTCGGAAGTGGTGTGATGCGGTAAAAAGTTAAGTTTCCCAAGCAGGTTGGGAGGGAACACTTGACTTTTTATGCTTTTTCAAACCCGAGTCGGAATCAGTCAATCAGACAATTCAAAGCGCACTTGAAAGGAGGATTAACATCCAAAACATGAGCCAAGACAGAGTCAAGCAAATACGCTAATTCTTGATTAGACTGAGCCAAAAATGCCAAGCTGTCACCTTCCCACTACGCATGTTGTCAGCTGTAATGTGTGTGTGGGTAAGCGTGGCATGTGTGGAAGAGCCAAAATGGGTTGAAATGTGGTTAAAATGGTGTAATTTGTTTTTCAAGCCAAATGTAATATTCCTAGCAGACAATGAGACTGCTGTGGACTGTCACACAGCGTAAAGCCACACACGGGTCATAACTGTGACACACACACTCCTTTCAAGCGGACACACACTTCCACACGGGCCTATCCACCAGTGTTTCCACAGACAGACACACAAATACACACGCAGGTCAAAATTAAGGCAAACAGGTTGTCTGATTATGTTTCTGTTACACTAAACACAGCCTGGATTTTATACACTAGGCACATTACCACACACACACACACACGCTACCACACACACACACTTTTTTCCTTCCAGCATGGCCGTGTTTATTTGAGTCTGTGTCCTGATGGGAAATGTGACTGCTGCACAAACAAACTGAACGGCCCAGAACAGACAACTCTGTCTGAGTGTGTGTGTGTGTGTGTGTGTGTGGAGAGAGAGAGAGGGAAGGAGCGGAGGAGCAGTTTGGTGAATATCGGTACGTCTTCCCTTTTTCCGACATACACAAACTGCACTTCAGTAACTAGAAAGAATAAAGACACCACTCTCCACGTTTTCCATAAGGGGCTGTATATAGGATACCGACAGGCTTTAGCAAAGCATCTCTGAGCTCCATTTATACGGATGTCTGCAGAAATGCACCTTTGAGCTCAGACTGCTCACCATGCTGTATTGATGTTTAATGGCTGCTGGAGCAGGAGATGGTATCCTGTTTAAGATGAAACATTTCTAATCAGGAACCCTTAATGTTAGTTATTTTTTACTAAGATATGTACTGTTTTGGACCAAGCGGGAACTTTGAAAATGAAACCAATGCTGAAGTGCTTAAAGCTGCAGTTCCTCCATTGGCCACTCGAGGCTGGCTCTGAAAGCGAGTCAATCCTCATTGACCTCCATGTTAAAATGCCCAAATTTACAGCAAAAGTAAACAGCTAATTTTTCCATACAGGGGTTAAATTGGCATTTAACTTATCCCTTTAATTCATATTAAAGCCTGAAGTTATGCATTATTAAGTATGGCTGCTTTTAGTGAATCCAGGTGCCAGGAACCAGGCTTCAATCCCCCACCTCAGCTTCACCTCTTTGCCCATTTTGGGATTAGCTGTGAGTCAGGCTCTGCCAAGATGGTGATGGCCACAAACACCCACTTTAAACCGTACAATGGCTCTTTAGAAACCCGTGGTTGACGTCGTGGAGACTATATTCATGTTATATACTGTATAGCCTGTGCGGAACATTTAAAAGTTAAAAACTGTACTTTTCCAGCCTTTGACACTAATTGTTTTATCACTTTATTTTATTTTGGAGCACTCTAAAGGAACCTTAGATCAAAAAGAGACAAAGGTCTGTATAACAAGCCTACTGAAGAAACTGTACAATTATATTTTTAAGGCAATTTGAAGGGATTGGACTTGGGAGTGAAAAAATAAATAAATAATGGCGAAGAGGTCCAGGAAATGGAAAGACAATATTCAGATAACATAGCAGTTCAGTTGAGGAACATAATTTATAAGTTAAGTCACACAAGTTTTTTCTCCCATTTTTTGTCTTTAAAAAAGCATAACGCACACAAACACAGTGTGCCTACACACACACTGACACAAAAAGATAGACAAATACACACACACACACATACACACACTTACTTACACAGACTTGGGTATAAGCTCCATAATTTCCTGTAGCGGATATAAAGTGATGTTAAATTATCAGCACGGAAAATAAGTTCAATTCATGGTTTAATTTCCTTACAAAACACACACACACAATCACGCACAAACTCCGAGAGAATGCAAATGCCGACACATCGCACATAATGAAGTGCACAAGCAGTGGAAAGCACACACAGCCGCGCAGATGCACATGTACACTGACACGCATGAATTTACGCACGGAAAGAGGGAAGAAGGGAAATAGAACGCAAAGTAATGAGAACTTTATGGAAATACAGCTGTGTGTGTGTTGTGTGTGTGTGTGTGTCTTTTAAACATAATTAGCTCCGTCGGGCAGAAATGTAATCGAGAGAAACTTTAATGAAACTCTTCTCTGATCTGCTGAAAGCACACATTCCCGTTTATCTCTCTCAGTTCGTCTCTCTATTTTCTCTGTCTGTCTCTCCACTCAAATGGAATTGAATGTCACGCATGGGACTTTTAAAACCCCAAAAGGTTCACATTTCAGTATTGCATTATGACCACAAAAGATGAACACAATTATGTTGTGTTTGTAAGGTCACATCCACATTTTCTTCCCCTCCCTGCTTGCGTCCATTTATCTACTCTTCCCTGCTGTCCTTGAGGTGGAATTCCCTTTGAAAACACAGTCTGGAATTTATTAGATGATCTAAGTTTTGGGTCGATTCACATATGTTTGGGTATCTTCGCATGTGTTCCCATATGTTTGGCTCAGAGGCGGGCCTTTCTCAGCCCTACTTAACTCGCAAAACCACCATTACTCAAAGTCTGTCTCCTTCCATTTATGAACTCAAACGTTAACCGAGCTTTTAGTTTAATTTCATCTCTTAACCTCATATGTATTCCATCCCTGCTTCATACAGTCAGTCAAAACTATGGGTGCCCTGAGCTGACTTTTTTAGTCCCAATACTGATGCTAATACCAGTGCTTTGGGTATCAGCTAATACTGAATACTGATCCAATACTACACTTCTATCTCAGAGACTTCTGTCAAGGCACGACATGATGTCAGAATGTAAACGCTCCCACTTGAGGAGGCGTTCAAGTGAATTTTCCCAGTTGGAAAGATATTTTTCTGATTATTTTAATGCTACATGAATGCAGCACAAATTCTTTAAATTGTGACTTTAATTAATGAAAGAACTGGAGTATCTGCTCTGTGATTCAGAAAGTCTCTTAGATTTTTTCAAGCATATTTAATTGGTTCTTCCTTGGCCCGTGCACCCTTACACCAAGTTGCTGACTGACTGAATTAATATTAATTATTAAATTAATAAAAAACTGAATTGAATAGCTCGTCCCATCCGTCCCATTGGACCTCTTGTCAAAATGTCCAAAAATAAAGTTTCAGGCTAAGAAAATATTTTCAATGAAATAAATCACTATGAAAACAAAGCCAATAGCGGGGCAATGTTTGAACAAAGTAACACTGTGCAGCAATTATAGATCAGGTCTTTCAAAAGAAAATATTCTCTCCTCTCGACAAAGCAGAAAGCCTCCCATACCAGGATCTGTGTGTACGTTTGTGCGCACGCCTGAAAAGAGTTTGTGTTTGCGAGTTGTGTATCGATCTCCGTGTATCAGGTGAGTTGTCCTTTGAGAAAAAAAAAGGGAAATGAAAGAAAAAAGAATGAAAAGAAAAAGGGGAGAGACGGATCGATGCAGGGAGAAAAGAAAGAACAAGTGAGGTTGTGGGAGGCATGCAGAACTGCACGCACAGGTACATAAAAAAAACACACACACACAAGTGTTTTCATTAAATATGACTTTGTCCACTTGTTTCTGCTTTTGTCTCGTTTTTAATCCTTTGCTTCCTTCCTGCACCCTCCCATCACGGCCCTCCCTCCTCTCCCTCAGTGCTTCTCACTTGCCATTTACAAAGAGTCAATTTGTATTTTAGGCGGATTCACCTTTTACAATTCAGACTCAGCCCTGTTGCGTCAAAGGCCGCATTTAAATTTAACTAAACGTCTGTGTGTGCGTGTCCTGAAGTGTCAATATGTGTGTGTGCGTGTGTGCACTAAGCTATTTCAGATGATCCTTTGCATCAGTGCCCCTCCCATACCCTGCCCAGTGATGAGTCAACTTCAGTGTGTGTGTGCGAGTGTGTGTGTGTGTGTGTGTGTGGTATATTCGTGTGTTGGACGTGTCAGTGCATGCCATGGAAACTGAGAATAAATATTGTGCAGTGAGAGGAGGGGGAGGGAGAAAGATAGTAGCAAAGGCCATATATTATGAAGCCATTAAAGTAATAAGTCATGTTCAGCTTCTTTGCGAATAAATTGTTAAATTGTTTGTCTCTTCCCTCTCGCTCTTCCTCTTTCTTCTTCTCACCTTCACACACTCACTGTATTTCTTTTCTCTCATCGAACACATTAACTCCTCCAACACGGGCAGAGTCACGGACAGCGGATGTGGTTTTATTCAACATTGGGATGTGGTTTATACTACGCAGGAGGTTTTCACACGTAAAGCTGGCACATACGCTCGACATATAGTTTTTGCTTCAACCCAAACCCGAAAGTTTCTTATCTTTGGCATAACATGTAAAAAAAATCCCTTGTAGCTGAACCAGCCATTAAAAAACTGTATCTTGGGTTTGACTATGTCCCGCAGGGTAAAAGTCATAAAGCTTCAATGAAGGTGGGAGCAAGCTGGTACAGAATGAAAAGGATTTAAGTCAGATAATAAAAGAAATGTTCCTTTGCTGTTCTTTTCCCAGAGTAAGACGTGACGATCCCTGTCAATCTCACGCCTGTGTGCTCAAGTGACAGTTCAGACTTTTGAAGTGGGGTTTGTTTTATTACCTCGCCCAGCAGCTGGATGAAAAAACTAAATCACACGGGAACTGCACATGACTGCAAATCAGTAGTTTAAGGCTTCAAGTTTGTGTGAAAAAAGCCAGATGATCAGCCAATCAATGTCCTGCGAGGAGCTACTGGCAGCTACAGGTGCGTTAAGTGTCTGATCAATAAAAACACAAGGTGATGTTCACAATGATGATGGCTGTGGTGACATAGATAGGCCTTTTACTTCACCCTCAGACAGCAGTGTTTGTGGTGACGAAGGGGGAAGTGAAGCTGTTATCTGTGCTCTCATCACCAGACTCCATTGACAAAAACAGTCATTTTCCCCCACAGAACACGGGTTGCTGGCCTACTGTTGCCTTGATTGGTTTGTTTCTCTTTGTTATTGTGACTTAAATACATTTTGCTGCTTCTGTCCACTGCTGTATGTTGCTTAGCTTGTTCTCCTGCTTGCTTTTCCAAACTGGTGCGACCAACATCCACTGTAGGTAATACACTAACTATAGATGAGTATCTCTTACAAAAGCACTTCAAAAAATCTGAACAATCTCCTAAAGTACGGAGCTAGAGTCAGGACATTGTTTCCAGCTGCTTCCAATCTTTATATTAAGCTAAGCTAACAGCTAACCTGGCTCTGTGCAAAACTGCCTCCGCACACCTCCAAAGCTTTATGTGGTGTAACTTGTTTGTCGCAGGGAAAAGCTTTAAACTTTGTGTGCTACACACTTTTATCTCCATCTGACTCTCCCTATCTTTATTTTCCTCCCTTTCTCTCTCACGCATGCAGTCTCTCTCTCTGTGTCTCGCTCTCTCACAGACACACACTGCCCCACCCACGATAATGAGTAAACCCTTGCTGCCCCACCCAGCCCAGTCTGCCAAGTTACTGCCAACACCTCACACACACACACACAGACACACACGCACACATGCAGTAGACCAACCCACAACTCGTACAAAGAGGCCATACACTCAACTCACACACTGATATGTGCATACACACACCGCATTACCACTCTCACACTCAATACTACCACTTACATAGACCCATGTCAGTGCCCTGACACTACACACACACACATACACACACACATGCACACACACACACACAGCTCAGTCTATTCTGATCTAATGTGATCATAGCCAATAAGCTCTGCGGCGCTGGCAAACCACAGTCTGTTCCTACCAGTCCATGACATCACTGTGAAGTGAAAAGCATTATGGGCTGCAAAGCAGGATGAGGGAACTGACTGACAGGTGGTAACCATGGGAACTGTCAGTTTGCCTCCCCGTCGCTGTGGCAACAGGCAAGTTTCAAACTGTTGTGAGTTAAAAATCTAATTTAAAAAAAAAAAAAAGATGAATACAACTTTATGGGACAGGAAGTGATGTAATGGAATGATACACAAAAAGCTCACAGTGATATGAAAACGTCTACATCTCCAAGCAATGTGGAGACACTCGTACACACTTTGCTCGCCCATCTGCATCAGTACTCTAAATATGACGGAAGAATTAAAGATCTCATTGTAGCTGCTCTCTGCATGAGGTCTAATCCTCACATCTGATTCAAAGGAAGCGAAGATGAAGGCGTATTAATAGAAGCACTTTGACAACTAATGCTCTCAGCAGGTAGGATCTGACTATAGAGATCTAGCTACAAAGGATTTTTTTTTCTGAGTCAGAGCTAAAAGCTAAAACCAGGGTGTAAATGAGACAAAGGGGAAAGATTAGGCTGAATGAGAAAATGAGGTGAATATGAAACAGAGGGATATTAAGAACGAGAAAAGGAGGAGGGTGTGCAAATGTGCCGCCTTACCCGTAGAAGGGATTGGGACTCCTCTTTTGCTCCTCCTTTTTCCTGTCCTCCTCCACCTCCGCTCCCTCCTCCTCCTCCTCCTCCTGTGTACTGCTGAGGCATCTGGCTCCGTTTCTCCCCTCCACCTCCTCCCGCGGCGGCTCCTCCTGGCCTCCCTCCTCCGTACAGCTTGGCATCGGCCAAAAACGACTTGGTATCTCCCAAAAACGACTTGGTGTCTCCCAGGTAAACCATGCTTGGCGAGGCCACGCCTCTTTTCTGCTGCGAGGCCTCATGATTGGCTGAAACAAACGACAGTGACAGGGGGGAGGAGAAAAGAGAGGGGCTCCCACCTCCCGCTCCTCGCTCTACTCCTCTTTCGGGTCCCATTTGCTCCTTGGGCACCCAGAGTAAACCGTGGGCCTGCTCACCTCCCCTTTCTCCTAGTCCTCTTGTCTCCCCAAGAACCCAGCCTTTCTCCCGCTCTCTTTCCTTCTCCTCACCCCCCTCACTTTTTACCACCCCTCCTGCCTCTTCTCTGCCTCCTTCTGCCAACCGTCCCTCGGGCGGAGCAAGGGAGTACAGGAGGCGAAGATCCCCCTTGCTTTCTTCTTTAATGGCTAAGGTGGAGGGAGCTGAGCAGCCATTGGCTGAGAGTGTTAACGAAGGCGTCACTGAGGTGGGTAAGGAGTTTGTTGTCAATAGGCTTAATGAGGGAGAGGAGTCGTGACAGTGGGCCGAGTTAAAATGGTCGAGGAGGGCCGATGAATCAGGAGCTGTGAAGTCACAGTGTCGACAACGGCAACACGCATGGACACGCCTGCAGAGAGACAAACACAGCAGTGAGTGAGTTACCCAGAAATAAAAAAACAAAAAAAGAATTAATAAAACTTTTGAATTAGCTAGATCATATAGCCAAAATGCTTCAATATATACAGAATTAATTGTCAGACTAATTGTGGAAAATACCGTTAACATGGCCTATAGAAAGATTTATTTAGTCATGGAGTTTTCTTTAAAGTGACAGCGAGTCACTCTGAAGTCTAATGAGACTGAACTAAAGAATTAGGATTTGAGTGCATGGCTTTGTTTTCTTTACCATCGATTTAAATGTAAACAGGATTTTTTACTCATAGCTTTTAATGGCTGTATATGACAGAAACTCAAAAAAACGTTGTTATTGACCACATACTGAAGAAAATCCACTCCCTGAATTGACTAAATTGCATTTAAAGTGCATTTGTCCCTGCCTGATTTCCTCCGACCACTCAGGTAGAGTTTCACCGAGCCCGTGGCCAAGAAGTGACTCAGTGTTCCACTAGATCACAATGAATTAGGACAAAACTGTGAGGAATGTAAATGAATCTGAATGACAAGAAATGAATCACCCATCAACAAACCACCTTCATTTCCTGTTGGCAAGGCCCTGACTGACCAGCAATATATACGATACACAACATCAGGATTTTTCCTGGCTCGGGGAACAGTTTAGATGCTTCTTGTGCGGCCAACGAGCAAAATCAATCGACCATCTATAGCAAGGACTTGGACTCCTGTGTGCGGTGGCTGGTGGTGGGCCCATTGTGGGCAGCTGCTTTATATTTCGGAATATAGCAAAAATTATTAACTAGAAACTGTCAAAATATATATAAATGAAGATGTGAGCATATGTTTAAAAGAGTAATAAAACTTATTTTTGTCTGTACTGAGATAATCTAATCATTTGACTTTATGCTGTGAACGTTCAAGTTTTCCACTTATAAACAAACAGCAGGATAACAATTCAAACCTGTCCTTAATTATTTCAATAAAGATCAGGCATGCATGAGAAGTAGGAGTTGATTAAAACTATCATTTGGTAAATAAGTCAGGTGTGAAACTTTGACTCAAAATAGGATGAACATTTTTCAGCTCTCATCTCATCCTAAAGCAGCAGTTTGCTCAACACTGCTGTTGTTTTCACATGACTTATTCTCACCGGTGACTTCTCATTACTGCCACACTGCAACAGGAGTGTTTTACAACAGTGGATTATAATCATGTTCATCATCTGAGGACTATCAAATTGCCATTAATCTGCTCCAGCCTCGCTCATATATGTGGAAACCTGCCAAAACGATGCTCCATGAAGGGCAAAAAACTTCTTGCAAAAACAAGTTCAAGGGCAGAATGACTGATCACTTACAGTATGAAGCACTAGAAGTGTGTGGTGGCATATATATATGATTATCTTCTTTTTTTTTTTTGTCCTAGTTGTCACCCTTCTAACACTGGGTGTGTAGACCCCAGCCAAAGCATGCAGTGTCTGAGGGCTGGGCTCTATACAAATGTAGCGACCCGGTGCCAGATCATGAGCATGAATCCAGGAAACACTGCAAAAATGTATAGCGAGGCAAAACTCCAACCGGACGAGCTCGTTCCAAACGAGAGTTTATCTACGAGCCGTTGGGGCCAACTCTGAATCTTGTGTTTGAATTTAAATGACTTGGACTTGAGTCAAACTTGAGTCACTGATGTCTTTATACTTAATCTGACAAAATC
The DNA here is from genome assembly GCA_903364295.1 of Serranus cabrilla. Taxonomy (NCBI): domain Eukaryota; kingdom Metazoa; phylum Chordata; class Actinopteri; order Perciformes; family Serranidae; genus Serranus; species Serranus cabrilla. The sequence goes on along the minus strand of CAFUXE010000898.1, from coordinate 459,829 downwards.
AGAAAAGACTTGCAACTTGACTTGGACTTTAATACCAGTGAACGTGAAAGTAACATGCAGTGGTGGAATGTAACTAAGTACATTTACTCAAGTACTCTACTTAAGTACGCTTTTGAGGTGCTTGTACTTTTCATGTAACTTCATACTTTTTACTCCACTTCATTTAGCTGCCAGCTTTAGTTACTTCTCAGGTCAAGATTGAACATAAAAACATGATCAATTTAAAGTGATTTTTTTTTTTAATGAAACATCACAACAGTATAATTAGCAGTTAAATGAGAAAATTCACCTTGAGAAAATTAAAACATTGCTAACATAAATGCATCAATAATAAATATACAATAATATATTCTGTATACATAATCTGAGTGGGGTGATTCTTTACTTTTTAAACTTTAAGTACATTTTGATGCTGATACTTTTGTACTTTTACTTTAGTAAGTTTTGAATGCAGGACTTTTACTTGTGGTGGAGTAATTTCACAGTGTGTTATTAATACTTTTATTTAAGTAAGGGTTCTGAATACACCTTCCACCACTGGTGACTTGAGCAATACTGAAAAAAAAAAAGTTCAGTTACACTTGCTTTGACAAATAAACACTGATTGTAAAAACTATGTACATTTTTGTTTCATACATCATTACCCTGTTGGAATGACATTTAGTTAAGAGTGCATTATGATGTTTAGGGCTCAAAAATCGGACTTGAGTGTTAAGACTTTAGCCTTTAAAGTAAACACACACAGAGAACATGTCGACCAGCCTTCTTATCTGTGAGCCGTTCCTCTGACGTTACTGCATGATTGATGTGAACGTTAATGACATGTAGGTTCAAGCTAATAAAATATATCAATTTAAAATAAATGCGGTGCAGATGTGTGCCTCTCCTCTGTCTCCTTCACTCTCTCTCTGTATATATTATCTGTCTCTGTCTATCTGTGTCTATCCTTTTATTAATTGCTGAAGAAAATAAACTCCCTGGGTAATGACAGATTCAAGTTGGGGCTTTAAACAACATCTTGATCAGATCAGGCTAGTGTAGGTATTTGTCGAAATTTGTGAAAATGTGTGTGTGAGTAAAGTACACCTTGTACCTAGCAGACTTAAATGTCTCCAGATGCTGAACAAAGACACAGTGGCCTCTCTGTTTGTCATCACCACACACACACACACACACACACTAGTGCACTTACTGACTTACTTGCTCTGTCACTGTTTCTCCTTCACACACACACAAACACACAAAATGAAGTTTATATCATTCATTCTACACATTCACGGCTCCAATCCATCCCGACCCTGAAAACTGTCGACAGCTACATCTGTCTCACATCGACTGAATTACATTTACATAGATTACATAACATGACATAGATTGAGGCCATAAATAAAATATTAAATATCAAAGCCTGAATGCATCGATTTTATGAGAAAGATGTTTCTTGGGTTCTTTGTAATTGTTTAATTTTTAAAAAAAAGTTAAATATCCCAACAAAGGTATGAGGACTATATTGGGAAACATATTTCTGTCCTTTGGGGCATTTATTTGTAAAGCAATATGGAAAAATGTAGATATCGATTTTTAAAATTTAGAAAGTGAATCCCTTAGTGAACAATGGTGCCCCAAAAGTCTGTTATATTCCCTACAAATAAATGCTTAACATGGGACAGAACAAAGTGAAACGCCTTCACTGATATCTCTGACAGTAACATGTGGAGTCAGGAATTTGTAATATAGCTGTCTCTGGTACAAAATGTTTTGCAGCAATGGACTAGTCCTGGGAAGCACACATTCAACTTTTATATTAATAAAAGTGCAGCTTCACATTTGGTAGGTTTTCCCCATGTTCCCAAAGAAAGCAGACTTAAATGCACTCTGACTGCACATCCAATCCTTTGGGAGTCAAACAGGTCTCCATCAACTACATCTCTCAAATAACAAGTCTGTGTTTAGGGTCACAACCCCTACATCCTCTGGGGTCAACACACACCTGCATATAACAAGTCTGCAGAGACACACACACACACACACACACACACACCAAAAGCTAATAATTACAATCAGATCTTGGCAGTATTTCTGCAAAGCCAAAAGTTTGAGAAAAAGCTTCATGTATGTGTTTCAGAAGGTAGAATGAAATACTCTTTGTGTGCAAAAACAGACATTTTGCATCTTATTTTGAAGCCATAGCACCTTTAATATAAATAGCCACAAGATACTAGCATTGTAATTATAGATTGCCCACTCTGAGCTGTCACAACAAAGCCATATGTTGGTAAGTACATGCTGGTGTGTGCCTTCGAGCTGACAGAACCTCAGTGGGAGTGTTTGGGTGTAGATGTTGTAAGGGAGATTGATTAGTTTGTTTCAGATGGCAACTTTTCTCCCCCCAACACCACATGCCTTTGTTCTGAGCACCCTATAATTAAATCCTGAATTTTGTTTTCTAAAACTTGGCCTTGGATTCCTTTAAGGTTTGGTTGATTTTTAGTGGTGGTGTGAAACTTTTCTGGCTTTATTTCAGTTTTATTTGATTTGAGCTCGGAGATTCAGGGCTTAGATTTTGTTAAGGACGTGAGTGGACTGTTAAATCCCCTCCACACACTCTCATTCTCCTGCTCACTTTGTCACCCTCTCTCCCTCTTCTCTCCACTTTCCTCCGCATTTCTCTCTCTGTTTACGTGTCTTTCATTCTCCTCGCCTCGAACAATCTCTTGTTTTGTAAATGTTTTCTTTTTTTTGTCTGTAATTCCATCCCTTCTTTCTCCATCTCTCCCTCATCTGCTCTCAAACTTTTAAATCTTGCATTGATTTTTAGCAGGGATCTTGCTAAGATGGCTCTGTCAGACTGTAATTTTCTGTGTGTGTGTTTGTGTGTGGGAGAAAACAAGAAAAAGTAACTTGTGTGTGTGTGTGACTTTGCTTGTACTCATATATCAAGAAGCAATCCAGATCTGCAATCTAGATCAATACTTGCATACCCAAAAAGATTTCACACAATCTTCAGTCCTCTCTCAGTCTCACAGTTTGTCTTCTGCCACAACTTTCCCACACCATCTCCCTCTCTCTCTCTTTTCCCACACTAACTTTCTCTTTCTTGGTGGCTCTGTCACGAAAAAGCCTGTGAACATGTGTATTTCTGTGTGTGTTTGTGGAGGCAACAAATTTGCTTTTTAATGGACTGTGAAACTGAGCTGATGGCTTATTTAGCAGGTATAGACATTTATATGTGCCATCAAAAAACAACATTTTACTTTGAAGCATCAAATGGAAACAAACAAAAAATAAAACAGAACTTACAACCAATTTGTAAGTCTACACTGACAAGCTGATCCTCTTTGAAGATAGCTGCTCCAGGAAAGAAAGCCAATAAAAAATACTAATAATATTCATAAATATAAGACAACCACTGATTTTACAAATCAAAGTGTGTTTACAAGTCTCCGGAGAGAACTGCTGCATATGTGAAACAACTTCTATAAAGCCTTGTGTTGCTCCAGAGGGAGCTGCGGGAAATCTAATTGCATCAGTTGGGAAAAACTGAAAACTACAAATTTGAAAGAGGAGAAAAAAAATCTGACCTCTGTAGAGTGTTCCTCTCACGCTTGAGGCTAGCAGCTTGAGGCTACATTTGCTGTTACTAATACAACACGCCCTCATGTTTGACTGAAAGGCAGCCGAGCAAGTTGCATTGTGCGTAATATAGCCGGCAGGTTTTTGACAGAGAAGCTGTGGTAAAGATATCTCTGGCTCTGCTGCATGGATTTTGATGCTTTTTTAAAAAAAACTACCTGTACCTCTTCTGTCTTTGAAGTGGGTCTCTGACAGAAAGCTTGCAAATGAAATTATTTTTGCAAAGATTTGAGTGTGCAGATGCTCTTTTGATTCAGTTTGACCTCCAGCACATGGTTTTCTTCAAAAAAAGTGTCAATCTCAAGTCCATTGTTAATGTAGGAGAGCAATGCTGCATCAGTTTGTGCATTCTTTTATACGCCTTGTATGTGCAGGATATTCAAACTTTGGCAGTTTATAGCCTTGTACTTAAAAGAAGTCTCACAGGAAAGCGATGGCATAAAAGGCGGTGATGGAAAAGCCGTGTTTTTAAATCCTTTCTAAAAGGGACAAAATCAGATTCGCACAGTTTCATGTCTCAGAGTTGAATCTAAGATTAGATTAAGTCCTTGAAAAGTCAGCAGGTAAAGGGACCTGGTGCTAATCTTGTAGCTCAAGAGCACACTTTCATCTCCTGATCAGCTTCAACCTGACAGTATTTGAAACAGACACGATTCTCGCTCTGACGATAGGCAATGTCATAAATCACAGGCTGAAATGGGGCGAAATGAGTGATGAGTTCCAGAGGCAGAAAAGCTGCTAACAGAAACTTGGATAATATGTATCAGGAAAGTGGAAACAGTCTCAAAGCGTCTAAACTTAAAAGTGCCAATTGATTTTTCTACTCGATACTCGGGTATGTTACACTGAGAGACGACATATCTGTGAATATCAATGAGGTCTGGCTCGCTTCCAGGTGTGAATGTCTAAATGGTGTTTATGAGTGTCTTAAGAGTGTGATTTTTTAAAATTGGTTGTTGCTGAAAATGAGTTTTCAGTCAACATGTTCTGGGTAATTTGGTGGAAAAAAGAGAATTACAGGGGTTTGAATCCCAGCAGGAGCAATACTTTATCATCCTGACATGGGAAATGTCTTCTAATTCTGACACTGATCCAGATGCTCTAACATTAAGTCACAGACTGTAACTGAAATATTAACTCTTTGAGGAATATGCAATCACTTGATGTCCCTCACACAGTTTTAAAAGGTTGATTTTGACATTATTATTGTTACAAGACTTTTTAAGACTTTTAATGCCTCTCGCAATTCAAATCTAAGCCGGATTTCATAATAAACCAAACTGCAGAACAATAAATAAAGTGGTATCAGTTACTAAGAGTTAGGGACATATGTTTTTTATTTCATTTTATTTTTTTACAAAAATACAACCGAGAATGGCCTGTCAATTGTTTGCTTGTGTCTCTAACTCTGCATGTGGGATTCCACCACACTGATAACCATTGTTTTTGTTTTGTTGCATAAAATACACCATGCCTCAGCTGCACTGCCGCTTTTCAAAGACCCATTATTATTTCAATGCCTTGTTTCTATATGTTTCTAAATCAATGCTGTTTAAGACTCAATGGTTCTGCAGGAATATTACCATGTTGACTTTAAAGTGGACTCTCTATGTATCTTTCAAACTTTTTCATATCCTTTAATGTCTGAGAATAAACTTTGTGACAACAAAATCACCATCACAAGGAATAATATATAACATCTACTAATAAAAAGTAATAGTATTTACTCAAAGCTGTCTCATCCCATCAATCTCTCTCTTACCTGTAGTGTCTAAAAATCTCTTCTTCCACTTCGGTGATGAAGTGACACTTTGTACAAGAGTACTCCCTCTCCCCTCCTCCTCCTCTCCCTCCTTCCTTGTCTCCCCCGACTTCGTCCTCAGCCTTGACGTGCGGCGGTGCCCCCTTCAGGTTGATCAGGGTGTGGCAGCTTTCGTAGTGCTGGAGCAACACGTCGATGTCGGTGGTGGCAAACGCGCACTGGTCACACAAGTGAGTGACGCCTGGGATCAGAAAAACAGGACAAATCAGAAGCAGGAAACAAAATGATCAAGTATTGAGATACAAGAAAATAGTCTGATAAAATATGCCTTAAGTTGTGCTTTTGAATACCTTGTGTGACAACAGGATGGGCAGGGTTAGAGGGGTGAAAGGTTGACCCTGAAATCATACCGGGGTTACCTCTGGGATTAGGAGGGGTCATGCTGGGTGAGGTGGCGGTGGCGGGTTTGGATCCGACGGTGTCCTGCTGCTTGGTGGACGGAGGAAACTTGGAACAGCATTTAGGGCAGGTGGGCTTCCGACACGCAAAGGGGTGAGACACCTATTCAGGAGAATCAGACCGAGAGAAGAATTGATCTTTTCATGCTTTGGTTATTACTCACAAAACTGTGCAAGTGAGGTGAATTTCCACTTCTGTTGTCATGTCACTGTGTTTTTTTTTCACTCTGCAGGTGATATCAGAGGGCACCAGCATGAATGTGCATCAGTTACTCAACGATGCCACCCCCCAATTTTGGCTGTTAACCATCCTTTTTGCATTTTTAACAGCTGCAATGGCACCATTTGGCAGCTGGCACAAAGGAGGGTGGGGAGTGTGCGTGGGCAGATTGGGGGAAGCAAGGGAATTTTAACTAGGCAGGAAATTGGAACAATTAACTTTACACTTGTTCATATATTACATTTTATTTTCCTTTGCTTACAAAACTGCTTAATTCCACGCCTAATTGCCAAGCAAACAACAATACACCAAGCAAATAAACATTTCAATATTTTATTAATCTCACCTCCCCCAGGTGTTTATGCGGCTGACAGAGCCCCTGTGGACAGTACATGCAGTGCTGGATGCAGCATCGGTGGATGGAGTGGTTGTGCTGGTAGTGCAGCAGTAACGGCGCGACTACGATCACATCTGCACTGTGGGCCATCGAGTACCGGAAATCACACAACTGGCAGTTATAACTGGTCACGACTGCTTCTGAATCGCTGCTGTTTGGGTCTCCTAGGAGCAGGAAACAGAGCAAAGGTCTGTTCAATAAAACAGTTTGAGTGTTGGAGTAGAAAAACAAGAGCATGTCAAAAATTCAACAAACAAGGAGGGTCAGGATGTATCAAGCACCAGAGATTATTAACGAAAAGAGGTCAAGCAGTAGTGTAGAACTTGTAAGAGCAAATAAGTAAAAGTCAGCAGTGTGGGAGTCTGTAGAGAGCAGGACTCTAACCTGAAGTACTAGTATGAAGGATATAATATAATATTCATAATGTGTTTTCATCAGCACTATATATCTACACAGGGTGCAGGTCCTTTACACAGAGCCCGCCATGTTGGACTAACACACATTGGCTCTAGAGTGAGTTTTAAGTATTTACGTTGAAGTAAAAGCCATCATAGGTTCTCCTACACTTTTAGGAAAGGAGGGGTCAGTGTTGGACTACGTGCATTAACACTGTGTTATTAGCCAAATATGAATGTTTACTTTGTCTGGACTGTAACATAACTCAATAATAACAGAATAAAGATAAATAAATTAATACATTTAAAGGAAAGGGAGGGCTGCAATCTGCAACTTAACCCCGAAATGCCTCGAAATCCAACACATTGGTGCTTTAAGGGCGTCTCACCATTCCAGTGGAGGAAAAACTGATCAGGGACAATAATGAAAAGCATTTAGGGAAAGAAAAACTAAATATTAATCAGATCTTTGACAAAGTTGTCAATGTAAAATTGCAAGAGACACACAGTGAGAATCTGAACTGCAGCTGTCTGGTAGTTACAATTTCGTCCCAAAGTGGTGGTGGGATTTTACATGTTTTGGTGTCACAGACAGCCTTATTGGAAAATTGTAGAACACAAAGACAAAGAACAACAAACTCCATCCCTCCTCTCTGTCTCACTCTCTCTGAAATATGAATAAATCAATGAATATTTATATTTAACAAATGTTTTTAAAAATGCTAATTCATGATTTAATCATTTCCATGGAGCTTATTTGTGCCCAGCATCATTTTTAATTATGGAAATGACTTTATTGTAGTTTATTGTCGTTTTATAATTGCGTTAGACAGCATTTGGGAAGGCATAAATCGTGTTTTGGGACAGTTCGGGATGAAAAAAGTTAAATTAGAGCCTTACTAGAAAGAGTATCATCGTACCAGCAGTCTGACTTTAATTTTGTTACCCTTGATCATGAATCTTGTGCATTAAAAGCAGCCACCTTCTACTGAAAACAGACGTAAAACAATTTACCACCACTTTTCACCAAACTTTCTTCCATTTCATTACCTTGGCTGGCGCTGGAAGGGTTGGATGATAGATCTTTGCGGCTTTTGGATGACATGTGGCTTCTCTCTCCTCCTTCTCTTCTCCCTCCTCTCTCCCTCTCTCTGTCCGTCCCCCCAGGGTTAGAGTTGCTGGGGCTCATGGTACCTCCCGTGCTCATTCTATGTCTTTGTTCATAGTGCTCTAAAAGCTTCGCCGAGCCCCCTGACCACTCACAGCTCCAGCTACAGAATTTACACCAATAATACGTCTGCACGGCGTCTCGGCCCGGCTCGCCCGTCCAGCTTGACGAATCTGAACACGCCCGGACTGGGATGGAGTACCCGGCCAGGGAGTCGTCTTCCGCTCTCACTGCCACTCGCTCCGCCCCGTCCAGGACTTGGCTCCTCCCCTTCCCCTGGTTGTCGTGCGTTGCCAGGTTATTGGTGGCCAGCAGGGGTGTGGTGGGTGGAGTTTTGACTTTATTTGGATGCGAGGACACAAAGTGTTGTTCAAGTTCTAAGGAATTACTCCCCATGTAGGTGAAGTTGCAGAATTTGCAGCGAAAGTACTTGGTATTCCCCTGGCAGTCAGAGGTCTTACGGCCAATCCCAATCAGCGTGCCACCCAGCGTCACCTGTCCCCGAGAAGAGAAGATGGAAAAGAATCAGGATTAAAACTCAATTGCTATATATCATATAGACAAACAAATCATTCTAGGGCTGTACCGAATGTCATTTTTTTTATATTTAAAAAGTTTCTAAATTAAGTTCCCGCTCAGTTTTTACAGCTGACACTTCTCTAAAACAAGAGAAAAACTTGTTTTAGAAAGCCTAAAGCAGAATATTTTGTCAAATCAAAACATTTATTGAAAATTATTATAATTTTCTGGACATTTTGACTGTTGGACTCTACAACTATTTCAAATTATTGGAAATGTTTGGATCACACAAGTCAAAAACAATCCAGCAGCCACTACTCGTTATTCTACAAAAATTTATTATTATCATACTAATTAAATTAGTTTCTAATATTTATTTCTGCGACCGTGCAGCATGTCAGGTTCAAACAGAAAGAGAGGCGAGATTAATTAGCAAAGCATTCAAATGCTGATTTAGAGTTTGAATGACCAAATTATAATGACACCCTCTTAAAATAATGACCCATGTCGTTTTTCCAGGTTTTTTTTAGAAAACACAAAAACTGAACGTCAAGCTTGATAAAAGCTGATTCAAGCAATTAAATTTTGTCAAAACTTATTATACTATTTTAAAAATTATATTATTCATTCATTTTAGGAAGGTGATGATAAATATGGCTTTGAAGCTGCAGACTATGGCTTCAATAGGCTCGATGTGATTTGAACTTTTAGGACACTTTACTCCTGAGGCAAAGGAAAATGACTCATCAACACCTCTTTAAACACAAAGTTACACATTCATCATTTTCATTTTTATTCCCATGCTGCAGATATTTTAGGGACACATGACGTGAGCCATCAGACACACAGCTGAAAATATGGAAATCCACACTTCAGCTGCTCTTAATACTCACAACAAACATAATCCATCATTTTCTATTTGTACCTGTAGACAATTACTGGCTGCTTGAACCCCTTAACTAACCAATAACATCTATCAGACTCCACTGTGGTATCCAATGCATGAGGATAAGATTCTGCATTGCTGAGCGAGCAACCTGACACTGGTCTGTTTTTTATTAGATTAGCCCCTCGACTGTAAGAGATTATAGTGTGCTGCTAGCTATACTGGTGAGCAGGCAACCTGGCAAGTCTTACACTGACATTAGACTTACTACTGTACAATATGGATTTGTCTCTTTACGGATCTGTGGTTTCATGCTGACTGCTGGCAGTGTTGTAATGGAGGTTTGGCACGAAGAAAATGCAACTGGTGGGCCGTATTTTAAGTGAGCAAAGACGTATGGTTTTGTAATTATATATATATATATATATATATATATATGTGTGTGTGTGTGTGTGTGTATATGTATGTATGTATATGTATATAATTACAGGGCATTTATCTTGTCATAATTATCAAATTACTGTATATATTTCATTCATTTTGAAGTATAAACAATAAATAGAAATATAATATAGATATTTAATAAATACATTTCTGTCATCCAGTTCATTGCTTTGTACTAGCACTGTGAAAATCACTTTGTATCCCTTATTTTACAATTTTAACTTGGCCATTAAACCTCTCACTGTCTCTTTTTTAGTGACAATGAAGAGGAAATATTAACAAATATTAACAGCTATTGTCTGAGCACGGACAAAAAAGACAAAACATTTATGCATGCTACAAAAAGGGCCAAAAAAAGGTAGTATTACAATAACAAATTAAAAATGTGAGACGGTACATTTCAGCTTTGAGGAAGAGAATAAATTCAGAAGGCTAAATGAGAGCTATTACTGTGTGTGATCTCATAAAAGCAATCATCCAATCATCACGTCCCACAGAAACTGCCCAGGCAATTAGAGAAGAGCCAAACATCAAGTCATTATAGCAAGCAGAATGGACAGAAAGACACAAAGGGGAACATGAGAGGGAGAGGGAAGGAGAGAGAGAGAGAAAAGAGGCAGAGGACATGTGGGACAAGTTGAGGGAAAAGTGTGTAAGTCGAGGAACAGAGAGGTGGAGAAGAAAGAGGCGAGGGATGGATGAAGGCAAATTAAGAAGCGAGAGATAAAAGGGAAGTGGAGTAAGAAAGAGTGAGCAAAGAAGAAAGAGCAGAGCTGGGGAGAAGGTGAAGGAAAGACAAATGATGAGAGAGACAACTGGAGAAGAGAGATAGAAAAAGAAAGTTAAATGTGTCTGACAGCTGTTTCATTACAGTGCCTAACAGCCGATTATAACTACTGGTTTCAAAGCCGTTCTCTCTTTCTCCTCCACTCCCTTCTCCCCTTTCCACCTCCATCCCTCGCTCTCTCCTTCTCTCCCATATCCCTCTCCTCCCAGAGTCTTTTTTCCCGCAATGTCATTGGTTGACAGGGCATCTCGCCTTAGCAAATGACAACATGGAATTTTCCAAACGTGGGCGGGAGAGAGAAAAAGCGAGCGAGGGATGGAGAGAATAGAGACCCCTTTCATTCGTTTTTTTTTTTTATACTTTCACTTTTTCTTCATAATGACGACTTAAGCCCACTGGATTTTCTATTTCTGACTATGTGTGTGTGTGTGCTCGACTACTGTGTGCATGTGTGTTTCTGTGTCCATTACGTGACTTACGGCCATTACAGACTCCTGGTTTAAGTGAAATGAAACTCTTCGACTATTTCTCATACGCACACACAAACCTACACATATACAGGAACACACACACTTTGATTAGATCATCTTGTTTAAACCTTTCAGACAAAACCCTACTGTTCACACACACTCAAAGTCCTAATCCTCGACCCAGTTGTTACCAAAACTGGAGTAGTTCAAATGCATAACAATACAATGAAGTAGATTAAGGTTGTACCTTTTAAATTAATGTGAATAGTTATGAAATTTATGTGCATACTTGATGTCAGTTTTTATGGTTAACTGCAGTTATCTGGAAATCTGTTGATTGGAATATTTGCTCGAGAAATAGAACTTTAAAATGATGTGATAACCTTTTTAACTACTAAAAACCAAGAATCTATACGGAATTAATGGTTTCATAATAAGGCAGAAAGGCATGGACAGAATATACGGCAGTTGTCATAAAATTTAAAATGATCAACTATAGAAGTATGTGTAATCATTAAATTTGATGAGGTCAAAAATGCTTTCAGTAAGTCCAACATTTCTGACTCTGGATCCATTTTCCTGTTATATTAAAGCGACTCAGCTGCCTTTTATGTGTCTTACTGACCAGCTCATTTACAAATGATGACCTGATGAAAGTCTGTCTGCCTGCCTGACACTTTAACTTCTCCCTATTTTAGCAATTCAAAGTTAATATCAAGTTGAAAACTGCGACTTTAGCTGCCATTCAAAAATTGAAGCATATGGATTTGTCTCTTCCTATGTATATGTATATGTGTTTAACCCTCTGAGCTGCACCCTTGTGCAGTATAAACACAGTTATAATGTCATAAATCATGAAAAAGAAAAAACACAAATTTAATGGCTTTTTGCGATTACAAAAACTGAAACAAAATGCAAATCTGAAAATCTATATATAAAACTTTCAAAGTCCCCAGAAGTGTTCAATATTGGAAAAAAAAGTGAGGACTCCACATGCTATACATACTGAAGTATTTACATGTTTACAACCTCTACTAAACAGTTTCTCTTCTTGTCCTCTCCTCTCTGCTCTGTGTAAGTGTGTTTCACACTATTCTTGTCACAGGGCTTTAAAATCTACTTCCACAGGGACTTTTCAGGTTCTCTACAGCTGACAGTTGGGCTGATTAGCACCCCTTAATAAAAGTAAATCATGGAAGACATTTTTTTCCCCCTCAAATTGATTGTTTGGTCTGTTGATGTCCAGACTGCAGGAGCAAATTACATCTGACTTTTTAAGTGCTCTGATAGGATGTAATTACAGGGTACAATTCAATCTTCTGTAAGTGTATGGACAACACTTATCTTGAAGGAATTATGAATGGCACCTGAAGGTTTGCTGAATTTATTTCTTTATCCGAGCAGAGTTGCTCCCACCAGATACCACCATTTGTTCATATTTTATTTTTACAAATTGAGTGCTGAATATGAGGGATTAGCGCAGGATATGCATTTATCAGACATCATTTAAACCACGATGAAGCATGCAGCGCACGTGTATGTGCACTTCATTGCCTGTAAGTGATTTCTTAAGCAGACTGTGTACCTGTGTGTGTGTGTGAGTGTGTGTGCATGTGTTCTACACATGTGTGCGGCCTGCCTGCCTGCCAGGTGCCTTATTTTTCTCCCTCTCTCTGTCTGTCTATCCATCTGTCAGTCTATAAAATTTTATATTGCACCACAATGCCTCACTGTCCAAATCACACACGCCCTATGTTACAAATCGGTTGCAGATTGTTCAACCCAATAAATTACTCAGTTCAGTTATGGGCCTAGATTTAAATTTATGACAACAAGACAAGAAGTGCTTACAGTGATTTTGATGCGTCACCTGTTTTGTGTCAAAGTTTTGACCGGATATTGATAGCTTAAATCTTTTCTGATCCACTGTCGGGTTGCTTCATGTTGCAATGTGTTTGTATGCCTTTTATTAAAACATACTGCTCACTACAGAGAAATCTGCACTGCCTGCTTTTTCATAAAAAAACTTGATATGATTATGTATTATTTCTTTTGGTAAATAATGGCAAGCAGATGCAGAGATGTAAAACAGGTGCATTAGTGCTGCTTTGAATCAACACCTGTAGATCCCTGATGTACTTCTTTAAACATTTTGAAGTTTCAAAGCTTCCCTGTTTGATATATTTATGTATCCGACACTGAGACCAGCATGGCGGCATCAGGCTGGTACATTATCTTTTAAATCTTTATGTCCTTTTGGACTCCGATGACAACAGAAGCTGTTTGTTTTGTTTCTATAAGCAGCATAATGCTCACAGGATGAGGTTCACCAAATCTGAGAACATCTGGTCCTGGAAAAGGCTGATAGATAATATCTGTAATTTCTTTGTTGTGAAACACTTTTTGTTCCATTTCATAAATGAAAGGTGCTTTACAAATGAAGTTTATAATTTTTTTTTAAGTTAATCATTATCACATACGTAAAAAACAAAGTTTTGTGTCAGGTGCTTACCTGTACGTCATATGTGCCGTTCATCATAACTGTCCTGTGCTGTTGAATGTGCATATCTGGCCTCGTCTTCCCCAACTCTTTGGCTTGGTTCCTCTGCCCTTGTCCCGTCTGTATATCTGGGAGCACAAAAACAAGACGGGGTCAGAGTGAAGCAGATAAACATAGAGGGGTCACACTGCCAGAGGCTAGAACTCTGAGGACATGCATGACTGCTGGGAAGAAGGAACGATATTCAATAAACAATGAACAAGTTGTTGTTGCAGGAAACTTGAGGACCAGGAACATATGAAAAATACATACCAAACACAACCAAAAAATGCCTTTTACAATGTGATGAAACAGGCCTTTGTTTGCTCGCGGATAAATGCTATTTACAGTCATTTTACACAATAAGCATCAACACATCCAGCTGCAGTTACCTAGAGGTGTGTGTTGGGGAGCCATGTTGTGGAGGGCCAGGATGTGTGTGTCGAGGGCAGCATCCTGCCGTGTGCGGTTGTGCAGGCCCAGGTGATACTTCCTAAAGTGCTTCACCAGGTCAGCGGGGTCGTTGCCATAGTAACCATAACCGCACACGTTGCACTTGAAGTCCTGGAGTTTAGGAGAGGGGCTGGAGGAAAGCGGAGGGGTGTCAGTTGCCGACTCCTCCCCTCCTTCCTGTCTGGGGAGGAGGTGGGGAGCCGAGAGGAGAGGAGCAGCGAGATGGTCTGCCTCCCCTCTGTCTCTCTCGCTCCTCTCTCCTTCCTCTCCCCCCTTGTCCCCGTCCTCGGGCTCGGACTGGCTCTCGGGTCTGTCAGTCAGCGCCGCTCCTCCTTGTTTGGCTCTCCCCAGTCCTCCTCCTCCCCTCCTCCCCCCTCTCTCCTCATTACTGTAGCGCTCACCAACTGATGAGGGAGAGACGGATGATGATACGCACTCGCTCTCTCCCTCCTCCTCTTCCTGCTCCTCATCTCCTCTGATCCGGTCAGAAGATTCTGGTTCAGAGGGTCGGTTTATTCGCTCGGCCTCCGCTCCCACTCTCCCCTCCTCCTCTCCCTCCTCTTCCTCTTCTCCTACTGGCCTCCTCCCCTCTTCTTCCTCCTCCTCCTCCTCACCTCCCACACTCCGGATAGGGGGATTCTTCTTCCTCACCATCTCTGAAAAATGAAAAAAAAAGTTGTTTTTTACTTTCATTGTTCAATTATTTCATCAAAATTTAAACACGTATTGTTGATGCAAACATGAAAGAACGGGGGGATGAAAATATCGAGCAGATTTTAATAATCCCTTCAAGACACTAAGAGAAACACAAGGTGTCTGCAGGACTCGAATAATCTGCTGCAGATTGGACGCACACAAATGCATTTTTCTGACAATGATGTATGTGTACAGAACAGCTTTGATTCAATTTACAAACTTCTTTGAACACTGAAATCTGTGACGATCCTCAACCACAAACCTCGTCAAAGAAAAACAGCCCCGGCAAATCAGAAACATCTCAGCTGTGAGAGATTCTTTCAGGGGTGTGTGTTGGGATGTTTGTTGCATCCTTAAGTGCAACTTTTTTGCCTTTTTTTCCTCCCTCTCTCTCTCTCTCTCTCTCTCTTAAACCAGGGAGTGAATCTTTTTATCGTTATGGAAACCATCCGTGAGAATCTTCAACGCATGACCACATCAAAAGCCAAACCATATCAGAGAGACAGAGAGGGAGGGGTGGCAGAGGAGAAGAGGGTGAGGCAGAAATGGGGGAGACAGAGAGAGGAGAGAGAGACGGGGAGAATGGCCAACAGACAACCACATCAAAACACACACCCCATATCAGAAAGATGGATGAGGGAGGCGGCAGACTGCAATTCATCCCCTCCAGCGCTCCAAATTTCTCTTTCTTTCTTGCATCTCTTTCTGCGTGCCTTTCATTCATTTTCTGGCTTCTAAATTCCCTTTTTCTCATCTCTCACTGTCTCTCCCGCTCTATCTGTGTCACCTCCTGTCCTTCAGGTTCCTTTTTCTTCTTTATTCTCTTTTTATTTCTCATTTTCCCATTCTCAGCCCCTTTCACCACCATTATAATCAGAGCAAAATAGCAAAAAAAGCACTTATCGAGGCATTTACCTTGCATTTTAGTCATTTTTTTATTCTCTACTGCCCTCTTTCACACGCAAGAATAATTGCTACAATAATTTGAGTAATTCCATCATTAAAATTTTTCTTTCTATCCCTGCCCTCTCCCTCCCTCTGTCGCCCCTCGTCCCCCCGCCGTCCCTCCCCTCACTCCCTTATAATCACTATACAAAGCCATCAAATAACCAACCATGTGTTTTATGTTAAACCATAATGTTTCTTTTGTTTGAAAAGAGAACAATTGTGGTCGTTCTGTTCACAACAGTCATGACAGAAAGATACTGCGTGTGTGTTTTCCGTGCGCGAGCGAGCGTGTTTATTTGTGGTCGTTCAGTTCATATTCGGTCGTAAACACAGTCAACCCATTGACCCATAGGCTGTGTTTGTATGTGTGTGTGTGTTCGGTAATAAACACAGTCAAAGCCAACAGACGCCTGATAGACGCCAACAACTGATCACTTTTAGATCAATGCAATATGAGGGGGAAGACGCTGAGTATGTGTGTGTGTGGAAGGGAGATAGCATGCGTGCAATCCAGTGACTAACTCTGTTAGTGTGTGAGATAAAAGCCTGTTGTTATTTACTGATAGCAAACAGTTGAAGCACGAGAGAATCCGCACACACACACACACACACTTTGAAAGAAAGACAAAGGAATGTAGTTGAAAACAGATAATCACATGACTGCAAACAAACACATGTAGATGAACATAAACATATTAAAAAGAACCATATTTTACAACCCTGTAATGTAATCTAGTGGATTATGAAGAAAATAAAACACAAACACAGAAGAAGAAGGAGAAGAAGAAGAAGAAGAAGAAGGAAAATGACAGACAGAGGCCTGCTTTTCTTTGTTGAATCCAATTTTCTCTCTGAGGCCTTTCTAGTATTTTACCATTTTTTTCTTTCCCTCTTTCTCTACCATACAACTATTAAAATAAAGCAATTTATGTCTGAAAGGGCCCACGCCTAGACCAGCCCTGGCACTCTCTGTGTGTGTCTGCATGTGTGTGTGTGTGAGAGAGAGAGTGAGTGAGTGCAAGGAGCAGAGGAAAATCTCAACTGATGTTCACCACACCCAGTCAGAATTCATCATTCACTCATACACACACACACACACAGTGGAAAACTACAGATCGTTGTGGTAAAGCAATGAAGCTGAAATCCCGACCTAAGAAGCACTGACTGACCTAACTGTGTTTCCATCTGCCCCGTATGATTCAGTGGTAACTTCAAAAGTTCATCAAAGCAATAATGAGAAAAATGTTGGTCAACAGAACAGGAATCAGCAGTGTTGTCATGTATGAAGTATTTATGTCGGCATCACATGTTCCTTTGCATACTTCTGCTGCTCCAGGATGTCAGCAAGAAGAAGAAGAGGTGTGTGTTAAAAGGCTGGACCATATGTGTCTGTTTCTGTGTCGCACTGCAGCCTTTGTCTGCTTCAGGCTGTATACACAGACTGGAACCATTACTATCAACTACAATTAGGTGCAACCCACCACAACATACCGCATAACAACTACTGCTACTAGCTACAATTAGCCCCTATACACCACAATGGCCTCAATACCACAGAGAGGATAAATGTGACAGTTAATCATTTCCATCAACTACAATTAGCCCCAACGCAAGTGAGGCTTTTATCTGAAATTGCCAATAATCACCCCAAGACATCCGTTGAAGGATGCAGCGAGAGGGCGGTGGGACGTTTCTGTAGAATATGGCAGATGTCTGGTCAGGTAGGGGAACTATGTTGGAGAATTTGGATTGTGTCAGATGTGAAAGTTGTGAAAGTTTTTTTCAATGACCTGGTGAATGTGATCAGAGATGCACTCTAAATTATCCTAGCAACAAGTTTTCAAATCCAGGGCTGGGAATCAGTACTTAGTATCTTTAAGGTACCAGCAGAAACAACCCGACTAGAAATATGGAAACTTCGCGAGTCAAACAATTCCTGCATTCAATCCCTTTTGGACCCACATCTTTTATTTGTTTTGTTTTGTTTTGCTGGCAGTTAATAACTTCAAGCTTTCTTAAATTTAATGCAACATGTGATTGGCCCACTGTCACAGCAGCTACGAGCAATTCAATCTGGTATATCTTATCTTTCAATGGAATCATATTTCTGGATACATATCTGTGTCGTCTAAATGTCTTAGAAAATATAATTCATGTATGTATGCATGTATATTTATATGCATTTTTCTTGATAATTTCACTTACAACTTTTGCGTGAAAGTTCTAGTGTTTTTCATTTGTCATGCATTTAAAAAGTTGGCAGATTGTCAAGACTTCTTTGTACTTTCAGATTTGGTACAGTATGTTAGATAGATGTCAAAATGAAATTATTAGCTAATACCTATCAATCAATTAATTATTTGTTTTACAAAAAGGACTACAATACCATCATTTCATCAAGCCATGGGACAGAATTTCACAGTGCAGAGTTTTCATGAGAATTGTATTTGAACTACTAAACTTCTTGTGTTTTTCATTTGTCAAGTATTTAATTCACACAGGAGTATACAAGAGTAGGTTTTAACATGTGGATTTTCATATAGACTGTTTAGATTTTGGCCATGTCGCCCACCCTACTAAAACCCATGCAGTCTGTGGTGTGGTTTCAGATTCCAATAAAACGTTCAAAAATATGACTATGTGGTGGCATTTTATAAAACATGCTTCCACTCACATGTTGGGTATCAAATGAGGTTAAAAAAAGTAATTGACTGAAGTAATCTCTTGGTATTGGTCCTGGTATTGTAGCCCGATTAATATAAGGTCCTTCAAAAATCTAAAGCTGCTTACTGACATCAGTTGAAGTAAACCTGGGGCTATCAATTAATCAGTCAACCATCAATTCAAAATCTAATCTGTGAATTCAATTAGAAATCAGAAAAAGAAAATCATAATTGCATTTGATTTTTAATTATTTGATTTAATTCACATTTGAAAAAGCTATGACCAGCAAATGTTCCACATTAGTGCTTAAAAATTACTTAAACAATTACTGGATTGCTGCCATTAATTCTGCATCAATCATTCCAGCAGGAGAAATGACAAAGTTAAACTGCTGCCATTGTTGTTAAGTACTAAAAAAGGTCTTTGCAAACCATGTTACATTTAAGTTGCATGAACATTATGCAACTAAAACACAACCGCAAAATGCGTGTGCGATCATCACAGAGGGCCGCTAAAATTAATGTAGCTCATTAGGAATGAAAGGCAGTCTTTTTTAATTTAGAGAACAAAGTCGCAGCTCGCTAATGGAAAAAATAGATTAGCAGTACATCTCGACTGTCATCACCTAGTGACTTTAAGCTTGTTCTCCAAATGCATATTATGAAGTCACTGCAATGGATGGGTTTGATAGTGAAACACAGTCACATATTTCTGCTGCCTTCAGATAGCTGAGCTCTTCCCCTCCCCGTGGGACAGCTGTAGTTGGCATCTCCATCTTTCATAAACAAAGGATTAATGTGCAACATATGAAGAAATAATGCTAAAGGCAAGGTCTTGTTACACAGAGAGACCCTTCTCGAGCTTTTCTTTCTGTTTCTCCGTGTGCGTCATTCTGTCTCTTCATATTATTGTCTCAAGTCTTTGTCCCTACATCTCATCCGTCCTGACTTTTTTCTCATGCTGCCCTCTCTCTTCCATTTATTGTTGAAAAGAGAGATGGATGCACGGGGAGAAGGGGGTAGACTGAGGATGTGTATGGTCCAGATAGGAAGGAAGAGAGAAGGGAGACAGGAGATAAGGAATTAATTAATTAAAATGAAAAACAAAGATAGTAAATGGAATGAGGACAGGAGCTTGGAGGGGAGGAGAATATATTTTCTTCGTTTTATAAAGAAAAAAGAGAGATTGTCTGGGGAAATGGATAGACAGAGAAAGGAGCAAAGGAAGGGAGTGCAGGAGGAGAGAAAAAAGGCAGGAGGCAAAGAGCAGATGAGCTCCACATACTAATAAGCATCCCCAAAAGGTGGATGACTATCATAACATCTACTTTAAAACTTCCCCTAATCTCCAAAGTGAGTTTAAGTTTTGCCAACAGAAACAGCACGCCGTTTATTAGCAAAATCCCGCTACAGGATAGGGGCATTCATGGACAACCTCTTCCCATCCTTCAAAGTTACTGCAGAATAAAAACACACATCTCATTATTCAAATCTCAAGCACATTTTGGTCTAATTTGTTGAAAACTTGGAGTTGGAGCGGTGCATCAGGTCAGACGTCCAGCTGTTAGCCCCTCAGACTCCGTGAAGTCTAATGGCTGCTTCTGTAGCCCACTGTGAGCTTCCTGCTTTATGTTGACTGATAGAATTGTGTGCCAGATGTTGTGTTCTGACTTGCTTTTATCTTTAAGGTGATGGAGAAGTTGGAGAAAGACAGTGAGTGAGTATGTGTGGACATGTGGGGGCGGGCGGTCCCGGCCAAATGGCACACTGAATAAATTAAATGGATTCACTACAAGTAGAAAAAAAAATTAATTAGCTGGATTAATGTGAGAGCAAATTGACTTCATGACATGTTTCAACATTCGTCCTTACATTCCCTTTTATGAACAGGTTGGATATGTGAGCTGAAAGAAGAACAGTTGAGTGAATATTCCTCAATAAGTCAATAAATAGAAAAATAATCGACAACTTTTTGAATTCATTAATCATTAAGAATCATCATGCAAAAATGGCACAAAAAAAAGAAGCTGTTTTCATCTTTTTTTCTGATTTTGTTAATTGTCATTATTTTTATATGAATCTTTTATATCATATAAAAATGAACATCTTTGGGGTTTGGACTGACAATACAGGACATTACCTGAACTTTAAGGAACTTTAATGAACAGTTGTCTGAGATTTTGTATTAATACAATCATATATAAATATATTTATAACTTTTATTTGGCATAATAATAAAAAAAAAAGAAGCATAATTTCAGATATGGTACAATGTGCTAGATGGAAGAATTATTATGTAAAAAGCTCCATCAATGTTGTCAAAACGTCAGAAATTACTCATAAAACCTGGCACTTAGCACTGTAGCTAACAACTATTAATCAACTCATTATTTGTTCTATCAAAAATCATAACAAAGTGAATCTTTGATAGAGGCAGATTGATTACCGTTCAATAACACTACACAATTATTCAACTTATTGTTTCAGTTCTGCAGCTCACATGTCCAAAATGTCATTTCCATCAGAGTTTTGTTAAAGAACTATCTGATATATGTGTGTAATGTTCTTGTGAGTTCAGCCATGGCTCGCTCACTAAACTCTGATATGGTTTCTTTACTCCAAATAAACAGCAGTGCAGCCAAGTTGCTGCTAACACCCTGAAACACATCACTTCCTGTCCGTAAAAAGGATTCTCCCCGGAGGGACCTGGCAGACACCAGCTGCTGTTGTTGTTGCAAATGTTATAGCTTTCATGACTGTGTTGTATCAGTCAGCAGTCATTTATTTATATGAAAATGTCACAGATTATTACCTCGAGGAAGGCCACTGATGCACAAAATGGCAGTCACGCTGAAATGGCTCGTAGCTTTA
Organism: Serranus cabrilla; assembly: GCA_903364295.1. Taxonomy (NCBI): domain Eukaryota; kingdom Metazoa; phylum Chordata; class Actinopteri; order Perciformes; family Serranidae; genus Serranus; species Serranus cabrilla. The sequence goes on along the minus strand of CAFUXE010000898.1, from coordinate 438,520 downwards.
GGTTACGTGTCAGTGAATGAAAGCAGCTGAAGAAAATATTAATGAAAGCACACACGTGACCATTTTAGTACCCGCACAGACAAAACAGATCAGGCCGTGAAACCGAGCCTATTTAGAGCGGTGGGATAATAATAGGAATCAGCCGCAAGTGCACGCTGCTCTGCGGCGCTCCGAGCGGGAGCGCGGGTGAAACCAGGGGATAAGGGGGGAAAGAGTCGGCCGAAGGGAGCATTTCTGGTTTTTGGGGTGGACGAGTAACAGCTTGGAATTGATTTTGCAGAGGCAGGAGTCTAATTGGAGACAGGGAGGGGGGTGGAGAGAGAAACAGAAGGAGGGAGAGAGAGGAGGACGACATAAAATGACTGCGAGACAGAGTCCACCTGCCATTTTAAGACTAAAAGCTTTCATTTGCCTGCTAGGCCCCTAATCAATGCCAGAACTCTCTCTCTCTCACACACACACACACACACACTCTTCATCTGTTGGGTAGCAGGGGCCCAATTCATTCCTGCCACGGATCAAGCAAATCACACACACACGTATAGACTCACATGCAGACACACTCTCCCAGAGTGTAGGACTCATTTGTAATGGGGTAACAGCATGCAAAATATGTCATCTTAAATGTCAAACTTAATCAGAGGTTCACATTTCAATACCTCTCTCTCGTTCGCTACAAGACTCCCTCCCTCTGTTTCTACTCCTTCACTCTGTAGCCGCTCTCTTCTTCACTCACACACACATTTACCGGTGTTGTGAGCGCACCTCTCCCTCTCTCTGCTCCTCTCCTTATCTGTCCATCTTTCATCTAGCTCTCTCAATTAATCTCCCGCTCCCACCCACTCCTATACATTTCCCTCCCTCCTCTCTGTTGCCGCCTGTCTCTTAATCTCTATTTCTCCACTCCCCTTACTCCTGGGCTATCCTCACACGAACCAGGATGTGTTTGTAGGGGTGCGAGTGTGTCAAGTTGTAAGCGTGGATAGCATGACAGCTTCAATCACTCTGTGGGACCGACGGAGAAACAACTATTCATTAAACATAGAAAAGAAGTGTTTAAGCTCAGACTGTGTTATTAATGTGTCCGCTGTGTGTTATTCTGTGTTTATCTGGGTGTGTGTGTGCAAGTGTGTTGTGTTTATGTGGGTATAAAAGCAAGGACGGCTATTTTCTGTCATTTCTGCTTCTAAATCCATGTCTTGGTGTCTATTTATACCTCTTTTAATAGACTCAGGATCCACGTTCTCCTGATTTGTTTTGATTTACTATAATCTTGACCTTATATACATGGCTGTGTCTTTGCCTTGCTTTATGTAATTTGAGGCACATGCTGTAAAAACATAAGAAGAAATAACATTGGCAATGCTAACCAATTAGCTGAATGTCACAAGTACTATGAGCTATGTAGATCTGCAGATCACTGTGCTCTATTAGTTTAATCAATGTTGTTGCACTTTCTATTTATAACATATGAGTGCTGCAAATGACTGCGCTGCAGAAACACTCACTTAAAGGGACAGTTCACCTAAAAAATCAATATGATATACTTTTTCCCTTTACCTGCAGTGCTATTTCTCAATCTCAAATTGTTCTGGTGTGAGCTGCAAATATATATTCGTATACATCAGCTGTAAAGACGTCTGCCTTCTCTCAAATATAATGGAACCACAGGCTGCAACTAAATGTTTTGAAACAATTAGTTGCCTAATCGGATAATTGATTGCACAATAACTTGTTTGCTCTTATTTAGCTATCAAGCTTTTAAATTTAGTCAGAGGTTCTTTTAAGAATGTGCTAAGAATAAAGACAGTATATGTGACTTCTACATTCAAAAACATGTATTTCATTTAACTGCTGCTGATTTAGCCAACTAATTGTTGGCGAGTGAATCTCATGTAGGAACTTTACCACAAAGAAAATAGTTCCGACATGAAATTCCTCACATCAAGGTCTGTGGATTATCTTGAGTAACCAGGTCATGATTCAGAATTTCAGGTGAACTGTCCCTTTAAAAAAAATCTCACAAACCCCTCTGAAGACAACTGCATCAATCCTTCATGCACAATAATACACACACTCACACGCCCCCCGTCCAGCCCCCCCACCAAACAAACTTTATTAAAAGTCTATTAGAGGAGTCTGACCTCGAATAAATACATTGGATTACTGCACCACACAGGGTCTGGGAAGCACTGTGCTGTGTGTGTGTGTGTGTGTGTGTGTGTGGCTCTGTAGGAGGGCTGTTTACCCCTTTGGGGAGTTAAAGGCAGAACACTGGTTAACACCAGTTGCACACAAACATGAACACATAACTGGGAGCTGTCCAGTATAACCATGGTTGTTTGGCGACTGAGCGCTTCAGGGTTTAGTCCGATGTTCAAGTGCACCTCGAAACCTACTGCGAGAGAGGAGAGAGCGGCTCTCACTTCACCGTGGGAGATTCTCTTCACTGGTCTACAAATTGAACCAGCTGAATTTCTGCTTTCAAGCTCAATTAACTCTTTAACTTTACAACACACACAAAAGACAGTGAAACAGAAAATGTTTCAAGTGACAGAAACGCACTTTTCCAACTGTGACTTACTCAGCATGACACAACTAGCTGTTTTCATCTGCAGAGGCAAACACCCTGGGACCCCTGTCTATAAAACTTTATTTTGAAGTGTGTGTGGAGGCCCACAGGTGGGTCAGGGGAGTGTAAAAACAGGTTGCTCAGTTTCTCTGAAGGAGTAGGTTGGAACTTATTAGGGCTGTCCGAGCGCTGCTATCCAAACTGCTGGAGGTTAGCAGGTTAAAACAAGGTACATTTTGTTAGATCGGCCTACACAATAGACTGCCTGTGTGTATGTGAAACTATTACAATGAAATAGCTGCCAAGAGGTTGCTGGTTCAGTTCCCAATAGGGCTGTAAATGATGCTGAAATAAATCAGTGTTACAACACACACACACACACGGATTCAAGCTGCTAGTTTCTACACGAGGCATACACACTACATCCAAATCTTTCACACACACCTGTTATTTTAAACTGCACATTTATGCATATCTACATGTAAAGGTGTGTGTGTGTTTCTGGGTCTTTTCAGCAATTTGCTTGAGTGAAACAGAAGACACACACAGGCACAGACTATATATCTCTTCTGCTATTTCAATAATCTGTGACCTGAGAGTTTATAAGACTCAATAGTCTGGCCTCTGGAATGACTGTCTGGATTTTAACTTTATACATACACACACACACACACACACACACTCAGACACAGCTCCCCTGCTATGGTCCTCAGAGCATACTCTGTCTGTGTGTGAATGTGTCTGTGGAGCATACCATGTGTGTGTGGTCACGTCTAAGAAAGCTCCTTTTAAAAATGGTTCCCTCTCTGTCTGTCTTTAACCATCACTGATGATGTCACCGACACCAATTCTTGCGGTAAGCAAATTTGTGGTCAACAGTTTTACGTTGCGTACACGTGTGTGTGGTATGTGTGTGAAATCACATTTATAACTTTGGGGATGAATCACACAACTGTCATTGGGGGGAGGCACAGTTTCACACATGCAGGAGTACGGGAAACACACACATGTGTGAAAAGTGTGTGTAATTAATTATTATTAAACTGGCTGCCAGGAGTCAAAAGTAAAAGATCATTATGGAACACACATGCGCACAAGAAGAATAATCACATTTTTATGAGTTTATTTTACCAGAAAGAGGCCTCACAGAAACACGGAGTAACAAATCCTTCAATACAGAACAAATACACACTCACACACTTCTCCAATAAGGATTGATCAACTGAGCAACAACAATGATATCTAACTGAATTCTACATGATCGTAATTAATGATAAAAACCACTGTAATATGACCACATTAAAAGATTAGTTCCACCATTTGAATCTAATCATTTACATTATTTAAAAATAATCCAACTTCATTAAATCCTCATTTAGTTTCTTCCTGCACACCAACTACACACACTGCACGCATTACACACAGACACACAGCATCGCCAGTTTGAAATCTGTTGCTGCTAGAGAACAAACCAAATAAACAATAAAGGGAGGCGTTTTTCTGGTGAAATGCTTTGGAAATCTTCAAACCAAAAAATAAAGATGTTTTTTTACGCTGTGATAAAGGTATTAAATCACGGCTTTAACACCAAAGGAGACAAACTGACAGAATACAGAGATACACAATACAAACACGTCACAAACACACAAAGAAAAAACATCAAAAGCGGCGTCTGATAAATAATTAAAGAGCATCCTCCAAATCCTAGAAATATATTAAAGCTGTTGTTTTGAAGAGTCTTTTTAAACAAAGAGTGGGAAGGAATAGCTGCTGTATGAAACAGGAGGGAAAACATCCATGATGATGCCTCGTCTCAGAATCACAACACAAAAAATACTAAATAAAAACCCACAATATCAACATTATACTACTCAACCGCTTGAATACAAACTCTACATGTGAAGGACACACTGTGTTTGGTGTATCTAAATCCCGCGAGTGTTAAAAAACAGAAGTCCTGACTTTCTGTGCTTGTGTTCAAAGACAGAATGATGGAGTCTGTCTCAGGATATTGATTTACTGTGCAACTATCAGAAACAGTTTAACTCTGCACACTGCGGGCACACACTGTTAGCAGACACTGGCTGTAACGGGCAAAAGCCAGAAACAGTTTGGTGCCACACAAACACACCACACTGTTCCAGAGCTGCATCTCTTCCTCATGCTGTGGCTTTTTCTGCCTTCAATCACTGGATGTTCAGCTTGTGGAAAGTGACTTATTTAGGATTTCATTATTTTGGATGTTGGGATGTTTCCTTCCATGGCACCACATTACTGTCAAAGTAAAAATTTCCCTTTCCTGGTCTTTGTCTGGTGCATGAGTATATGTTAAAGCAACATTAGTAAGTGACCATAAAATGCAGGTTTCTCCAGCAGAAACATTCAGCTTTGTTAAATCAAATCCCCTTTTCGCAAACCTAGTTCTTGTGCTGTGCCCTTCCTCCTGTCTACTTAAAGGTGCACAATAAGATGTCTTAGGCTACTATTGAGTGTCCCATATTATCGACTACCAAGACTTTGGATTTGCGTTCCCTGACATTTTTGACAGCCTGAATATGTCTGATAATGCATAGTGGTTGTGCACATTAAAAAAAAACGTTTAAGACAGGTACGGGACCAATAAAAGAGTGTCATAAAAACATCAAAAATGGTTTGTATATTGTAGCCCCCTTGGGTGAAATCTATTAAGACATCCATATGATTTTTGATGTTTTCATGACCTGGGAATGAGCCTCAGTGACCCAAAGGATCCGCTTTTGACAAGCTGGGGATGAGATTCCACATCTTACTCTGAAATCACATAGTGCATCTTTTCCTTGTAAGAAACCAGGCTTCCAGAGAGAGCGGACAATAGCCAGGTTAACAAAAAACACACTTTCATTGTATAGATACAAAGCAGTAGGCCTGTCATGAAGCTTTATTTCTGTGTGTGAATGTTGGTCAAATGGTAATTTACACACTTTGTTCTTAAAAGACAGCTCTGTCTGACAAATATGGCGTATTACACACTAGGAAATTGTCCTTTTCTTTTGTTGTTCTGTTAGCTTCAAGAGCACGGAATAACTTTTTTGTGGTACAAATTTTTTTTGACTGATTGGTACTGAAGTCCTGGTTAGTATAATGGTTTTTATACTTTCGCCCGAATCATAGCTTTTTATTTTCAACTCTCTCCTGTAGCACTGCTGAGCACCTTTTCAATCTCAGAGGCGGTTGGGCTGCAACACCAGGTCCCATTTTCCCATTTACAATGAGCCCAAATGTGTGAACAGTCTGTTGCTTGTTGTCAGTTTGCTGAGGAGCGGCAGATGCCTCACAGCAAAGAAGGGACCAAAAGAGAGATAAGAGAGTGAGAGATGGTGGCATAGAAACAGACAGACTTTTCACACTTGTGGAAGAAAAGAGAGCAACACATGAAAAAGAGACACCTGAGCACTGCCCCCTCCCCTTTTCTTTTGCTCCTCTTCGCTCTTTTATTCGCTCACTACTACCGTTTCTCTGACTAGTGTGAAAGCGTGTGAGAAGGTTGTAGTGTGTGTATGTGTGTGAGGGTGTGTGTGAGTGTGTGTGTGTGTAGCGGGGACCCGACAACTTCCTCTCAGCTTCCTGTGATCAGAGCTCGGGGGTTGCTGTGGGACGACCAGGAAATTACACACACAAATACACAAAGTGGGTCGTTGAAATGTGAGCAGACTAAACAATCAACTTATGTCTTTTTCAATTATTGAATAGAAATACATTCAAGTAAAATACAGTTTGATATCATGATATTCCTTGAAAATACATTAAATTACAGTACCAGCAACAAACACTTGCATAATGTGTCCAAACTATAAGCTACTTTAAAATGATACACACATGCACAAATCCGTTCACATGCACACACACACACACACACAGAATGAGAAAGAGGAAGGATGTGGCAGCGCTGCCCAATATTTCACAATAAAAGCCGAGATTCAATCAATTGAAACGCACATGCATTCATGTGTCTGGTGTCTTTGAGTGTGTGTGTTTTTGTGTACATGTTGGTACTTGAGTATAACAGAGAACGACAGAGACAGGAGTGTATTCTTCCCCCATTTATGGCACTAACTCGTGTTTAACACAAACTCTTTTATGGGAGCAGATGTGCTCAGACACACACAGAAACACACAAACACATGCATGTGAAGGACACTGAGACAGTTTAGAGAGCCTTGAGGCTCAGTCTGAGCTTTCATTTCCTCTATCCTGCATAACAACCAACATATACACACACACACACACACACACACACACTCACACACACGGACACACACGCACACAGAAACACACACACAGACAGACAGAGAGCGGATGGTTATGAGACTCTTGGCCTGCCCAGAGGGACTACAGAGGTAGACAACTTGCTCTGAGAGAATTACTACAGAGCCCCTTTCTGCATTAAAACAAGCGAGTCCATTTTCAACAGGACAGACTGAACAATAAACATTTCGCCTCGGATGAAAATTAACTAGAAAAATTGCAGTAATAACGAAAAAGGAACTATTTTACAATACGACAGCCGCACAATTATTGCTAAAACAATAATCCCAGCAGTGGAATGATAATCATGCATCAGTGACCACCAATAGGCAGAATCACCGTGTATCCATTTTACTTTGAATCTCTTTGACACAGAATGCACAAGTGTGGTTCATTTGTCAGGTAAAGTCTGAAGGCACTCCAATTCTTTCTAAAAACTTTTTAGTTCAATTCCAGCATATCGTTCTTTCTTACAAGAGCCGTTGTCAGATTTGTCAAAAGGTGATACCTTGAGAAACTGAAAGAAATATCGTGTTCGATAAAAGTTCTTTCCTAATTAAAGCTGCTACTTTGTCACCCGGCGGTGCAGTGATGGAGAAGGTTTGCCTGGAAAAAAAGATGTCCATGGGCTTTTGTGAGCTCAAATCCATCTCTCTTGTGTCACAACCACACTTTGCTTTTCTCACTTATTTTCATCTTTACTCTCCTCACACACACACTCACACACACACACTCACACAGTCAGTGAGCTTTCCTGTGTGAGGGGAAGTTGCAGGTCGTTGCGACATCAGTGTTTGAGATAAAAGCTCCTTAACAGACAGACACAAACCCCCACACACACACTGTGGATTCAGTTGAAGACTTAGGTTTAGGTGTATTATAATTTAGTAAATAAACTGCATTTTCTAAGTGTATGAAGAAGCTGCAAGCATACACATTAAAACACAGATATGGAAGTGTGTAAAGTTCAACAGAGACAATACGATGGCCTTGTTTCACACCTGCATTCACCCGTATATGCTATTTTTAGAAAAGGGCTGTTACTAACAATGTGCATTGTAAGGTTCCTGTTTGATCTGCAGTATCTGGATCCAGCAGTAATGGTGGATTTCCATGCACATATATAGGAAATGTAAAGGAGACACTAGGTTGCCTAAAGAGAATAGATTACTCAGGCCTGTTCACACCTGGAATTAAATGTATGTGTTCATACCTGACACTGCAGGAACTGAAACAACAACACTGACAGTACACCTTCGAACATGGGCTTAATGATTGGATTTCATTGTGTCCTCAATGCAATGGTGGACATTGTTTGTCTACAAATGGCTTTGCGAGCCTACATTGTCATCCAGACACGGCTGGTGCAACACATTTGTGCTGCTCATCTCGAAAGGACCAGGATTACATTCTTATTAACACTGAACGTAAGATGTTGTTGTTTCAAGCTAACGGTTGCACACTGCAGTAAAACATATCGAATGAAATCAATGATACAAATTTTAGTTGGTCTTGTTGGTCACGATAATCCCGCCCCCAGACTCTGACGTAAGTGGTTTGTGGTTTGAGACCAGCAAAGATTTGGAGCCACTCTGGAAACAGTTTGCCGGTTCTTTGGCAGTCGAAACCCAGAGAACTGGTTTGAGATTAGGCACTGGCTGCGAACTGGCCCTGGAACTGCTTTGGTCAAAAAAGGGGTATGAGGTACATGTGAATACCAGGTCTGAACAGGGAACAGGAGAAATTGAATAAAACCATAACAATCATGAGTGAATCCATCAAATCAGGATTTCTCAAGTCCTCTATATTGTGAAGGTCAAAGCCCAAACAGACTGGTTTCATGAATATTCCCAATCAGTAATAAACAGTCTATTCTAAGAATTTGGCCAGGATGGGAAATACATTGTTTTTCTCAATTTAATGTTCCAGCAGTTACTATGAAGCTCTTTGGCTTTATAGGGCAGAAAACTTTCCCAGTGTTTACAGATTACAGATCACACTTCATGAAGTACATTTTACAATTCTGGAAAACCAGCTAGTCCAAGATCTCAAAACATGAAATAGGCTTTTGTTGTAAAGTATTGCCTTCTCACTTATGTATCTGATTCACATTCGTCAATGTGATGACAAGCAATACATCACATGAAAAACAGCAGACTGACACCATACATATGGATGCTGATAGTTTATAAATATGATGGTTTGAAAGGACACTCCAAAATGTTCATGTTTCCTGTATTTCAACTCTTATCTGGATACAAACTGCCAATCAAACATATGGAGTTAACCTAAAACAACTTAGTTACTGCAGCCTATGCATCAAACTGCACAGCTGCTTAGACACACAAAAGGAGGCGACCGCAATGTACATTGACCTGATTTGATCTAATTCTGCATTCTCAACATGATAAACTGAAATCGATCCCCTGTGATTATCTGTCTAAGGGTGCGCTGGATGATTTTATGGAGGACAGGGGAGCAGCGGCTTTGTAAGTGGGATGAAGGTGGCGATTATTCAGGGAGTGTTGTCTTGACACGGGTCCTCTGACTGAAATATCGACAGAATGTTATCGACCCTTAATCGTGTATTGTGGAGCAGGCGCTGGCATCCTCTCTGCAATGCACTTTGGATAATAACTGGGGAAAAAGAGCAGGCGGCACCATGTGAACAGAGCTCTCTGTAAACACCTGCTGTGGAAATTCACTTTGACATCAGTTAGGTTGTTTTTTACCATATTCTGACCGGAGGGCAGACAGAGCATTACACCTGACTGAATACGTGCAGCATGCACATTTCATCGTGTAGGATTAGTGGGACTGCGTACAGATACAGATCTTATTAAAAGGACAGCTGTGCCGTGAGCTTTTTTCCTTTATGTAAGGTCAAACCAGCCCTTTATGTGTCTGTAACTTCATTCAATTTTCACGTGCATTTACTTTACCTTTCAAATGCAGCAATTAGGATTAGAAGAATTAGGATTTTAACCTCTACACTTGATTTCTTAAGATACTGTCATTTCTTTTAATGTCTTATATGCTTCAGCTATCAGCTCGCCAGGCCTTAAAATAATGACGTTGTCACTTTTGAAAAAGACAATGTTCAACACACCCTGGCTTGCCTGTTCTGTCAGAAGTTATCAGCCTCTTTTTAAGGGCGTGCTGGGGAGAAGTCATGCGACCTCAACTAGATCAGAACACCTTAAGTAGGTCAAAGATTTACAAGAGATTCAGGTGTGGATCAGTAATAAGAGCACAGGCATGTAATATTTAGTTCTCACACCCATCTAACTGCTGGTACACCCTTAAAACTCCACACAGATACACACAAATACAAGCATGGACGCGCCAAACACACTGAGTGTGGTGCTTAAATCTATCTAGCTGTTACTACACCCTAAATCCTTTCATCTCTTATTTTATGCCCGGCCCCTCCCTCTGTCTTTCCCTTCTTCTCATCTCGTTTTATTCTTCTCTCTAATCTCTCTCTGATCTACGCCGCTGATGAATGACAAAAAAAACCCTGCATACCCTTGGTGTGCTGCAGAGACTGTCTTCCATTGTTCCATGATCAATTTTCACTGCAACAGACAGCTGCAAGTGTCTTCCGCATGTGAGAAAATGTTTTGTAGCCCTGAGGCTGAACCATACATGGTGTATTAGAAAATGTCAAATATACATAGGCATCAATGGGGAAATTAGCCAGCGGTAGAACTGACTGCTCCCCTCATTGTGCCTTTCGGCTATCTTCCTTGCTGTCAATCACTACCTGTTGTTGTTACGCTTGTATTTATGTCATTACACAAGTTGTGCATGAGTTAAACACAACAAAACACGATCCTGGCAACAATTGAAAAGCTTGGAAGGCTTGACAATTCACATTTGTTTATCCTCTGTGGTTGATTTACAGAGAGAGTATCCAGGCTTGACATAAAGGTCTCCGACATCAGAACCTCTCAAATCTAATCACCTGATCCTATGGGGAAAAGCCTATCTGTCCCCAAAATTTCTGCAAAACCTGCCCAAAGCTTGACATACTGTATGATGTTGACTGACAAAGAGATAGGGCAGAATATAAACTCCTCCTCGCCTTGTTGGCAAAGTGGTTATCTATTATCCTTCAACCTGTTAAACCTGCAACTCTGCATGTTTCTGGATACAAATTTACACAGGCATAACCTCTGCAAAGAACACAAAGAACTGTAACTGTCAGAGAGAAAGAAGAGTGAACAGAGAGACAGACAGATAGATAGAAAAAGGTACAGAGATGCGTAGCATTTTTTTATAGTTCGCACTTTTTCTGTATGTCACACAGGAAATTGATCACATCTACTTTGTAGTTGCAGCTGCTGCCTTTCCATTTAGCAATGAAAATGTACAATGAAAGATTTGATTTTAGACAGAGAGAGAGAGAGAGAGAGAGAGAGAGAGAGAGAGAGAGAGAGAGA
>CAFUXE010000898.1:415418-427206 GCA_903364295.1 Serranus cabrilla | reverse complement strand
GAGAGAGAGAGAGAGAGACAGAGACAGACAGAGACAGAGAGAGACAGAGAGAGAGAGAGAGAGATTAATATACAAGAAGAGACTTGGAGAGATTTAGAAAGACAGCCCGAAAGGGAAAAGACGGGGAGACAGAAAGAGGACGAGATGTGAATTCATTGCCTTAAAAGCAGCTCTGAGTCAAACAGTGTGATAAGAATCAGACGGCACATGCACACATGCACACACACACGCACGATCAGTGAATCTTTACTTTGAACCTCTTTGGACAGATAAGCAGACAAGAAGTGTTCAATTACTGTTCAATTATGGTGTGTGTATGTGTGCGTGTGTGTGTGTACACCTTACAGTTTGCAAATGTGTCAGAGACTGAGAAAGAGAGAGCCAGTGTGAGACAGGAGCAGGGAAGAGATTCTTTCCACCTATGTGTCATTTCCTCCCTCTCTCTGTCTCAATGCTTTAGCCCTCTTTACTCTCTCAGCATAATTTCACTCTAACAAGGCTTTCTATCAGCCTCTCTTCTTCTCCATGGAACTACCTTGCTCTATCATCCTGCCATTCATGGCACATCTCCCTCAAGCAGTAAATCCAAGTTTTCTCAATGAAAGAAAATTGATTACTGCTGTCAAACACAGTTAACAACAAAGATACTGTCGATCCAGTGATCTTACAAGGTGTCACGAGCCGATCAAATGAAAAGTAGCACTTTCTGATGTGATACTCTACTGATCTTGAAAGTGAATTCTTTCACCGTAGAGTAAAAGGAAGGTTAGAGGTCAGGATCAGCTGTGAGGAAAAGCTTCTGGAGCTTGTAGGGACTCAGTGACCTGCTCAGAGTCATGTTAGAAGCTGAAACCTACACCTGGTGCACATCAGAAAACAAGACGTTTTCTGCAACACAAAACCCATGTTGACTTATTAGTGGCATGGCTCCAGGGACAGTCTACCACTTGGTTCACACTGCAATATCTCAAAAACTATTTGACAGATTGCCATGAAATGTTGTATTGAGACATGAGCTGGAGGTCGACATATTTGGTTTTTGGGGGAAATGTCTTTTACAATTAAGGATAACTTGTAACTTGTAAGTGATATTCTGACGTCTCATAGTGCCAGCATCTGGTCAAAATTCCAACAATCTTTTTGTTTATAACCAAATACCTGAAAAACTAACGTCTTTAAACTTTGATTTTATTGCTAACAAGCAAATATTAGCATGCTAACATGTAGAACTCAGATGGCATACTTTTAGTATGTTAGCACAATGACATTAGTATTTAGCTCAAACCACTCCTTGACAAAGCTTGTGCACCACTAGCACAGTTGTTTTAAATGTATTTTGATTGATTGATTTTATTTGATGATTGATGCATGTTCATGCTGCAGCTAACAGTTATTGTCATCTCCAATTAATCAGAATTTTTTTGGTGTCTTCAAATGTCTTGTTTTCTCTCATGTCTAAAACTCAGACATGTAGAGAATGCACACAATTCTCCTGAAGCCTTTTGGCATTTTTGCTGAAAAAATACACTTTAACTGAATTGAATATCAAACTAGTGGTTGATTATTTTGTTTTAGGACATTGCAAGCAGGTTCCAGTATTGTTAGTAAATGTTCAAATTTAGCCACCACTTAATAAATAACCTCCATTTGGCTGGTGGATGGTGCTAATTTTGTGCCCTGGTTGCATGCCAAAAAGGTTGGGAACCACTGATTTAACCACCTCTTTATGCTCAGTGTACCTTTTTCAGAGTGAAGGAGAGGGTGGAGCCACTGGTCCCAGAGGTGTTTTTTCAGCACTGGAAATTTGTCAAGAGTTGATCAAGATAGGGCAGTGTTCAAGCACACGAGCCAAGGGTAGCTGGGCCGGGTGGCAGAGTGACTAAAGACTAAGGCATCCTTCAACCAGAAGGCCAAGTTATCTCTCCAGCGGCTGTAAGAATCCACCCTGCTAAAGTGTCCTTGAGCAAGACACCAAATCCCGACCGGTCCCATGGGTGCTGTTCTGTAGTGGAGGCTGCAATCTAAGGGGATCAATGGAGACTCACAAAAAGTCTGTGAGCTAAAGTCACCAAAGTTCCACGCCTCACCTCACCACAAAACACTCTGGTGGCAAATTATCTGCCTCCCCCTCCTTCTGTCTATGTGGCACTCTTTTCTCTTACAGCCTTCCTCTTTCTCTCTCCTCCTGTCCTATTATGGACATAGCAACAGTGTTGCTGTCAGGACGACTAAAGGTTTGATTCACCGTCCGTCCCTGTCTGAATGTGCTTGTGTGTGTGTGTGCGCGTGTGTTAGATAGCAGATAAGAGCCATATATAAACAGCACTTGAAAGCAGAAATGTAAATGTTTAAAAGTCACGGCAGAACACAGACCATATCAAGATACCAGAGAGAGCAACAGAGAGAGGAGGAGAGATTAAAGCAGAGTTCACACCAGGAGAACTAGCAGGAGACTGCAGTCCGGACTCAAGTCTGACTCCAGTTATCAATAAAGCTTAGTGGAATTTAGCATCTCAAAGCTATATATCGAAAATCCTTAATCTGATGTTGAATGTAAGAGAAGTGTGAAGAAGACTGACCAGTAAGACGTGTTAGACACCTGCATTACTCCAGAGCTTCATGCTGACAGGCAGTATAACTTGTTAATGATAACGCTATCCTCACAGAGGCCGCCAGATTAGTTTTTTAACGTATTACAAAAGGAGAAACAACATATTAAAGCACTGCTGACGTTCTCTGGTCATACACCAGCACAATCACATCAACTTCCTTCTCTTTTACAGTTATTATTGCATCATGTACAAATCAAAAACCGTCCGTTTTTGCAACATAATCTACGACTGCTCAAAAATGACATGATGGTTGACGATCCTGGCAGCAGTGACAAACTTAGATGATTAAATACGTGTTTTAGGGGAAGGAGCTGCTGGTTTCACAATCTGAATATCCATTTTAAGTTCTGTTTCTTTTTAAGATATCCTCAAAGTTCATCAACAAAAAAACAAAAACTGGACTAAATACTACAATACCCATAAGTCTCTGCCTCCGTTATTATGAAAATAAGCCAATCAGAGGTTCAAATCAGAGCTCTAGCTATAAAAACTGTGTTGTCATTGCAGTTGTAAACAGAACAGTAATTCATCAAAATTGACCCTGTATGCAAAACTGAATAGTTTAATCTTCAGCTTCCACCTGACAAAAGCAGTGATTTTTTTTGTGATGACCTTGGAGGTGGTAGTTAACTTGTCACCTTGTGTTTTTTTATGAAAAGACTGCCATCACAGTGACGGGGCAAAAAGTGGTGAATCATACAGATGAGAATGATGACACACACTTTTGAACCGTATTTCCTGGCAGCATGTCATTTCTATATACAAAAAGTTAGACATTTGTGCCAAAAGTTTGTGTGTGTGTGTGTCTGTCTGTTGGTGGTGGTGGTGGAAGAACCTACATTTCTTACGTTCGTGGCTCACATCACCCTTGTAACTACTTCACTGCAAAATGACGTGTTATTTTAAGAACGCACCTTTGTCCCGCAAGCTGTGAAACGCTCATATGTGTCGTTATGGGTGGTCTATTCTGCCGTGTAAGTTGGAGATCTTGTTGTTCTATTAACATACATGTGAAACCTTTCAGCTTACGATCAACTACTCCAGTGGCCTGCGAAGTGTCTGAACTAATAAGCTTGCCAGTAGACTGTAGGGAATCCCACCATATCTGTGTTCTTATCTAACTGTAACCCCTGGAGAAAGAGAGTTTTAGCATCTTCTATCCACTACACTCTTGGGTGACTTATCCACTCTGTGATTCATTCAGATTTGGTTGCTGTTCCTCAGTCTGCTAGTAGCCAATAGCTTTCAAACCATGTCAGGCTAATTTGAATTATCAATCTAGCTAATGGCAAAGTAAAAGCAGTTAACCGTTTTCCCATGGGGGAAAGGATTGGAAGTGTTGTGAAGTCCACTTGGTGAAATAGCCACATCAATCATCTTTCTCCTAAACATGATTGGGCAGACATTTATTACACAATTAATGTCCTTGCTTAGCCACGCCTCACTGCTCCAGAGTAACAGAGGAAGGGAGAAAGCTACTATTTCAAAGGCTGTATTCTCTTTACTTTTTAGGTGTTAAGTATATGCACATTAGATCGCAAATTACATCATAGATTTGCCTTCCCAGTGGATTTAACACTTACTCTCTCCTGTCTTTCTTTAAACCAGCAGGCTCTCTATGCTTCTCAAAAAATTAACAGAAGCTCACATTTCCTTCAGACAGCTACATTTATCAATTTGAACCTGACTGCATTGCTGAGGTACTTCAGAATGAAGGTGGAGATGTTCTCTACATGTTACAGAAAAAGCCTGCACACATTATTCATTGAAATGTCACACTTTAGTCTAATTGGCTTTTTTTGTGCCTCTTTGCCTCTTGCAAATAACTTCAGATCCAACAATCAAAGTGAAGCTGTAAGCAAGCTTCATGAATCAATTGTGACAGGTTTTTTGCGATAATGTCAATGCTTGCAGATTTCGTAAATCAGTCCTGTGTAAGTGTGCATGTGTGTATGTGTGTGTGCCTTCAAGTGTGTGCACACATCTTTGCATGAGTGTGTTTATTTGTAAGTGTATGCTTACATCTGTGTACACTGTATATACATGCTTACTTGAGAGTGCACGTGAGTGTGTATATGCTTGGCGTGTATGTGTGCTTGTGCATGTGTGTGTGTGTGTCTGTCTGTGTAAGTGAGTGAGTGATTGTTAGCAGAAGCTCGTTAACCTCAGAAGTCATTACCACAGCCCTGAGGTTTACGCCAATTAGACAAAATAAACGACAAGCGAAAAACATAACAGACAAATGAAAAACAAGAGGAGAAATGAAAGTGATTACTGGAGGAAATTTTTAAGTGATTATTTTCACCAATTCGAAAACAATACAAAAAAAAAACAGGATTAATTGACAGGAGAGTGGAGAAGAACAATTGCTGGAAAGAAAGTAATTACTGAAGTAAAAATAGAAAGGCAGTGTGCAAAAGACTCACCAAATAAACACACAAGAAAAAGCAGTTATGGTGGAAAAAAATGAAAAAAAATCACTATTATCAAACAAAATAATGGATCAAAAAAGAGAAAAAGAAAGACATGCAGATCAGTGACTGTGTGTATGTACGTGTGTGCGTGTGTGTGTGTGTGTGGGTGAATGGTGTAGTATTTGACATCACTAGTCTCTTTTTTCTCCTTTTCTCAAGAAGTTTTTGTTTTTACAGCTTCACCCTGGGCAGACCAGACCGCTGCACACACACATTCATACACACAAATACACACATTCTCTTACTCACACACACATACATATCCCTATACACACAGACCCCTAAAGGGGCCTTTTTCCACATTGGGCCATATGGTGCAGACATGTGCACGGAAACAATTCTCTAAAAACAACACACACTCTGCACTTAGAAACCTGCCACACAGCCGCACACACACATACACAGATTTTCTCTTTCTCTCTCTCTCTCTCTCTCTCTCTCTCACACACACACACACCAGACAGTTAAACCTGCTGAATGAATTGCTGCCTTGTTCAGTGGTGCACTAATGGCAAGGAACCTGCCATGGAGATTACCACACACACACATACACATGCGTTCAAACACGCACATAAACACGCAGAGGCTCAGCATTAAGCATTCTAGGGCACTTATCCATTAGAGAGGTTAGTTATTTTCCCCAGTCTAAAAGTAGGTATTCAACTTAATATTCCAACAGAGGCGGTTGTAAATCTGCTCCGTTAAGCAGCTGGGGCAGATGTCTGCGAGAAGCTGGAACCACAGAACCAGTTATACTGGCTAATATAATAGCTAATATTTTACTTCTTTGGCAACAGACAGCGGTGCCATCAAAAAATCCAATGAAAACCAAGTTAAATGGCATGTCTATCAACACCTGCTCCAGCCTGCCAAGAAGTGAAATATATGTGCCCACGGTATCCGCTCTTACAGTCGGTGGAAAATGTAACTTAGTTCAGGAATCTGCAGGGATTGGCTATAGGTTAGCTAACAGTCTGAACATTTATAAAGTGTTGAGAGATTAGCATAGTCGCATTATTGTTTTAATTTTGTACCAGCTTGCATCCACTGAGATAGAGATTGAGATCAGATAAACAAGCAGAGCGGACTGGAAGTCAAAACTGTGCAGATACGCTTCACTTGTGCTTCATTCACACCAAATCAGGCAATTAGCCGCAGGGCCTTGTGGCAGTTAAATGGTCCATTTGTGTGACGTCATGCAAACTATAACGCTCCAATGTAGCACACGTTGACTTTATATTTCACAATTATTGTTTTCCATCAGAGCTTTTTTATGATCTTGGCATTTCCAATTGCACTTGTGCTCAAACTTGTTGTACTTGTCTGTGATCGGCTACCGAAGTGTGACATCAGTCAGGGTTTCACTAAAGATTTAGTCAGTTTCAGCTTCATCTCCTGCAGCTCTGACTGCACAGTACCCCTACTCCAATGAAATGGAGGACTAACATTTTAACAGCAGCGCCTGATTTAGTGTGAATGCAGCCTTACTGTAGCTTTACATTGACTTCCATCAACCCCCTAGAGACTGGAAAACCTGCATTACCATGAATAAAATCACAATAAGTGATTGAAAACAAAACTGAACCTTCGAGACATAAAACAACATAAACACATACATTTAAATGCATTTAAATCAAGTGTCAAGTCAAATTTCACTTTGTGACAACTTAAATGGCAGCATTTCTGAAGCAGAGTCACATGCCAAACTTAAGCAGATCTTAACTAAACAGAGCACAGACAGCTCCTTATTAAGTCTGCCTAGAGATCATCATAACATTAACCTGATAGGGACACATCCAGTCCTGTATCTCTCTCTCCCCGTCTCCCACTCTCACGTCAGTTCAGTGCTGTCTTAGCAATTCTATCAAATCCTGCCAACGCTTCGGAAACAATTAAGAGTAATAATATTTAAAAAAGAAAATTCTATTCCAATCTTTCAGTCACTTTTCTGCGAAGCTATTTAAATCTATTTTCTGCCAATCTCTTAATGTCCCTCTCTCCTCTCGTAGTCAAAAGCACAGCATGTCTTCCAATATTCTTAACAATACGGAACGTTTCATGTTCCATTACTGACAATTGGCTCTGAAAGGATTCAGGAGTCAAACTCGACAGTGTTTGTTATTGCAGTCAAACGTATCCGATGGACTCAAAGCAGCTGGAGTTCGAGTACGTCCGATTTTTCCAGGTCGACTTACTCAGCACTGATTCATTAAGACTCAATAAGTGACTTCTGCAAGACATGATGCAGAGCAACACTGAGTCATCTCACTGAGAGCAAAGTTTCATTTCATCAGAAGAGTTAGGAAACTAAATACCATTTAAGGTTAAATATGACATATATTAGTTTTATTTATTTCCCCAATGTAATAGAAATGTCACTTTTTTTGCATTATTGTAAATATAAGGAGGATAGCAAAAACCTGAGGTTACGTGAACTTGTTTCAAAGCAAAGTGTATAAAATAAAAATAAATTCAGCATATTTAAGTATAATTTTACTTAACTTTAAGATTGCTTACTACACACATCTTTAAACTTCTGTGCTGTTGGTGGTGTCTGTGGTGAGTCGTAGGTATTTCTACAAAGTGAGTAGTAAGCACGGCCTCACATTTTTCACCACCTCAGTCAACATCTCTCGTTCCTGCTGGCAATGCTTGTTTCTTCCTGTTTATCTTCGATGACAATTTTGTGCCCGCATTGTTCCACACACCAGCGCTCCCTCTGCGCCGGCATTGGCAACACAGTCAAACAAACGCAGCAGTCTACTGTGAAACTCACTACAGCGTGGTGACTGCCTCCCTTGCATTTGGCTTCACTGGGCACCTGGATCTGAAAAAAAAAACTACCAGTTGGAACTATCTGTCAGCCCCCAGCTACTCTGTTTATATTGTTCTGGCAAGTTGCGCTGATGCTGCCAGGCAGCCTGGCAGCTCTAGCTGGTCGCGCTGGCTGCTAGCTGCAGCACTACGCTAGCCACTAGCCTGTCAGCTCCCAGCAGCTCTGTCTTTATCGTCTCGGGGAGCGAAGATGGTTCTTGCCGGACTGGCAGAGGCACTATCAGCAGCTGCCTGAGCCCACTGCCTGTCTTTGTAGCATTTCCTCAGCAATCAAAGCTGCATAGATCCTGACATGTTATGAAATGTCATGCAATCCATGAATAAGCCACTGTGCATGTATAATTGGAAGCTGGCTGATCTCAGCTAAAATCTTCCAATGATGTCAGGATATATAAGTGAATGGGGAAAGTATGCCGGTGCATGTAATGCATGTCATCCCTCTGACTAATGCATAATAGAAATTTATGAATATCAGCAAAGCACTCCTTTAAGCAAAAACTAAAAAGGAAAAGAAAAAATCACAGTATGAGTTTTTGTCAAAATAAGCAGCCACACTAGAGCTGACTTGGCAATAATTTCTGTACCTCAGACAAGGCTGCGACTGCAGAGTGATTTTTCCTTCCAGACATACCAGGAGCAGCACACAGCTGTATAGTTCACCAGCATATGGATTAAATAAATACAGTCTGCACAGAGCTTGTTAACACTTGTTCACTTGGCTACAACACACTGCTGTAGCCAAACTGAACAAAAAAAACACACACACCCACATCTGCGCACACCCAGACGCAGGCACACACGTAGGCTGCACGCACACAAACACAAACAGGTAGCCTCACACACAAGCAAACATCCTCAAAGAGCACATTTATAGGTGAATGGGTGTAGCAAGGGTTATTGTGGGAGCAAGTAATGGCTTGGGAAGCATACACAAACATGCACAGAGACAATTATATACAGACAGTGGAAGAGAGCGTTTGATAGCGTGTGTGTTAGTAATTAACAAAAACTCCATTATTTACAGGCAAGGGTGTGTGTTTGACTGCTAATGTGGTTCAACACATAACCAGTTTTTCTATCAGCATTACTTATTTATGTTGATGTAGAGATAGACCCATATGTATATATGCGACTTAATTGTGCACACACACAGAAACACACATGGAACAGGCCTGAGTATAATTCTGAAATGCTGAAGCACTAGTTGGGGTCTGGTCTCCCTGTAGCTATGTGGTCAGTTGCTAACCTAATCTGATTAATGGATTTCAACCCCAACTCTGCTACAAGCACAGAAAGAGACAGAGAGGAAGATAAATTGGTAGGAGCTCTGAAAACTAGGTTGGGTCCATTGCCACTTCTTTGCCTAGCTACCGTTCTTAATCTGATTAATGGATTTTTCAAGAGAAAAGCCGGTCAAAAAAAAAAGGGCCTTCGAAACCAGTGGTGGAAAATTAAATCACCGAGCAGGCAAGAAATGCCAGCTTGTTTTGGCTGTTTAAAGTTGTCTCTACAGGATGGATGGATGGATGGAGAGAGTGAATGTCAGAGTATTTAAGTGAAAACTCTCATTAAACCGATGCCTGCTGTCATTATAGCAGGGTCAGAGCTACGCCGTGCTCAGGCTTCATATTTGATTTAGCATTTCCCACAGTTTGGTTCCAATTTTTCATAGTGTCTTGCGTTTGACATCATAGCTGTCATACACATGCCCAGACAACAGTCATCAGAAAAACAGCTACTAATTGGTCGACAAGCCAGGAACACGGCCTCTGATTGACCGACAGAATCACCCCAAAGCATCATGGGTTTGACAGTGGACAGCAAATAACAACAACTGCTTTCAACAGTGGACAAATGGAAAGCTTATCACAAAAGACATTCAATGTTGGAGTCATTGTTACTAAATTATTTTAAAAAGACAGTTCAAGGCTGCATTATAAAGCTTCTGCAATGCTGCCAAAACTGACGGTTTCTTTTTTCACTGCTGCAAGAAACGCTAAAAGCTAATATTGGCTAACAAGCTACTGCAACATTAGACTAAATCATTATAAATCACAGAGCAAATCAGAAGCCAAGTTGAGTTGACTGAGCTGTGTCTCTGCGTAGTCAGTCCAACATTTAGTTGACTGTTCCATCCAAATATGAAGCAGGCCTGGTCCATTTATGGTTGCCAGATTTGGCAAGGTTTTGAGGCTGCAAATGTTGGGGCCAATCTGGGCTGAGAAAGACTCCAGTTAGCCGTACTGGGACTAGCTTTGGGACACAGCCCAAGTTTCAAAATAGACATGCATGAACGTGGAATAAGGTAAAGTCATTTAGCATGAATTTGGCACGAGTCTGGCCAACGTAAAGTAGGTTTTTACTACTTTTACTGACGTCCTCAACAATGAGAGAAAAGTTAATTTAGCAATGTCCCGGTTTCGATTCCAAACCTTTACATGTCGTACTATATACGTAATATACCAAGGCTGTTGGTAAAAAATGAGATAAGTAACTAAGTAATAAAGTCTGCTGCCTCAATTCCATATTAGTCACAATTACACTAATAACAACTAATAACACAATAATGTAAACAGACACATATTCTACATAAAAAACTATGAAAACAGAGCATGAGACACCCACACACACACACACGTACACCTGTCACTTTGATCTTTGATTGATTCTATGCCCTTTAAACAAGTCAATCATTAACAAACCAACAAATTAAGTCATTAATTGCCATGACAGCTGGTGACACCTCCTTTATTAATCTTTGTCGGCATAATTAATAAGCCTTAATTGGAATTAATTAGAATTAATTGTTGTTTGGGATTTGGGGGACAAAGAGGGAAAAAAAACTGCTGTGTGCGTGCATGTGTGTGTTTGTGCATGTGTGTAGGCGGGGCAGAGGTTTAATGCCCTCTGTACAGAATGATAAATGGGTATTTGTTGGTGTCCCAGAATGAAACACTGACACAAAAACCTGTGTGAGTGTGAGAACTCACAGGTACATCCTGCTGTAAAGCCATGACAAGATGAGATCATCACACACAATGAACTACCTGTTGACCCATTTTGTACAAATAGGTCAAGAGGTGGCTTATGTAGGAACAGTGACACATTTTCTACAGAACCTTGGGTTCACTGTGACTTTTGATGTTTGTGTGTATGAGGAGGATCCTGGGTGACAGAAAGAAAGAGATCTACTGACAGAAAAGAAGAAAAACTGCCTCAGAGGAGCGATATTCATTTGTGGGGCACGGATATAATACCCACTAGTCACTAGTGTGTGTTTGCGTGTAGCACAAGAGTCAAACTTGCTTGTGGGCCTGACTGAGGAATGTTGAGTAGAGACAATTCAGTTTTCTAAAAATCCGCCAAATCTGACTTGTACTAGCACATCAAAGACTACATAATACCACAACACGCACATACACACGCACATGCAGGCGTGCATGCATGCACATGTGTATATACACAGTTGGAAACTTGCAAACGCACACATGCATAGACTCAGTAGGACACACACAAACACAGACCACAGCTAAAAGCATCAAGCAGCTCAAAGCAATCCGCCCTGCTGAATAACATCACCAAGCGAAGCCACCATACCACATAATGAAAAACATACACAAACACACACACATACAAACACGCATATGCCCGCACATGTATGCACAAAAGGCCAATATACTCTGGCTTGCAATGCTCATTTCTCTATTCCAATGCACTAAAATAACAGACATTCTTTAAAAAATGCACCAGTTATAATACACATGGAGAGGCAGTTTCAAAGAAATGAAAACTGATACTAAAGAGCGATCACACACACATGAACACAAACTATGCCAATGACCCATCCTGTATTTGCCAAAAAAAAAA
>CAFUXE010000898.1:372348-415392 GCA_903364295.1 Serranus cabrilla | reverse complement strand
AAAAAACAATGAAAAAGAATCCCACTTAGCCCTAATGTGTTTAGTGTTTGGCCTTACAGATAGTTTAAGTTTAAGAGATTTGGGGGAAAACTCTTCGCTTGTGCCACAAATCCCAATATGATTACAGTAAAGGGACTTTCAAAGCACTGAAAGAGAAAAAAACTCAACCAGCAACTCACAGTTATTGTTCACAATACAGAAAACTCATTGTGGACAGTTTCACAATTTTTTTTTTTGCCAGAAACAGTTCATAATGAAAACTGCCGAGACAGCAAGAAAAAAAAAAAAAAGCATGAGTGTGTGTGAGAAAGAGAAAGGAAACAGACAGAGAGCGCTTCAGCGTGCAGGGTGACACAGGTGTAGGAGGATAAAACAGCAGCTGTATGTGTGTCTGTGTGTGTGTGTGTACAACTGATGATGGAGGAGAAAAAAAATCTGAGCAGTTTTAACAAACTGTGTGTGTGTGTGTGCATCTTAAATGTGCAGCTTTACGCTAGTTCTGATCCAGCAAAATACGGCGTGGTAAACATACATCATGCTACCCATCACTGTATCAACACAAGTGCTTACTTTACTAAAATGTACAAACACACAGCGGAGAAAAGGATTTTCAATATATCCTGCATTAAAATGATTCTGCACACGAGCTTGTTTTATGCATGCACATATAAAGGCAGACAGTTTGACACTGCTAATATTTCAACAGAAACAAAAGAGTATTCACAGAGCTATAGTTATAATGTACTCTACACCACAAACCACTGCAGCTCTGTGCGCACTTACACAGTAACCTCAACTGGATGTATTTGCATTTCCTGTAGTACAATAAACCGTGTGTGTTATCGAATGCATGAATGCATGCAGCGACAGAAACACTGACCCGTTTGAATCCAACACTTAAAGTTAAATAAAGCTGTGCGTTTAATTACCAGGCACAAAAACGTCCAGTAATACGCCATGATCCTCTAACTGCAGGCTCAGTGTCATTAATCCTTTTTAGATACATCTCTATGAGCATTACTACCGCCGCAGTAAAAGTTTACAGTATTTGCAAAGCAAAATCAACACAGTAATGTCAAAGGGGTTCACATCACAGGACCCGGCTGGTAACAATTACGTACATATTTCTGCTCTAAGTACATATGATCGTACCCAGCCCATCAAACAGCTGAGCAACTTGCTACCGCTAAGCGTTACAGTGTAAGGAACTAATGAGCTCTGCTCCTCATGGGGTTTACTGAAGCAGCGTGCAGCGACGTAGGCGTGATGGAGGAGCAGGTAATGTTTGGCTAAGACTCAATTTCTTTCTAATGTCAAAGATATTCATCAGCATTTTCTGAAAGTGGATAATAATCATACAAACAGTTTTCCATCCTCCACAGTAAAGCAAATAACACACAGTCATTTCCTCCAGCACTGATGACTAAGAGCAGTTTTTCCTAATACTCCTTGCAGTACCGTTGCTCTGCATAAACGCCATTTTATCAGCAGTCTCAGTGAACTACCCCCTGCACTCGTTCTAGCTGAAGGCAATGACGTTATAATCTGCTGAGATTCAGATCAAAACCTTTATCTTCCATCCGAACAAACTATGCATGTAGCGGATTTGTTTTTAAATTCTAAATAAAATCATGACTCATTGTGGAAAAACATAAAAACACCCTGAGGTATGTCCACACAAAACATGCACACACACACACACACATTGTCTCATATTATGATAACAAAAAATGTTTGCAATGTTTTCTTAAACAAATAGAACAATGTGAACATGAATAGAGATGTTTATATGGTAAATATACATTTTCATCAATTAATAAACAATAATTACTCCTGATCTTAGATTTAGTATTTTATGATAATAGATCATAAGAACCACTTCATTAAATATATTTAGAACCAATGATGAAATATTTTTAAAAAATGCAATATAATGGTATGATCCTTCCTCTAATGTATATTTTTTTTATTGTCGAATTTACTTTTAATTTACTCTGAATTTCATATATAGTAAAAGTATTAAAAGTCATATAAAAGTATTTTGTTTGGAAAAATGATTTACATCATATAATCGTAGTGATGGAGGGGGAATTATTAACCATAATAAGTGGATTAAAAGCTCGTTGTCCTACCTCTGCTGGTCATCAGGTTATAAAAACATCATGGCTGACTCCTGGCCTTTGCATCAGCTCTGTTGAAGCGGCTCGATTCGACCCCGCGCCGCAGCGGTCCGTCCAGCAGCAGCCAACAGTCCGGCTACTGACCCTCTGTACTCCACGCGATAATGGGAAGCAGAAACCAGGCGTCAGGCCCAAACTAATATCCCTCCATGTTTTTTTTTCCCTAAATCAGGTCCACGTAACTCCACACAGGTCGGTGAACATCACTGTAAAAACTTCTTTGACTTGAAGGTCTTACACTCCACGTAGCATCGGCTACCTTTGTTCCGGGGCTGTTGCTCCTCTTATGCTGAACAGCTGGGCAATACAGCTTTGAGTTTGATCAAGTGTGTTGTAGATCCGTGTATTATGCAGGCTGCCCTTCTTGTTGTCTGGGATTTTTTTCTCGGGTCCTCAGTCACGGTTGTCAGAGTCCACCATCACCTTAACAACCTGGAAAACGACAGAAAGACAAATACCGTTAGAAACGAGTACATTCTGCAACATTTACTGGAACATATTTGAACCAGACTTCAGACATTTTTGTCCATATTTTACGTGTACGGGAAACTATTTTGTCCAGACATCCAAATTGACTGTCTGATCAAAGGTGCACAATACGCAAAAATATTTAGTGCCCTGCTGAGACCCCAGCCAGTCAACCTCTCTAATTGTACCAATTTTGTTTTATCACCATAGTTGACAGCTGACAACGCCTTCCACATGTGAATTGTTTTAAGGCCCCAGGATAAAGCCAAGCCGCTGATTATGTATTGTAAAAGCAGCAAAAGATGTGTGCCATTGACAGGGGAAAAAGCTTTTTTAAATAAAGAAACCTGTTATGCAAAAGTTCCTTTTCCTCCATATTTTGTGTCTGCAATTAACTAAAGGAATGTGTTTAAAAGCTGTGAACCATCCGCCTTTTTAAAAAGGATGTAGTGAGCAAGGCAACACTCAAGGGAGTTCAAATAATAGCAAATACTTCACTTTACAACAAGCTTGTGTGTGCATGTGTGTCAGGGAGGGAGGGGAGCATTATAAACGCTGGTGCAGTTTAGTAACATCTATCTGTAAAACAAACACTAACTTACTCCCTCAGCTGAAAATGCTTTAAATATAGTGCTCGGTACAGTGTGCTTCAATAAATCGGTGACACAAAAGCCACTAATAATACCACAAGAAATTAATTCAAATTGGAAAACAATTACAGCCTGTGGTCACAATCAGTGGCAGCAGCACACGTCTCTTTCTCTCCGTTTATTCAGTTATTTTTCACTCTATTTCAATATTGATTGCTTTATAAATCACAACATCAATGAGCAATTTCCAGGATTTAATAAATAAATGCATTGTTGCATGTAGACGCTGTGACCGTTGACGATTGTATTTTCTGTAATTCTACATGTTAAATGTCAGACTCCAGTTCTCAGTTCCCCCTTTTGTTGCCCCAACCACAAAAATCACCCCACCCTCTGTCTGTACCACTCCTCTCTCTCTGCCACCCCTTCTTCTTCTTTCCATCCATCTTGCTTCTTTCTCCCTCTCACCGCAAATCTAAATCTGAGTCTGTATTTATACAAAGCCGTTTCCTCGGGTCAGTCTGACTGGTGTGTGTGCGTGCATGTAGGTGTGTGTGTGTGTATCACTGGTGGATAAGAGACAAGTTCAGCACACACACACTTCACAGCAGAGTATATATTTGGAACTCGTTTCTTGGACACTAATGAAGCCACTGTTTTATCTTCTTTGTTGTTCTGAGGCTGGGAATATCAAACTCTTTCATACAGGGTTCCTACTGCTTTTTAAGAGTGGAATCAAGCACTTTTTCAGCACTTTCAAGGCACATTTGCTAACTTTAACTTATTCTGTAAAAAAAAGTTTGAATATTACTGCATATTGGGCAACACATAAGCCCATACAGACAGATACAGATGTCTGCACAGCCAATATTGGCCAACGAAAAAATCAGCTTGCTCTAGTTTAAATATAAAGTAAATAAGCAAGAGCTGACATGGATGCAAAGGAAGGACTGCAGAAGATTTAATATCCCAGGGTACCTGCGCAGTGGTTTACCTGGTTCACTGGGGTCCTGACCACATCCACATGCAGTTTAACTTTGTTTGGACTATAGATAGAAAATTAGCACTGCAGCCATTTGAGAACTGGAGTGTGTCATTATTTGAAAAAGTATATCTGCTGTTTAAAAAGAAGAAGAGGAGAGAAAAAAAGCACATTATGAGTCATTACTGACATTATGAGTCATTTTAAAAGTCCCTCCCATCTTAAAGCAGTGCATTAAAACAGTGTTTTTGAGGATAAACACATGTTAAGTACATGTTTGGGGTTAAAACTTTCATAAATCCTCATGTAAATGTGTTGGGAACATCTATCACTGCTTTAAATCACATCTCCTCATTATGCCTTCTGATTGTTCTTGAATTTAACTGCTTTGCATAAACTAAACTAGACTGGATTGAGCATAAATGAGTGTTTGACTTAATGTAAACAAACATACAAACACACAGATCATATTCCTTCATTGTAATGTTCCCTCCAGGCTGTAAAATACTCACAGTGAAATTACACTTTTACACACACACGCTTCCGGTTATTACATGATTGACCACATAATAGCATTAGCTGGTACGGCTGAGAGAAAGTAAGAATGCTTTCTTTAAAAACTAAAAAAAAGAGCGAATAAGAATAACTGGAGGGCGACTTACTCATTAGTAGTACTCACAACAGGAAAAGAAAGGGGAGAGAGAAGTTTTCTTTTTCTTAAAGAGTGAGTGAGACTCTAAATATTTTCCCTGTGGAGCTCTGACTCAGTGGAGCTGCTGCTTACTCATTTACTCAATCGCCTGCCCCTCTGTTTTTCTCCTTATCCTCTTTTTTCTTTATTTCTCCACAATCTCATTTTTCTCATCCTCCGTTTCCCTCACTGTTACAACTCTCGTTTCCACATCTCACGTCCATCAACTTCTAACTCTCCGTCTCACTTTCCCTCCCCTCCATCACTCTGTCTTTGCCATCAATCCATCACTGAGCCCTCTGTCATTTTCATATGCTTCTTCTGTCTGTTTTTCCAACTGTCATTACGGCTGAGATCCCCCCCACCACCTCCACCACAGCCGGCTCCTCCTGCGCTCCGACCCCCCTCCTCGAATGTGTGTGGTCCGGTCCGACTATAGACCGTTACATTGTCCCAGACAGGTTGGACTGCGCCACTAGCCGGCAGACGAGGGGGGGGAGAGGTAGGGGAGAAGGAGAGCGGGGGTTCCTAGGGAATGTTTGTTTTTCTGTTTCCAATTTGGTCCAGCCCGAGGAACTCCACACTCCGCTCTGTCTCAAACACACCATTCATGACGGCCTGACGTACATGATTACACACAAATACCCGCTCTACCTCGCACACACGCACACACGCACACACACACACATGTATGCCTGTATACACATGCTAAGCTGTCTCCCTGCCACCAAATACACACACACACACACACATTGCACATGCACGCTGACAACCATCAAATTCATTTTCAATCATTTTCACCATGAAACACAAGCCCTTTAATTTATCTTTGTTCTCATCTTTTATTGTTTTCTGATTTGTTATTGCTAATGCCGTTTCGAATGACATGGCGGTCAAACTAATTATGCACGTTTCTTCCTCGTCTTTCAGTGATTTTTCCCCTCTGTCCCCGGGAAAATGATTGTCTTTGAAAGGCCTTTTTGATGTGTCTGACTGCGTTTTTAGATGTTATGTAGACAGAGTTAAGCTCCATGTTCCACCAATTAAGAGCACAGAGAGCACATTGTTTCATATTCAACTTAACTGCTCCATCTGAAATGGATTATTTTAGTCAGTTTTGTTGTTTGGATTTTAAATACACGATGCCGATCTTTGCATGTATTCGGAAAACTTTATCTTGTATCAATACAAACAAACACAGCGATATGAGGGTTTTTTACGATGCATTTTGGTTTGTTTTTAGATGTCAAGTCGTTTAGTTCCACATTCCATCAATTACTCATCCGACAGACAGGAAACCACATTGTTTTTTATTCAAAGAAAATTATAGGTTTATTCAGTTGTTTTGATTGTTTGTATTTTAAAGTCATAAAACGGGATGTTTGAAAGAAAGAAAGAAATATTTAAGACAGACAGAAAATCAGATATCAGAGAGAGCAGACGGACGGGTTGGCAGGCAGATGGTTTACTGGTTTTTAAAAGTTATACAATTGCGGGTTTACCTTCAACCAATCACAGCGCAGAAATAAAATATTTAACTGTACAGCAAGGCTCAATCTGCAGCAGTTCATCACCACATCTGAAAGTTATTGTTGTTTTGGGTGTGCCTGCATCGCTTGAGATCCAAATACATTAATCAGCGAGGGTAATCAAAATCAAAGCACATTTGCACATATTTATTTTGTTTTAAAAAATGCCTCAAAAATTCTTAATTGGTTGTAATTGTTTGCTTTATATATTTTGGATGCTAAAAATGGGATGTTACAGTAAAACTACAGCGTGTTTGCTCTGTATACACAGACAGACAGACAGAAAAGCTAAAGTAGGTCTTGTTTTTTTTTTTCAGCTGTTGACTCATCACTACTGCAACATGGATTTAACATCAAACGCTGGATAAGAGGCAAACAAGCAGGCAAACAACAGGAAAAGGAGATACATCTGTTCTTCATTCTTCCTTTAAACACACTATGAAATTACCAGAAGCCTTTAAAATGTTCCAGCTTTATATCGCAAGCTAAAAACAATAATAAAGAGCATTCTTTTGTGCATTTATATCAAAAATATCACCATCTTCTTCTTCTACTTCAACAGCTCTGCCTATATAGTCGTCGTGGTAACCCCAGTGGTGATACAGATGCCACTTTAAGTCAGTTAGTGACAGCTCCTATGTTGTAACAGCTTTCTGTGATGTGGTCTGATGGAGGAGAAAAAGAATGAAACAATAGAGTTTTTATACCTTGGATGGAAAACACTAACATGATAGCTCCCAGCGGAGGACATGTCGGAAAACAGAGCCAACAGCGAGCAGTGGAGGAGCAGCTGACACTAACTGCTGATGTCTGTGTCCAAACGCTGCGATGACGACTGTCTGTGGTTACACACAGGATGTTTTACTGTTCCTAATGAACTCTTTTAACTGGTCACCTACAGTCGGTTAAAAAAAGTTTTTCAATTTATTAATTTAAATGTATCTGCAAAAATTTACCATTTTTAATACAGCTCTAGCTTGTTTAATGTGAAGTATTTGCTTTTATAGGACAATATTTTGGAATTAGGGGTTTTTAAAAGATTGGATTCTAGCATTTTTCACAATTTTCCGACATTGTATAAATGTTGCATGATTACTGAAAAGAGACATTTCTGTTTTTTAAATATATTTTTGGCACTTTGACCATTTAGTTCAATCATATTCAAGAGAGGGCTGACATCTCCATCACTCTAAAATTCACATCCTAACAATCTAGACTGATAAACTGCACTGTTGATATGAGAAAAAAACATATAGAGTTGATTTTGTGATGAACTGTTCCTTTAAGTTGACAGTTGATCTCTGTGCATCAGTTGTGACAAACAATAGAGCAGAGCAGAAACTCCTTTATCAAGCTTGTTGTCATAACAAGATTACGACAGCAATTTCATTCTTTTGTGCACGACATCAATCAGAAACCTTGATCAACCTGATCTTTAAGCTGATGAGGTCTAAGCTAAGGGAGTGGACTTTCTTTTTTCTTGTTGGGAGAAACGCCCAAAGCTTTCAAGTTCTGCTCTGACACAGACGCACGTGCCAGTTGCTGACAGGCTGCCACTTCCCCGTCATAGATATGTTCCTCTTAGTGCCTCTTTGACAATCAAAGGTATCAGTCTACTTCTGATACCAGGTTCAAATTCAGGACTTTTGTTGGAGCTGAAGCCTGAGGCATCATTCACAAAGCTACAAATGTAGCAAAGGGGTTTAGAATGACCACCTTTTTTGGTTTTATTTGGACTATTCTGGACAATTTGCATGTACTCAAAAGTTGACAGTATAGGAGATGTAATCAGGAGAACAAGGGGGAATTAAATGCAACAAAGGTAAACTCAGAGGGATAACATTAAGACAACTAGGCACTTAAAACAGAACTTTTTCAATCAAGTCAAAGCCTTCAAAAGCAGCTCACATTGGCCCCTAAAAGTTTTACTATTTGCCATCTACAACTGAAAGGGGAATTGAAACTATTCCTGCTGTCATGTTAAAAACTTCTAAAATAGCTGTGTCATTTTTTCAGTTTATTTACTGAAATAAACTGCACCAAGTTTGGCAATGGAACAAATAAAGGATTTATAAGACATTAGTGTTTTATAAATCCTCGGCCTGCTGACGTAAATTGCTGCTGTGCTGTTTAGTTACCTGCTGCTGTGGCTGGTCCAGGAGACAAACTTACCAACCACAGCTTGGATAGTATCCTCACTTGCCTGCATGGACAATGCTAATGTCCCCCCTTGATGTACGATAGTAGCAGGAAACCGGGAGCTGCATAAATCAACACGGGACTGTTGATTTTGACCTTGCTCTCCGCAGCTAAGACTCTCATACATCAAAAATAATGGAGAACAAAGTCTGCTTCAGTGCTAGTTGTAGGCGTAATGGAAGGAACTAGTAGCTGCATAAATCAACATGTTGATTGTTGACGCTTGCCTTGCTGTCTTTTCCCAAAAAAATACGGAAAACAAACTATGGCTCTGCCAAAAACACATTACACACGTACATCTCACCAGCCTGCGCGAGTCTGCCAAGCATATCTGATTATTTTACATACACACACCCCTGTATGTGTGTGTCACGGTTTGGTTTGTCTCTGTCTGGGTAAGCTCAAACATTACGTCAGTCACACACGCACATCCACAGACAGAAACACGCCGGGACCACGCACACGCTGCTACACAACTCTCTCTCTCATGTATACACGCACACACAAACACACACGCACTTTCCACTCCTGGAGAATCGGACGTTTCCTGCAAGCGGCCGGCCCGACGGGAAAAAATGTCTGGACAAACTTAAGACGCACACACACACACAGACACACAACGGAACATTTTCAACCCACAATGTTGACTTTATATTCCTTTCCAGAGCCCTTCTATCTGCACGCTCGCCAAGTGAAGCAGCGTTTCCCTGTTGAACACTACCGGGAAGCAAGACTGGGAGGTTCCAGGGCCTCAGTGATGTCAATGCAGCGCTGGAGTCCATTCAAAAGCTGGACTTTCATCAGGATTCAAAGCCAAATATGATCATACAACCACAGAGACTCACTGCTTCTTTAATGCTGAATTTCACAGCAATGTAACATTCAGTGTCTCAATAAAAGATACTAAGAGGTATCAGCTTTCCTGTGATATGATTCTTCTGTAAAGCTACAAATCTGATCGGGTGACTGAATGCCAAAGCATCGTACACTTTCCTGGACTGCAGCGAGGAATGTTCCCAATGACTCTTTGTTCATTTGCAAAGAAAATAAGAACTTTAACGCCAAAGAGCCAAATTACTGCTCACACAGTCAAGGTTTTATTCAGATTCAACAAACCATGCTCACAGCAAATTATTACTAAATGCAAGACTAAATAGCTGGAACTATAACTGCACCCCAGACCTCATCACTTCAGAGCCCGTCTAGATTTTAGAGCCTGACCGATTTATTGGTTGACCGATTTTACTGTCCGATATCGGCCAACCACAGACAAATCATACCAACGAGTGTTTTTCGATATGTGTCAATATGCAAACTTTACTAAAGCATATTTAATCCAAAAAAATATGCTTGAGGCAATTTAGAAATAGTTTAATATAGTGTTCTTTTATGTGCTTTTTATTGTTATTAAAATGGTCAGCAATTGACTAATACTGAACATACTGACCATTTATTTATTTAAACATTTTTGTAAATTTAATTTCGAGAATTTGTTGACAATGTAATACCTTGTATGTATAATGTTTAATAATGGTGAATATTCAATAATAAAGTTGAAGAAAGTAGCCTTCAGAATACCTTGGCACAGTCAGACTTCTGTGCACAATCCACATTCAAGAGGTCTATTTTCATTACAGCTCAAAAAATTCACTTTATTGGTGAATTTTTCTCCCTCTAAAGATGGAATTGATTAAACTTTTTTTAGGCTTTTGATCTCCAGATTGGTTGATGTGTGAATTTATCCAAAAGGCTTAGTGACCAATAAATGAGTATAATGAACAGGATGTGTGTGTAGCAGTTATTCAACAGACTTTACTGTGGTGCCCCAAACATTTGTCAGATCTGTTACTTTTCACTCCACAAGCTGTTTTCTTTCCTCCCCTTTTCTTTCCATTATTCCTCCTCTTCCATCTCCTCTGTTTTCATGTGTAAAACTGAGCGCTGTCAAAGCCGCCTCAATCTTCAGCATTATTCAGGAGAGACTTCCTGCATCCTTAGAACACTTTGCTTCATAACCCCACATGTATAGTCTAAGTGAAGCTGTGAGCCCGTGGTGCAATATTACTGGAATACATCCTGAAAAACAAAGCAAGAGGCACTCGTTTTATCTTATCCTTCAAGACATGACTCCAATTTTAAAGCTGCTTTAAGTTTCAGGGAAGATAAAGCCGGAGCATTTTCCTACTTCACACCTTGCCAAACTAATCCTGAATGGATTTTTATTATTTGAAAAACAAAAACATGAGGGGGGCTTGTTTTATCTTATCTCACGACAGACACATCCCCTGAGGTTTTATTTAAATCTGGTAAAGACGCATAAAGTGCGCCTCAAGTACCAAAAAGCACACATTTCTCATGTTTTACAGAGGTATGGAAGTTGTAGATGTCCAAACGAATGAAAGATCACAAGACAACAGAGGGAGTGGCTGACTGAAGAAATCACTAAAGTTACAGTCGATCTGTCAAGGCGCGTCACCTGCCCCGGTTTCCTGAACCTCCTCCTGCTCTGCAGACACTAAACTGACATTTTTATAATCTAATCATTTAACTCAGTGACTCATCTAAAAGAGGAAGAGGGAGAAAAGATCTGCTAGAGAGATTCTCACAGCTAGGTGAAGAAAAGAGAGAGGACAACTTGTGTGTGTGTGAAGCACTAAAAAGCCTAAAAGCCATGTTGCAGAACAAACGCCATGCCCCCCGCTGTGCTTTTCCACCCACCCCAACACACACACNNNAGGCCCCGAGTAAATTTAACTGTCAGCCGTAAAGTTTTCGACTATAGCAAGGGATCTTTGCCCCCTTTCCTCTCCCCACTTTTCCTCCTCCCACTCCTCTGTCTATGCAAATGAGTTCCTCATCCGTCCATCCATCCTTCCCTCCTTTCTTTATTTCCTTTCTGGCCCTATTTCCACCTTATTGTTCTAAGCATTTCCTCTTCCCTCCCCATTTATGTCCATCGCAGCTTAGTTTAATTAACTTTTTTCATCCCCTTTCTTTCCTTCCCTTCATCTATTCATCCATCCATCCCCGTCTCTTCCCGCTCTACAGGCCGGCACTGACCACAGACACCTTTTTTTCTTTATTCCCGTTCTCCTTATCTTTTTCTCCTGCCTCCCCAGAAATGAAAAACTACCCTTTCCCTCTTCTCTCCTTTTCATCCATTCTTCCTTCACCCCCACCCCCTACTATCCACACACACACACACACACACACACACACACACACACACACTTCTGACTGCGGGCCTCTGACACCCACCTTCTCCTCTTCCCCCACAAAAGTCTCAAAGACCCCCAGATGTGCGCCCCCTTAATTTCCATTTCAAAAAAAGCACCACCTCCCTCCCTTCATCATCCATCTATCCATGCATCCAGTTCTTCACACACAGCAGACAGTTCAGTGTTACACACATACACACTTCCCAGCAAGAAGGTTTTATCTTTTCCATGAAAAACACTAATTAAAAAAACATGCTGACCATGACAAATATCACTTATCAGATCTTTGAAAGTGGAGAGCTGGCCTGTTGAGTCTTTTGTCAATACTAACAGAAGACTTCCCCTTTTAGAGGGATTTTTTTTAAAACATGCTGACCACCAAAATAATTATTTATACCCCAAAGAGAACATGCTGATGGTAACAAATTTTATAGATCTTTGTGGTCTTCAAATGTGTTTTGGACCAAAGGGGGACTCCTGATGAGGTTATCACTCTGGGCTGCTTGGATGTTTTATAAAAGGGTTATGGTGTTTTTTTTATTTTTTCCTTAAA
Source organism: Serranus cabrilla (assembly GCA_903364295.1). NCBI lineage: Eukaryota > Metazoa > Chordata > Actinopteri > Perciformes > Serranidae > Serranus > Serranus cabrilla. The sequence continues at coordinate 402,982 of CAFUXE010000898.1, read as the reverse complement.
CAATCATTTTCAAAAACTAAGTTCGAGCATAGACTCAGTTTTGCATTTAAGCTTGTGCAATTAATAAAAAATTAAAAAAATTAAAAAAATTAACAAACAAATAGTGTGACTCTTTGAACTTTTGATTTCCCTGCAAACAAATACATGAAAGTATCCTTAACTACTGAATATGTTAAAGTAAATATTATTCAGCTACACTGATTGTTCAGTCATACATAATTAATTTTAACTGGCAAAAATATGTAATTGTTGCATTCAAATTGCTTTCATTGACTTAACATGCACAGCATCTAAATACTCTGTTATGGAGTATTTATATCATTTATTGTATCGGTGGGGAAAAAACCCAGATTGTGCATCCTTTATTAGATGCTCACTACAGGGACAAAAAATCATGTGATAATCCGATAAGACCTAAAGTGCTTCAAATCATTATTTACATTATCAAATTAACTGTCAATTATTTTCTCCATTCATTAATTCGTGGGTTGCTCTGTAGTGCCCATCAAATGTCCATCATGGTTTCTCAAAGAGATGCCTTCAAATGTCAGAAACCCGAATATATTTATTTTACAAACACGGATGACAAAGAAAAACAGGAAATGTAATTTGCACTATTTTTGTAAAACAATATAGTTAAGTGTCAGACAGATCAGGTCTCAAATGTACTCTGATCACTATTCAAAACCATCCCATAATGTTTTGAGACAACCTCATGACTGACATTACACAGCAGATAAAGTGCCACTGAAATTCATACAGAAAAATAAAAACTATACCTGAACAGGTTGTGGCCCGCTGCCCAAAGTCCACTGTTTGATTTTACATCAAAAACTTCCCCACATTATATATGATACCCACATGAAACTAAAGTTTTTGTTCCAGGACAAGATGCTGCACCTTTAAATATGCCGATTAAGCACTCTAAACTGCTGTTAGAGAAGATGAATCCCTGCTAGTTTCAAAGTTGATTTGGTTTGAAGCGCAGCCCTGAGGGCATCAGCTCAAACTGTCTGCAGGGCTGTACCCTCCAAAGCCCAAAGCTGCTACTGCAGGATTATTTAACAGAATCAGAAAAGCGAGCCCAGCCCCATCCTGCAGAGAACAGGTGAGACCGTCAGCTATCTAACCACATTTCACTTGTTCCGTCAGATTTGGACACAAATGTCAAGCAGGACCAGAGGCGAGTTGGACGGGTGTCATATCTCCCTGTGCTTTCTTCCTGCTGTCTCTCTGCAGCGAGCAGCCAGCCAGGACTACATGAATAAAATAACACAACAGGCCAGACCGGCCATTCATTAGCCAGTTATTAGATCCATGCTTAATCTTTATTTTAATGTTTCTTCTACAGTCCAAACAGACAAGAGCCCAAGCGGCCAGAAGCACGCGCAACAAATCTACAGAGCCTGGCGTGGCTATGTGCTTTAATGAAAAAAAAAGAACTACATGTTAGTCGTTTAAATCATAGTTTTAATTTGACGGGACGCCATAAAAAGTCTGCCCCTTATTACACAGACAGACAAACACACACACACACACACACACACACAGAAACGCTCACACTGACAGACACACGCCTGCACACACACACACAGTGAGGACAAAGACTACTTTGAAAAGTTACTCAGCCACCAGATGTTTTAGCCAGATCCCAGACTACAATACTAATGGGGCTGTACGTGCATATGTGTGTGTGTGTGTGTGCAAAAGAGAGAGCGGCGGAGAGCCCAATAGTTTTAAAAGCGGTAAAAATGAGTCGCCTTCCTCAGCAGGTATGCAGTTTTAACAAGGATTATATCATTTTTCTGCATGCAGATCCACGCAGAAAAATGGCAATTCAATAAAATATCATACTTTGCGCACATTAAAACACAAACAAACCCTTCCGTGGAATAATGAGACAGTGGCTGGAGATAATGTGCTATGACTGCAGGACATGCGCTGGGGGAAAAGGCACACAAAAGACTGCCACATCAAATCTTGGAACAAATATTATTGTGACTGAGAACGATCACAATAGCAAACAAATGCCAGCGCGTATTTACACTGGAAATGAAACTTAATTACATTCTCTGAGCACGTAAATGAAGTATTATGACAATGGTTACTGTGTGATCAGGCACACGACACTGACAGTCTCTTTTCGGAGCTTACAGTAAGAATAAGAGAAACAGAGATTTAGAGACAAAGGGAAAAGTTAAACACAGACAGAGAGAAAGCGACATATTCTGCTGCTCAGAAATCGAGCGTGTGTGTGCGTGTGTGTGGAAGTTCTTGGTTTGACTGCTGACAGAACAGACAGTTAACCTTCAGTACAGAAATAAACAATCAGTGAGTCAATTCAATCATAACGGAGCAGTGTATGAGAAGATTCGACCTCAGCGGAAGGAGATAAGTGCTGATAGACTGTTACAATAACTGATAGCCATCTATCAACAATGCACGACTGTCTGGAGACTAATGCTCTGAGATACTGCGGGGCAAACATGAAAAGCAGTGCATTTGCTGATATGACTCATTTCTGATATACAGTGGGGGCAGATGCCATAATCGTGACATATATTTAACTACAGAGGCTTGAAATCACCTTTGAAAAGATAAGATCTCAGATGTTGCCTGATAGCAGCTTAAAAAAGGATTCCTGTGTTGCCTTCATGTGTGGCAGATATTATAAATTGTTGATAAAATGCACATCATGAATGCAAAAATGGAAAAACACGTCTCACCCTTCTCTACTACAAAACAGGTGAATGTGTTGTGAGTAATGTCCCTACGTGCCTTAAACCAAGAATGACTTTCCGACATTCAGAATCAATCGACCGTGCCGTCACTTTTGGAGTGAGACAACTTTTACACAGAGTAGCTTCCCAGATAAAAAAAAGAAAACACGTCTACTTGAGAAAAGTCTCGCTGAATTAAGCATACAGTACTTGAGGAAAACGCTTCAGTACTCTCTCCATCTGCGTGTTGCACAGCCTTTTCAGCCTCAACACAAAGAAGCTTACAACATAAATCACATTCAGATTCATGCCACTTATGCCACTGTCACATTTTCCGTAGATAATTTTCGCTGTCTGTCTGCTGGGTGAAAACTGTAAGAAATTACAGATGGAGCCGTGCTCACGGAACACTTGAGCGCGGTATACAAATGTACTCATAACAGCACGAGTTTGAGTGCATTTTTTACACATTATAGAGCATGTCACTACCACTCTCTGTACAATCTCCCTCTCATTATACTTTATAATAAGAAATATAGTAACTACATACATCTGTGTGCCTTCATTGGCTTAAGATTGGATAAATCTTATATTTGTGTTAGAAAAATACATATATCCAACATGCATATTATGTTCTCACTTATAAAAAATAAGAGAATAACATTTATGTCTTTCTACTGTTAGTTTTTTCTCCTAATCAGCATCAATTTGGAATGCAAGCCACATGTATTTTAACACTTTTATTTTTCATTTAATCAAAACATTAAGGATTTAAAATGTAATTATATTTTAAATACTATAAGGGCACTTGGAAAGCACAGACCTCCACCACGGTTGTGCCCTATCTTGCAATATTAACTTCAAAGTAGCTGTGTATCCACCCTAATGTTACAGATTCACTCCAAAATTTAATGGGCGCTTCCTCAGTCCATGCTGTACACTTTAACTAAGTTTCATGAAAATCAGGCCAGTACTTTATCTGTAATCCTGCTGACAAACAAACAAACAAAGACGCTTATGTGAAAAAGTTTGTAGAAGTCTTCAGAGATAATACCCTGACACAGACTTCCAGATCTCCCTGTTGGTCTCCCTGCTTTACAGAATATGGTATGTGTGTAGTAGTGACACTAGCACAAAGAAATAAAATGTATAATAATCTCTCTCCAACAAAAATAGATTCAAGCTGCATGTTTCCTGTGATGGATTATCTTTTCAAGTTGAGTTTCTCTGAAGGTAGCAAAAAAACAAGCTCTAATCCTCTTCCGTGACATACTGTATACTGTCAGCAGGGATATTATAAAGGGAAAGAAAATACACAGTGCATATAGTGATATGGGAGTATAAAATATATGAAATAATCACAAATGTCAAAAAAAAAAGAGAAAATGATAAATGTGCCTATGAGGACCTGATGTGACAGCTGCAAGCAGATTAGTCCACTTCACAAACCGCAACCTCATAAAATACTGTTGTTATGGGAAACAGGAGTATTGGATCTCATTCAAAACTCATTATGCAAGGATTAAAAATTCAAAAAGGGCAATTCCCTAATAAGTCACATCAATTGTGAAGTTGATTCCCTGTTTATGATTTTTTCCCCAATATTTATCTTCGCAAGTTATTGTAATTAGGCTTTACGTCTTAATGCAGAGCTGCAGTTTTAAATGTGGACCCATTAAGAGGAAGGTTTTATTGACTATTACCTCAACAAGAGCTACAGTGCTGCTGGACGACATAAATCCAACGTACTTTTAACTTTTAATGCACCATCCCAGTGTAAATAGGCTGAGGGGCTATATTTACAAAGTCTCAATAAAGAGCTATTTATTATCATCTTATAATGGAGCGCTAACGCAAATAACTCAGGGCCTCCAAACTTTTCTCATTAAGATCTGTGACAGCAACATTTAAAACACATGTAAGCCTGCTTTATTCATATAAAATGTGATCAGACATGCACGATCAAACACACTCTGTCTACTTTAACTTAAGATAGTCACTGACAACTGTTTAGAGGAAGGCTACATTTTTCTCCTAATGACATTCAGACATAAACATCTTTTTTTTTACTCTTTTCTTTTGCAAAACCTTTCAAACGGGGGACAACACCTGCAGTATGGCTCGGAGAGAGGTGGTTTGGGACTTGTGGGAAATGTGTAACTTATGGCTTTATGATTAAAGCACAAAGGCAAATTTGTGCAACATGTGGAACACACGCAAAAACTACCGCCCTATAGTAAATGTGACAGAATCTTTCCGTGCAACGATGCTCTCATTTTAGAAACGACACTTGCTTTGCTCAATTCATTATTTTAAAAGTTAATTGAACAGAACCTCGGAACAAATCGTGCAGCGTGTTTTACATGAGGTCAAAACTCACATGAGCAGTGATTGAAAACTGAACGTCTGAGTGCACAGGAAGCGCGAGTGTGTTAAGCACACTGCTGAGTCAAAGCAGTCAGAACTCGCAACTCATAACACATCACGTAACAAGCCAGCAGGTTTCTCAGACAAGTGAGCTTTCAGGCTCAAGAGCCGATTAAAAAAACGCCTTCCAAATCTTTCTGGTGCCACAAAATACATGATGTGTCCATTCAGAATGACATCTACTGAAGTTTGAACAGATTTAACTGATACTCAGAGACACGAGGAGCAAACAGGTGCTGTGAGGTTTGAACATGCAACCTTTTGTTAACAGTATAGTTAACCACGAGACCATGCTGCTGCCTGTGTCATCACCTTACACTGGTGCCTAAATCCGCTCAACCGCCACTTTATCAGTCTCCACTGTATCGTGACAGAAGGATTATTTACTCCCTCAGATCAAAGGGAGAAAAATTGTCCCATATTTGGGATTTGTCTGTCCCAGAAAAACTACAAAACGGGGGGGAAAAAAGGAATCATTTCACCCAAACCAAGACCATGTGCTCGTTATCTGAAGCAGGCCGTCTAAAAGACAGACTTAAAAGTCTAAAATAAGACCAAAGACATTAGAGACAAAGTCAAGCCTAAACAAGGCTGTACTAACCACAGACAGAGAGTGGGGATGACATTTTGGGCATTTAGCAGACACTCTTTTCCAGAGTGACTTCCAGTAACTGCAACAGGAGAATAAGCTCAAATCCCTGTATCGCCCACCACGTTACAAGCAGCTCAAATGCAGCGATGAAAGAGCCAGAACAATGTGCTTAGACAGTCAAGTAAGTTCAAAACAATTGTGTCCTTGAGATACGAGCAAAACAAGAGACTGTGTAATATAGAAGTGTGAGCTGCAGAGCCGCGAGCCAGCGGAGCCAGAAGCCTCGACAAAAAGTTTTTTTTTCTTTAAATAAACTATCCGTGACAAATGGATGTTTTCCTTTATCTGAACTGCAGGCAGGGTTGAGATGAATAACGGCTGATTGCTCTAATAGATGCTATCTCCTCCTGCTTATTGGAAACAGTGAGAGTTAAGACAGATCACGTTCATAAATAAATGGGATTAGAAGTGAGAAATAAACGGGAGTTGTGAGTCTACATAAAGAAAAACACTTACAAACGTAGAGGAGAAGTCATCCTTTCTCTTCTGATCTTTGTATGTTTAAACACTATAGAATTTGCTTTATTTCTCACATTGACTGAGCAGAGCGTATTCTGACTGGAGCTTAATGGTGAGGTATAGAGATGACAGGTAAGTGTCAGTTGTGCTTTATTATCTGAGCAAAGCTTTTCGCTTTCACACAGGAAAGTGCAACGTTTAGTTAAGAAATCAATGTCAATCCACAGATTAATACCAACTGTATTGATAATGAATCATTTTTAAAGTAGTTTATCATGCAAAGATAGCAGAAATTCTCAAAACTTTCTGCTTTTCTGTTTTATATCAGAATTAATTGAATATTTTATGGTTCTGATCTGACAAAATAAGACTATTTTAAGGACATCATCTTGGACTTTGGGAGAGACATTTTTCATTAAATGACTGTGAGCTGCAGCCTGATTTCATGCACTCGTGTGGTGTGCAACAGGTCTGCAAAAGGGATTATTTGCAAACATTAATATGCAATCTACCAACAGAATACTGGTTTACTGAAAAGCAATAATAAGCCAGATAAACAGAAATCTGTTTCTTATGCTGAACATTACAACAAGCTGAACCAGGACACAACACCCCGAGAAAGGAGACGCGTAGACCGGAGGGAGAGAGGCAGCAGCGACTGGGGTTACAGCGGGAACTGTTACTTGCAATGTCCTCACTAATGACTTTTTGAGGTTTTAGCAGCAAATGAAAGGCAAATAAAATAGATAAATTCACAGAAAACCCGGACAACATCATGTAGAGTAGAAGTATGACATAAGTTTTCCAAACTTCTATCAATCCTGTAAACTTTTTTTTTTGATGGTGAGGTTATTGATTTTATTGCGTAACATTCACAGTCCTGTGAGGTTTCTGCAACTTCTCAAGGTTTTGATCCAGTATTTGCAAAACACCTGAGTTCCAATCTTTTTACCATAAAACTTTTTTTTTGACTATAATTGCAAATTTAGGATAACTTTTTATGTATTTCTCAAAATACACCAAGAATAAGCACTTTCCAAAAGAGGGTTTTCCCTGCCGTTCTGAGCACCACCCAAGTTGTTTATTTATCATCTGCTTTACAGTAGCTTTTACAACTTTTGGACACAAATGACCAAATATGTGCACCTAAATCTCACAGAAACCTTGGGAAAACACTGATATAAACAAAAAGTAAAGCTGTCTCCTTCTTTCTAAACTTCATCATGACCATGATGCTTTGAGGCAGTAAAATCAATCACATTTCCACCGATGACATCTACAGTTTCCCCCCAGAAAAGCCGTGTGGTAGACTGGGTTAAAATGTCCTCATGCACTCCATCTAAAACCGTCCGTTTCCCCCTGTAACACAGCACTGCTTTTAAACAACCAAAGACAAATGCATGGCAGCCCACAAAATCACTACAGTTGTTCCTCATGTCTTACAGAACATCAAACCATCAATAAAACACAGGAGATACATTCCAGCTAGTTGAACAGGACATTTCTGACTTCCCTCACTCCATGTGTTCTCTCTCCCTCTCTGTTTCTGTCTCTCTCTCTCTCTCTCTCTCTCAAAACTTTCTCTCTTCCCAGTTCCACCGCAGAGACTTCACATATTGCAGCCATATGAGTAAGCCATGGCTGTCTCCACGGCACATACAGACACACACACATACAGGAAAAAGTGCTGTGCTCTCTCTCTCTCACTCCGCTTCACACACACACACACATACGGGAAAGAGTTTTACAAGCAGAGGTTCTCTTTAGGAAGTCGTCAACTGTTTTGACGTTTAATAGCAGCTACGAACAAGGCCGTAAGATACAATAATATCCAGTGTCTGGAAAGAGGAAAAATTTTAAAAGTTATAGTGCTAGATTGATACACTGATAGATCATGGTTTTAAAGAAACTTGTTAAAAGTTTATAAAAGTTTAACAAAGGCATATAACATGCATGATATGTGTGGATATAAGACAAAATTAGCTGGACATAAATATATTTAAAGTTACCAGCAACTAAACATGAGGTTGGAGTTTCTCATATATAAGGGAAAAACAATAACGGGCAACATGTACAGCAACGGAAAGTCTGCAAAATATTTCCAGTAAATTTAGAGTTGATGTCATTTAAAAACACTTGATCCTGATGTACTTAAAAAGCCACAGGTGCCTTTATGAGAATCAAACTACTGAGTCACAAATATCCGCTGTCAGACAAAAAATAGAAAAGCAGTATAGAAACTTGATAATAACTACTGGAATTTCTGAAATTATTTAAAAATATGTCATTATTATGCATGCAAATGTTCAAACACTGAAAAAGTAAAATATGGAGTTGTATGTCACAGAAAATCATACCTAAAAGCTTCTGTTGTTAACTTTAAGGAGCATTTTTCTCACAAAAAAAAGTAATAAAAACAACATTTTGTATTATCCTTAACTTTATCCTAATCCTATTGTGGACTATCCTTCATGTTAAAAGTTATCTGCTTAAAACATCTAAACAAATAATCAGCGTTTATAGCTTTAGAGTTAGATTTGTGTTATTGTGCCGCTTGCAAAATTGCAAAACAAGCTAAAACTGAAGTTCAATAAAACATTTAGCTCATTTGTATTTTTCCTCCATTGATCCCCACAGTTTTAGAGATGCGTGTGTAACCTTTCTCTACTGCTGTAGCTGAGAGTACAAAACTTGCAAAAGTTGCCTGAGAATCTTTTGTAACTTTTAAAGAAATACTGGGAGCCATCAGAACTTTGAGTGTTTAAGATTGTTAGTCTTAAAGTGCTTTTCAAAAGTGAAAAGAGCATTTTATCTCTACAAATGCTGGACACTGAAGTGCCGTGAAGGTAAAAGACAGACATGCTTTACGCTGAAAGGACTATAGAAATAGCCAGCAAAAGTTTAGCAACTTTACAAGGTTATCCAGTGAATAAATGAATTAATTAATCACTTAATAAAATACAAACTGCCCTCTTTTGAAACAGCTGTGAACAAGTGTGGGGTCAGAGTAAAAGTCTCACGGGCCTGCACTGCTTTTAAAAAATTACTGAGGTTATCTGCTGAATAAAAGTCGGTCCACACATAAGCAGTTCTTTAGGGGCCAGAATTGGAGAACTGTGAAGGACTATGTAAAAAGCTTCCTTGCAGTGTGTGCCTCATTGTACTGGCTTCACATACTCTGCTCTCCCCACAGAGTTGTCATGCCTACCCAGCTCCCTTATCTCAAAGGAACATCACAGTTTCTTACGACAGGGGGGGGAACTTTTTCAAAGTTGAGGGGAAATGCAACTCAGGCTTCCCGGCATCACTCATGAAAACTTCAACAACAACAACAACAAATAAATAAATGCGCGATATTTGCCTGAACAAGTCCTTAAGTTGATAAGAGAGGATGTTTTTACGACAATTCACATCCACCATGCGCTCTCGAGCCTCCTAACAATGAAAGAGGTGCAAAAACAGCGCCATATCGGCTGTAAACCACTTGACAAACACAATCTCTTTGATCTAAAGTGTCACAACTTTTTCCACTTTAAGCCCAGTAACCTAACTGCGTTCACCTTTCACCATTAAACCTCTTTCCCCTCTTTCTCTACGACGTGCGTCACTCGGAGCACCAAAGAAATCTGAACTTGAGTATCAAGTTTGCAGTCAGAATAGTAATGAAAAAGTTATCAATGAAAGCAACACACACAAAAGTAACACATAGTAGTTAGACGAGAGCTACTTTGTTGTGACAGAAACACGCGAAGTCGCCGGCTTCTAGCAACTCAAGTCGGGATGCTACTTATCGTGAATTAATGCCAAAAAAACAAGAAACAAAACTTATAAAAAACACAAACCTACTTGAGGCGTCTAAGTCACTCCACGTCCCCTTGCTGCTGGCTTCAAACTCAGTGTTAAATCAAAGCAGTAGCCGTCCCCAGTAGCCCCCCAATTTGTATTTGTGTAGCGTTTGGGTGTCCTAACCTAAATGTAAATTGCCATGTGAATTCAAAGCGGTGCTGCTCTTTTCCTCTCTCTCATTCAGCAGATCCCTCTTTCCTTACCGACGCTGCTCAGGCCGTTAGTTACATAAGACGCAAACCGACTGCTGCCCGTCGTAAAACTACTAACGGCTAACAGAGCAATATTTTGTCTCCTAAACGCACCATTCATAGCCCGGCTTCCTTTCTAAGACGAACAAATTTCATCTTCCCACTTGTCCGAGAGCATGCATTTCGCCATCTACAACTCCAACCGTGCATCGCCGATGCAGTTTTTTTGTGCCGTTTACAATGCCTCTGCACCAACTAGTAGAGAGGGCTGTATGCATGGTGTGCATTTGTGTTGGTAGTGTTTCTTTTGGTGCTGCTTACCTGTTGATCAAAATAAGCATTAGCCTCTTTTCTCTCAGTGTGTGTCTCTTTCAGCAGCCTGTTAAGATGGTGGCTGGCTGGCTGGCTGGTTGGCTGGCTGGTTCGTCTCTTTGTGGGGTTTTTGTTTGTTGATGATGTCGGACGGGGTGACAGTGTCTTGGCTGTCTCTTTTTTCTTTGGTCTGAGAGGGAGAGAGAGATAGTTAAGGCTTCACGGCAACACATTCACCGACTGATTTGGTGAGATTTGCTCTGGTATATTGCAATATTCCGATGTTATATTATTTAGCCGCCTAGAGCCCGGATTTGCTGGCCACAGCAAACCAAAGCAGAGCAGCTCGTTATCTGTTATTTTTTTGTTCAGACTAGTGTTATCGCTTTGCTGTGACAGGACCTCTCTGCCTGTCTCTCTGTACGCTGTGGGCATTACGTCAGAGGAGGAAGACACAGCAGCTCTATTAATATCAAGAAGCCACCCGAAGACTGACTCTTAAAGTGACACACACTGTAATCTCACTTATTTACACAGTTAATACTAAACCAAATCAACGACTCCGCTAAAATCAAGAAGACTGACTCTTAAAGTGACACACACTCTGTAGTACTTATTTAAACAGTTATTAAACCAAAGAAACCACTCTACTCCGAACCAACAGTAAATCTTAAACTGAGACAAACTGTTATGTGACTCATTTACACAGTTATTAATAAACCAAAACAACTTTTCAACTAAAATCAAGACACACATTGTACTTTCACTTTTTTATAGTTAATACTAAACAAAATCAACTACTTCACTAGAATAAAATAAAAACTTAAAGTTACACACTGTAATCTAATTTATATACACAGTTAATACTATACTAAATCTACTAAGATCAAGAAGACTGGCTCTTAAAGTGATACATACATGTATTATTTATTTAAACAGTCATAAAACCCAAAGAAACTTCAATAAAAATCATAACCACTGAATCTTCTGAATAATATGACTTATTTACATAATTAATAATAAACCAAAAACAACTTTTCAACTAAAATCAAGAGGAAAGACTTACAGTGTCATACATTGTACTCTCACTCATTTATACAGTTAGGCTAATATAATATATATAATACTAAACCATATAAATTGCTCCACTAAAATCCACAAAAACACTGATTGAAAACACTGACTCTGTAATTTAATTTACAGAGTCAATAACCTCCTAAACCAAATCAACTGCTTGTCCAAAACATACACTGTTGAAAAGAAGTGGACATAAAGCCAATGCTGAAGTTCCTTAAATCTGCATACCTTCTAATGGCCAGCAGGGGGCAGCTCAACTAGTCGCAAAAAGATTGCATAGAAGTCTATGAGAAACTAATACTACTCCTTACTTAAATCATAAGCGCAGAACACATTTTTCTAATGAGTTTATGGTCTCGATCACAAGCCTTTAATCTTCTAAAACACAGGATGCTGTGGATTTTATCAATCACTGTATTATTTAGAGTAAAATAGATAAAGCTGGGTGGAGATGTACATCACTCCACCTAAATACAATACAAATTGGGATCCATTCATTGAAACAATCATTGCTCTACAGCACTACAAGTGGAGAAAAACTCAAGCAACCTAGCTCAAAGTAGCCTTTAAAATATTAATACTAAATACTTCATAAAAATTCCAATTAATATAAAACATATCCTTGATGCACACCAAGTTTGAAAAAACTTTAAGTACTTTAAAAAACAGACAATGTTCATAACCAAATTATCTATTTATCCAACCATCTACAGTTACTGGACAGTATACTAGCACTAAGCTCCTGGAAAGTTTTACCAGTAATACCAATTTAAGACCATTTAATAAATTCATGAAATAAACCAGATGCAAATCTCTGAGTATAAAGTTAGCAAGCATTTAAAATGTAAACCAATCCTTTACTGCCTCAAAGTACATGGGAACTCAAGTTAAACTCTCATAGCAGGACCACACTTATATCTCTAAATGAAAACCTCAGGCGATCTGATGTTTTAAAAATGTGTTTAATCTGAAACAAATTATATGTGGTCTCTCCTCTACACTGTAAGATCAGAGGTGCATACATATTAATAACTCTTATCAGGTATCACTGACTATTTAACCAGAGGGCAAATGAAACCTGGGCCAGCATGATCAAAATCTTAATCAGTAAATGGATTTATAAAATGATCATTTATAGTCTTGGGCAGCTACAGTGGTGCTTCTACTGGGGAGTTTATGTAGATACAGTATAGGTTACAACTCCATCAATATCAGCTTTTACTGTGTTCTTTTTTAGTATTACTTATTTAATGCTTTTTTTTTTTTCATTTTTGTACATCTTTATATGTCTGTGTTAAGGTCTGCACACTGAGAACAGAATTATTAGCTAAATCACATATTAAATGAGGAAATTCCCTTACAAGACACACACATCATAGCAGTGGTCAAAGACAGAACAAAGGGAGGAAGGCAGCATATATAGCCTTTAATTAAGGTCAAGTGATTGTACCTGAAGTGGACGTTTCCTTCAAGGTCCACTCCCAGGGTCCACACTCATGGACGTACAGACTTTAGAGGCACATTACCCCCAAGTCTAGAGGGGCTTTCCCGACTGTAAATTTGTTGAGTGCTTGAGGGCTCTGCCACAGACATTTTGAGCACCTCTGTGCACACTCTGCAGACATTGCCTCAGGAAATTACCCATAATTCCTCACGTTGTGTGATGTTAAAGCACAGGGTTACTGAGGGAAGCCCAGAAGCCTTTGGAAAATGGTGGACAAAGAGGGCTGTCCGTCTGGAGCCTAGTTAGTCAAGTTAATTTTTTTCATTCCAAATTTCAATGAGCACAGACCAAAATGCCTCTGAATAGACCCACAACCAATCAGAGAAACAAAACGTGACCCCCATCAACTGGAGCAATGAAGCGTGACCCCTAACCAACTGGAGCAATGAAGCGTGCAACACAGTGCTGAGTGACACACTGAGTTAGGGTCTGTTTTACCAGTGCTACCTAGTTTGACAGTTTGATCTGAGTTTCAATGGATGTCAGTCATCCTATGTATGTAATATGTCTTACATCAGATAAACGGTTATGATTGGGGCCACGCTGGTGGTCTGAATGGGAGAGTGACCGGCCACATCTGCCAGAGCAAATAAAACATGAGCTTGGCAGATTCAACTGGTGTCCGGGTTATCTCATCTTTTCTGGAAGGCAAGAGCCTGGAAGACATGCAAATCAAACTGTCGGTCCCTTAAGTGCCTTGGCTGTAAGAAAATGTAAAATAAAAAGACCCAAACCCACAATTGGACAAAACATGTTTTGGCGTTGTCAAGGTAATTTGATATGTCACCTCAATGTGCTATACTATTTCTATTTATACGATTTCGAGCACTTGCAGCCTCTCACACTCAAGCACCTACAAGGTGATGCCAGCAAGGTCAGTGAGTGTTCAGGGGTTAAGTCCTTAGGGGGGCATTGGGATTAGGCCTTTGTGTTGTTCTCACTGCCTCAGCTGTGATCATGTGACCTCTTGATGGGACTTCTGATGATCCTTGTTGAAAGCAGCAGCCAAACTTCCAGTCAGATATGATCTTGTTTAGCGAATGCTTTTATACAAACCACCTTACAGTATCCTGAGTGCATGCAGATGTTTACTGCAGCCGGGTCGGATGAAAACCAAGGTACATAAATAAGGACAAGATTAATGTTTTAGTGTGGCGTATTCAGTTAGGATTTCAGTCTTGTTATGGTGGCCATAGGGCAAAAATAATAAAGGAATAGTTAACAGGAATGTTGTGGGGGACCGAGTGACATAAATAATGAATATGCCCTTGTTAGTATGGTATGAAAACCAGGCTGTTGGCTAAGTCTCTCACCCTTCCCTTCACAGTCCTCCTCCCATTGCCCCATGGGGAGGAAGGCGCTGTGAACTTTTTAGTTTCTTTTTCAAACACTGCCCTTCAAAAGCCAAAGGTAAGAATTTTTTTGCTAACAAAGGCAATACTGTAGCCTCCAGGCATACACGCTGCTGGATCCACCACCTCCTGAGTGGTGCAGGCTTTGGACGGACCACAGAGAAAAAGTCACATTGAAGAAATAATACACCTGCCACCTGCCACAAGTCTTGCACATAAACCTCCCATTGATTTCCTTTTGAAAACTCAATTTTTCTTGCCTTCCTCCATTATTTTCTTCATGTCCTTTACTATTTATTCAAGAAAGACATTGTTTGCTCCTGTTCAATAGTTCCCCGTCCTATTTTGCAACTGTTATTGTGCTGTTGGAAAAGAAAATGTTCATCTTGTGTTTCCTGCAACCCGGCAACGGGGGGTATATGAGGTAATATACAATATAGCGCAGCACTGTTGCTTGTGATGACATGTCTACATGAGAAACTTTGTTTTGTGTTGTCACTTTCATCACTGTGTTTGAATTGTTGTATGAATAAAGTTGTCACAGCCCGATTTTTCTGCACCTCCTCAATGTGGTTTCTGAAATATATGAGTTCTTTATCTGTTTTCAAGGTGTATTTGTCACATCTCTCTATCACTGATCTGCTGTACCTATCTATGGCTCTCATGTAGTCTTAAAGGAGGACTGTTAAGGGAGCGAACTAGAAAGCAAAACAAGGGAATTTTGTCACTTCTCCCACTTCATCTTTGCACAACAAACCCTGGCCTCATGTTACTTTACATGAAAATTACCCGTGCAGTGAAGTATGCAGATTTTAAATTGTGGAAAAAGACAGCACTGGAATCAGATCTGCATTTGCTATTGGCAGAGACCTTGGACTGAAGTTATCTGAATTGGTATTAGAAGAGAAAGTCAGATTGGTGTGTTTGTGTTCTACCCAACAGACCAAAGCTTTGCATAGATTTTCAAAATTGCAGAACTCCCCAAAATAAGATTTAGTAGAAGGGCACTTGGAGAGCAGAGACCTTCGCCAGATCCATGCAATGTGAAAAATATTTTGTGTATCCATGATTCAAAAATCAAGGCCAAAAGTTCTTCTTTGGCCAATGCTGCACCCTAACGCCAATTTTCAAGAAGGTGGGCTGGTAGTTTCTCTGTAATCCTGCTGGAAACAAACAACAATCCAAACCAAAGAAAAAATCGCCTCTGAAGGTTTTTAAACTAGCTAAATGTTTCAATCAGAAAAATAGTGTTATGTGAACACGGCTGATTCCATGTCAATAAGCTGAAATACTGGTTGATATCCAACAAAATCTATCGTAATGGTAGATTCATGACACAGGGAAACTATTTTTTTGCAAGATGTATCATTTCCCACCAAAGTAAATTAGCAAGTCCTGCAAAAACTATTAATATTGCAAAAGAAATCATTGTTAATTAAATGAATGATCATGGGCAGATGAGGCTCGACATGTTTGAGGTTGATACAAAAATGTCTGAGGTAAAGTGATAAAATTCCTAACTGCAGTAGTACAATGATTTAAGGCCTAAATGTCAGGTGAATAGATGTTCAGCATTTACAGCAGCAATAAAAAAAAATACTGCATGTATTTTTCTGATAACAAGGTCAAGTGAAAAGAAAATCCTTTGACTCGGCTGTCTGAAAAACAAATAGAGAAAGTCCTCTGCAGCCTCAGATCAATGCAGTTTTCATCTTTATTGCCAAGCTTTGGATATAGCTGACCTCAATCAGGGAATACAAAGAGGACGATGAATGAGTGTGTATACACACAACAGTAAACCATATCCCAGCAATCAGCAATACGCATAATCCCTGTGAGAACAAGAGCCTTTGAGTCAGCATATATAGAGCGCTGTATTCCGTTATTTAGTAAGCATTAAATACTTTTTGTTTTCCGAGTTTGTACACAAACCTTCAAACTGAGTAAGGGCTTTGAAAAGCAGTTTATACAAAAACACAGATGTACAAAATACATGAAGTTTGTGAAAGTGTCTGTGGAACCTTATTGACTGAAGTAGAAGATGGTTAGACAGAGTCAGAATAACAAACACAAGATTCAAGGAGAATCCAGTGGAAACTCTCTACCTACCTGCTGCTGTTATCCGAAAAACTGATAAAAATCAGCTGGAGGTGTGGACTGCCCAGTCAGTTTCATAAAATAAAACAGACAGTAAAATATCCATCAAAAGGCATACTGTGTTTTTCCGCAAGATTATGTAAAATTATGATCCTGTCCACAGAAGACCAGTAAAAGTTAAATAAAACTACGATGACACTGTGACAGACTTCAAGTTTGTGTTTAATGGCCCAGTGTGACCGTCCTTTAAAATGTAATGTTTAACGCTCCTTTATATCTTTCCTCTGATAGTGCATATTTCACGAGAAAGAAGGACATCGCCACAAAGCCATACAGGTGAACAGACAGACTGATACTGTTTATAACTGGTGCTGAATGACCTGGTACGACCTTCTCTGTTTTAAACAATAAATACCTCTAAAAAGTTTTCAATGTAATATAAGATGTCTGTCTGTCTATCCCACATTATCTATCTATCCATCTATCCATCTATCTATCTATCTATCTATCTATCCATCCATCTATCCATCTATCTATCTATCTATCTATCTATTCATCTATGTATTTGATCTATTCATCCATCCATGTCTCCTCCAGTTGTTAACACATTTCTTTCTTTCTGTTTCCACATCAGTTTGTCTGGAGGCAGCTTGCTGATTTTTTCCAGTTGGTCAGTGTGGCTCACTGGCAGACGCCTGTCTTGTAGCCGGGCATTTACTTAAACAAAGCGGTTCTTTCAGCCGCTTTTCTTTTGCAACTGCCTGGTGTTTTTCAAAACATCTTCTTCCATTTTCAATTTTTCATATGCTTGAGCATTTTGCTTTTATTAGTCATGCTGTGGTATCTAGCAACAAGAAGGACTGAGAATGCCAAAGTCGTCAGGTTGGACATTGCTTTGACGTGGCCCGTACCTTAGCCCACTGACTCACCAGGACACACCACCTTACTTTTTCCACATTAGATTCATTGTTTGTTGTCAGATATATAACCAACTCATAGTTCTGTTTGCCAAGGTAAATCTATTATTTCTTTCATTACTCATTCGTACCCATGACCCCAAGATTCCCACTGGCATGAAACTCCCTGTTTATTTAAAACTTTATTAACATATTCTCACAATGATGGGAATTTCTAACCTTAGCGATGGAAACAGCGAGCTGGATAATGATGGGAAAACATTTAAGTCGACGTGTAAGGAATACACCAATAAAATATTTTTAGGGTTTTATGTGCTGCGTGGTTGGAATGAGTAACGAGTCATCCCTTAAATCTTTTGAAAGCATTAAACTCAAATAATGATACACAGTTTTTTGTATCCTCATGCAAGTTTGTATGATATTTTACGAAATTTGACTTCTCCATTTAATTTTGTGAAATGATTTGTGACAGTCACAATTGACGCATGATTTATGTTAAGAAACAGAAATACTTGGTTAAGTTTAGGCAACAAAAGTACTTTAAAAAGATCATGGTTTGGGTTAAAGTAACTATTTGCAGGTCAACTTGCATTGTAACTTAAAATTACAAAGCTGACTTTTAGTTTTTACATGGTACAAGAACACAGGGAAAGTCCTGTCTTTTTTTATTTATCCATTTCGTATTATATCACCTGATTTCATGCATTGCCTATACCATAATTACTATGGCCATGAGATGTCACCACTTTAAAAAACAAATGTCAATATGCGTTGGAATAAGCTGCGCCTCCTGCTTCATGATTATATGGGTTATATGACATTTATAGAATCCTACCTTTTGTACCAAACTGATGAATGAATGATAACTTCCTCAGTTTTTACAATGACAATATTCCTGGTTTATATGAGTTGCATAATAATTTCCATATAAATAAATTAAGAGTTAAGTGACGCTGTTGTTTCAAGATAGAAAAACTCCATTATAAACATCAGAAATTCCTCCATTCCAGTGAGAAATAGAGATTGGAAAGTCCAGCAAAACAGCTATCAGCCAGACTGCAACTTTTTTTCCCTTTTAACGGAGCCTTCCCCAGGCAAGATTCACTTTCATGTTCAATTCTTGCCAAGTACTTTATCTGCAAGCTGAGTTAGACACACAAGCCAAAGAGTTTAGGCTGACAAAATGATAACTGTTCCCTGTGGTGGTCCAGAGGAGAGATTGCTGCCAGTATCATGACCACAACCATCACGATCAATGGAAGGAATGAGCCAAAAACCCATGGTTACAATTTCTATGTAATTGTGCCTTATCACCACAGAAAAGAAAGGCATTATGTGTTTAAGGTCTTTCTTTTGCTCTGTTCTCTTCCCCCGCGGGGATGAAATAAGCCAGTTTGTTTGACAAAAACATGTCAAAGAAAAGAGCTCTGACTTCGCAGCTGAATTTGCCACAAAGTCAGCACGATATGGAGGATAACCACTAAGAAGTCTCTCAAAATCAGAGTGGTTATCTCAGATGGGTTTGACCTTCTATGGAAGATGCAAGAAGATCTCTATCTCGATGTCAACTGACCTTAAATGAAGGAGGCTCTTTCTGATTAGATGATATCATCTGTGAACACAGAGCCTTAGCTACAGAGGAGTCAGCCTTTACTAAAAGTGATGGCCGGTAGCAACACAACATCCAGAGGAGTTCCTCAATAATCCCTGCAGTCACTGCATAGTGTTCGCCTCGGCTGACCGAGTTAAAGGGTTGACACAAATTCTGTGTTGGAGGATGTCATGAAATTTAATATCAGCCCATCAAATATGAATGTACAAACTGGAATATGTCAATGCTATGAGCAGATATTGTAAGAATCTGGCCTTGTTCAGACTGCCAGCCCAAATCTGTTGTTTTGTATGTATAGATAGTATCTTGACTGATTTTAGAAAGACTGTATATAAAAAAGGAAACACATAATTGCAGTTTTGCAATATGGATCCAAACCACATACGAGGGTGGACTGAAATGCAATTCCAATCAGATATCTACAGCATCTAGGTTTCAGGCGATCAAAATGTCCCCTGGCACATTCTAAAACTGTCATACCAGCTTTGGTCCTCGAACACACCTCTCGCTGCACAGTGAAGGCCACCATGACTGCAGCAGCGAAAACTGCAATATAAGGTTATTGTCTACTAGCAGGCATCTGATCGTGCAGAGCACAGGGGCTAAAAATCCGAACACAAGGATCACTCTCAGTGGTTTCCTAGACACGAGAAACACTCTCAGAAACGAACATTTAAAAAAAAACAAACAGCCAAAATACTCAGAGCTGGGGTCATAGCCCCACCTAGTGGAAAAGTCAAGCCACGTCACTGATTATGATCGTTTTGGGGGTTAAATGGTCGAGCCATCCATAGATGATTTCATGTTAAAAGCCACATCATCAGCATACATACTAACTGGACAGTCCATCCATAACGTCTCATTTGAGAAACAAATTGGATTTGCCCGACGTCCAAACATAGCCTAAATTATTTTAAAAGCTTTGGGACTGAATGTAATCAGAGTATATGGAAAATTTAGCATTCTGTCTGGTGAAAGGTTTCCTATTACATATGCAAGTCCACTGTGACGGGGGATGACTGTGTAAGCACAGACACTAGCTGACATATTGTTGGATATTTTGCAGTGTGATCTAACGCGTCAGTGTCACTGCAGCTAGTTTTGTCATTGGGCTTTGGCTCTATAGGCAGACTGAGCTCTGTGACACGGCAGAGCTTGTGAGAGCAATACGATGACAGTTGCATCATTTTGTAAGAGCTGTACTTTGCTGGAGGTGCAGTTCTGTAATAACTTTTCATTCTCACTGAAGACTCCAGTGTTGCTGCTGCTGTCCTTACGTACAGAGCAGCTCCTATACTGTTGAATGCCGTCAACTTGATTAGGTGTTCATGTGAAAAAACACGCCAATTTCAACCTTTACAGCCCTGTTAAAGGATGACGCCTATGATTACAGTTATAATGTGTTACTATGCACCCTACCATGTGCTTTTAAGGCCAATCTGGAGCTGTGGAGGAATATCACCACTCAGTAAAAGCCTCTCGCCTTCCTCCAGCAGAGAGGAGAGGAGAGGAAAAACATTTGGATTATATTCCCGGGGTCAGCATAACACTGGAAATGGAAGTGGCCAAGAGAGCTGATTCATGTGTGCAGCAGGAGGTCCGGCTCCTACAAAATGATTCGGTTGATAGTGAGACCAATCCCCTGATGGAGCT
Source organism: Serranus cabrilla (assembly GCA_903364295.1). Lineage (NCBI taxonomy): Eukaryota > Metazoa > Chordata > Actinopteri > Perciformes > Serranidae > Serranus > Serranus cabrilla. Next base: position 382,163 of record CAFUXE010000898.1, on the reverse strand, counting down.
GAGCGTCCTCCCTGAGGTTAACATGATGAGCCTGCCCACACTCTGTACGGCTTCTATCAATGACTGGGTGGTGTGAGAGGTTGGTAAAGAGGAAATCACACCCAAGGTAGGTGAAATGTTAGACCCGGTATCTTTTTAAGGCATTTATTTGCCGGGCCTTGTTCTTTCCAGGAAAGTATCATCTGTGCTTTTGTGGCCACAGAAATATGTGTTATGTCTTCTATCAAACAAATTCCCTTCTTCCTCTGTCTGTATTGTAATCTAATTACAGCAGTGTGTGTTTACACAGTATTTGGCACCACTGGTATCAGCTACGGATTTTAATTACGTCTTTTAAATGCAGTTATTTACAAACAAGTTGTTGCCTAGGAACCCTGCAGATGCAAATACACACTGAGCTCATATTATTTGCTTCAGTGGTTGAGGTGTGTTATCTGTTCCTTGTTTTGGATCACGCCCGAGAACAACCAGTCCCATAAAACATTATCGTAAGCTGACTCATTTTTTTTGTTTTTGTTTTCCAAGAAAGTGGCCAACTACAATAAAGGGAGGTGTAGTAGCAGGAGTGGCCCCTTCCAGCGTGGACAAGCCCATTAAAGTGATACTCCACCCAAAATGTGTCTTTTAGAATCAAACAGTCAGTCCTGTGAAAAGTGGCTGCGACAGGTTGTCAACTGCTCCTTTGTGGAGAGTGGAGGCACTGGAACTGTCTGAATCTAAAATGGCCAGATATTAAAAACTTTTTAAAGTTTATAGGGGGGACTGGTAGAAGGTGTTTCACGTTATCTTATTCTCCGTGAAGTGTCTGTGTGGGAGTTTGGTGGTTTTGGAATAAGCAAACGCTGTGAGGGAATAATCTCGGCACTACAGGAAGCATCTCGTAAAATGTTCTTGGTCATTATGACCAAAAACTAAATAGCTCTCAAGAGGTGGTTCCCATGCTGTTACAAATCCACCACCATGCCAAACACTGCAGCACATACTCAGTTTAAAGCATCTTTTTCTACAGTAAAATGTAAATCTAGATCAATGACAAAGGGTGAGAGTAAATCTGTGCTGTTCCCATTGCTCATCCAGGTTGTGCATGTTAATGCATAAACCTGAATGCAGCACGATCATAAATATATTGTTTGTGAAGTTAATTTTTTGTTAATATTTAGGATTTGTCAAAGAGATTTGACATTTTTATCATGTTTAGCAGGGATAGTTTGCAGGGCTGCCACCTGTCTGTGATTTATGATACATGCATAATGTGTCATAAATATACAGTACCAGTCACAAGTTTGGTTTGGTTTTTCTTTGTTTTTATTATTTTCAACATTTTAGATTAATACTGAAGACATCAAAACTGTGAAAGAACACATCTGGAATTATGTGGTTAAAAAAGTGTTAAATAAACCAGAATATGTTTCATATTTTAGAAGTCTCCACATGTTGCTCTGCTGACAGCTTTGCACACATCTGGAATTCTCTCAGTCAGATTCATGAGCTGCTCACCTGGAATGGTTTTCAGTTAAGGTGCGCTTTGTCAAAGGTTAATTTGTGGAATTTCTTGCCTTTTTAATGTGTTTGAGAACATCATAGCAAAAGGTTGCTACCTTGAAGAATCTAAAAGATAAAACATATTCTAGTTTGTTTAACATTTTTTTTCTGTTTCTACATAATTCCTTATGTGTTCCATCATAGTTTTGATGTCTTTAATATGAATCTAGATTTAATAAAAATAAAGAAAAACCACTGAATGAGTAGGTGTGTCCATTTTTTTACTGGTACTATTCATAATGTATTTATCACAAATACATGTATTAATTTCACATATATATCAAAAACTGAGCTTTATATTTTATTACGTTTCTATGGGTTTAAGTTTCATTATGGCACAAGCAAAGAAATTTACAGTCTGATGTTCAAAATTCTCAAAGCAGCGGGACAAAGATGCTCTGTATACGTGTGTATACGTGTGTACAAGCAAAGGCACACCCAGAATCCTCACTGCACTCTGTGAACAGTCCAGGTCTGGGTTAGAATAGGTCAAACACTGTTTACTTTACTGTCTAACTTTTAATTATTTTTATTTTAGATTCTTAAAAGAGAGCTTTAGTAAGTTTAATTGCAATGAGTAACAAGTTCAGCACTGTTTTCCTTGGAGAAAACAGTGCTGACTGACAGCACAATGACAAATAAAACAAATATGAACAAATAGTCGGGTTAGAAAAAAACAACACAGGCTGAACTTTGTATACTAATGTTTGTAATTTGGTTTATGATGTTAACACGGAAAATTACTCCAGAATGTCAGAAGACAGTTTTATTACTATGTTATTTATATGATGATGACACATTGACTAAAAATATACTGTAGTATAATAAAACAATAATTCTGACCAGCCATGACTAAGCACACCACAAACCCATGAAGAGTTTCTCAACCCATGATACATATTTAGGTGTAATTATCATTATTACAAAAAAAATTCTCATGATTTTGTGGTCATATGCTTATTTTACATTAGACATGAATATATGATATCAGATAAAGTAAATAAAGTATTCTGCATGATTAAATTGCCTTATTAAAATAATTGATTAAAGGTTATACTGGCCTTAAAATGTGACTCAACAGTTAGTTTTTCTGTGATGTGAATAGGGTTGTCTTGTTTTAAGTGCAAAAGTTGATTTTTTTGAAAGTTTAAATGTGCAAATTAAAAGTATCAAAATTGTTGCACATATATACAGTATTTCCCTGAAAACTTAAGGTTGTTACAGAAGCACACTGGGTGGATCATTATGGTCCACTTGAACACACGGAATCATCACATATCTGTTTTCAAAACATCTTAAGTGTGGCGCTTCTGCAAAACATGTGTCTTACTTTACTCAAGATGCACAACAGACGGAGGACACACAACCCCGACTCCAAAAAAGATGGGAAACTTTGTGAAACCAGAAAAAAAAAGTGCATCCAATAAAGAATTCATACATACATTAAATATTTTGTCTTTGTACAGTTTTCATTTAAATGTATGTCACAGATTGTGTGTGTGTGTGTGTGTGTGTGTGTGTGTGTGTGTGTGTGTGTGTGTGTGTGTGTGCCTGAGCAGCACCACCACTGCCATAGAACTAGACTAAAAAGTAAACATGGTAAATAAACATTTTCTGATTTTTCCGATCATACCTTTTCCTTCTCTTTCCCCATAATAAACATTAAGTTTGTTGTGTTTTTTTAGTAAATAAAGTAAGTTGTTGAGCTGCTGTGTATGGATTTGCTTAGATGTTTCAAAATATCTTTAAATCCATGATTTAACACGTGACATGTCCAATTTATTTCATATAAGTGTATTATTTATTTGTTTGCAAGACTTTAAAGACGATAATTGCATTCAAATTAAAGAGATTTGTGTCTACAACATTTAACAAAGATTATATGAATACTTCTATTCAACAGTTTTCCACAACTTCTGGACTCTTTAGACGACATGTGTGGGAGCAACTCAGATGGAAAGACAGCGACTGGGACAAGTATTTTTATGTATATATAATAAAACTTTTAATGAGTTGGATATAACTCATGGAATTAAAAGGAATAAATGTTATCGCCATCTTAAATTGTTACAAATGTGTCTTCTCTTGAATTATAACTCAGCTCAATATTATATATTTTGTTTTATATTATATTTTTGCAATATTCCGATATTTATACTGTGTAAATCTAATGAAAATACATTATTCTAATCACAGCCAGTGTCTGTGTGAGTACAGTAGCTCTTGGAGATATATGACTGTTTCTCATGATACATTTTCTAAAGGCACTCTGAGAGGTTTCAGTTTCTCACCCATCCATCATAAACACCCAGATCAAATAAAACTGCTCCCACAGAGAATCATAATAACTGAATATCTACTGTTCATCTGCAGTAAAAATCAAGACTTTTGTAATTATATTGCTGATATTTTTCTCTTTCCCAGAACCATTTTCTATAAAACATATTTAACACAGTGCAGAAGCTTAAAGGTTTTAGTAGATTTCACATAAAGCGGCAGCAGCGTGAGAGGGAAGCGAATGTGTGGACGAGAAAAGGACTGAGGGAGATGCTGCTGAATGGAAAGCATAACTTGTGAAATATAAATCTGGTTTCAGTTTACATGCTGCTGCTCCGTCCATATGTCAAGTGTAACATTTATAGACTTTACATACGTACTTCTGCTCACAAATCAGCAGCTCTGTGTCTGTCTGCGTGTCCCTCTGCTCTCTGTCTCTCTGCTTTGCTCATTGTGTCCCTCGGCTCTTAGGCACACGTTGGGCAATGACACACACGCACACACATAGAGAGACTCTGTGTCTGGACTTAGATGAGATTTTAAAATGTTGTTTTGAAACTTTGAGGCTTTTAGTAAAAGTCCAGATATAAATCTATGTTGGTCCCACAGTGACAGATGGCATTAACCAGCGAGAGACAGAGAGAGAGAGAGAGAGAGAGAGCTCTGGTTTGGAAATATATAACGCTTTGTTCTTTGTGTCCTCAAAGCGTATTAATTTGAACAGAGAGGAGAAATAAGAGTCTGACAGATACAGTTTATAGTTGGCAAGTTGTTTGTGCCTCTTTTTCTTCCATTTGTACTTATTTGTGTCACAATATCAGATGATTTGAAATGATGAACTACATTGGTGCAAACAGATAAAACTGTAACACTAATTGTATTTCACCCTCTGATCCCCAACAAGCCATTTCAGGGTTTGTTTTGTTTTTTTTTGCTCTTTTTCCATTTTACTCACGGTGGCCTTGTATTTCACCGCAATATATAAGTCCAGCACCACTATGGAATCAGCACAATCATGGCTAGAATTGGAAACAACTCAAAATCTTTTGTGTAGTATAACACAGTTATAATGCCATATGTAATAAAGAAAGAAAAGAATAGTTTAATTTCTCTGATTAATTATTTTTTAAAAATAAAAAGGAATTGATATATATAACAACTTTACAAGTGCCCCCAAGCGTCAAGAATGTTGAAAAAAAAATGGGCCTCCACATGCTGAACACATATTGAACTACATGCATTTTACCTGCTGTTGTGTCTGATTTTCAGTGAATATTTGTCATCTGACCGTTTGTCTCAGCAACATCAATCATAACTACCCAGAAGTGCTGAGAAGTGCAGAATTTAATGATTTTTACAGGATCTAGTTCGTGCAAATGGTTTATTTTTGGCAACGTTTTAAATGAGACAGGAAAGAAAGAAAGTGATCTTGACATAAACATCACAATTTTAGCTTCATTGTGGTTGCTTTTTCTAAAATAAACCTTTGTAACCCATGATCTGTTCAAGGACTGTCAGAAAGTTCAAACTATGACGATAAAGCCTGTTTTTACAGTTTCTTTCTATGATAAACTGTGTATTTTTGGCGATCCTTTAAAGAAAACACACTTTTCAAAGTATAGAGGTTCTGGAGTTGGTCAAGTGACCCGGTTTGGGTGGTCACATGTAAACGTATCATCACTGTGTTAGAATAACCACACTCCCCTCACAATGACTGTGTTTATGCAGCAAAGCTCCACCTGCACCAAACTGCACCGTCACAAAATTTACACAAAGAATTATCCTCTTAAACACGGATCCTCATGTTACCTGCATTTGGACACAGCGCGGTAACATAACTCTGTTAGAATAATCCAGTTAAGATCAGAGCAAGATTACTGGAAAACCAGTTAGGGTGTCTAACTGTCAGTGTGAATCAGGTTGCTCTTTGTGCACTCACACTACCTGTATCCAAGGTTTCTTCCATTTTTCTTTTGAAATAAGGTGCAGCTGACAAGATTGGACAGGGCAGATTTGTTATTTTGCTTTGTTTTGTTGTTGTTATTTGATTTGTTAAATCTAGTTTTCTCCCTTCTGTGTCTTTCTTTTCACTAAAAAAGAGACTGGAGAGCTGCGATGAAGTATTGAACTGTATACATGAATAAAATTCAACTTGTCAACAAAAACTCTGCTGCTGATAAGCACTGACTTGCGCTGCTACCACTGGGATCATCACTTTTTTGAACAGTATTAGGAGAACCCTCCCGCTCAGTCAGACAGGGGAGCTGGCGGCTCCATCTTTCCCTGGCAGACTGTTCTCAGGACGCCACAGCTGGACTGGAATATTCTGTTTACAGGTTTATTCGTGGTGACAGACGGGCTCAAAGGCGGCTATTAAAGGTGCAAACAGTTTCTGCCAAATGAAGAGAGTTTTTCCAAAACTTGCTCAGTCCAATTTGATCCAAAAAGCCTATAACCATCACATATAAGTCATGGCTACAGTGAATATTAACACATAAACTATCCCGTTTTTATTTCATTTCACTTGTCCGCAGCTGTGGGAGACTGCTGAACTTTCCAGAACTCTCTCAGTCCTCACCCCCTGGTGTGGCAGAACTTAGTCCCATGGTGAACGGATTACGCAAGCGGCTATAATTCAAGAAGACAGCAGCTGATGACGGAGCCTTGTTAGAGGAGCACAAACTGTACAGAGCTTATTAATAATATGTGTGCACCAACATCATTTGCAACACTGTCTCCTGAAACTGACGTTCCCACGCAAACCGCATCCCCCATTACCTATAGAAGGGAAAATACTTTCCTTTTCTATTTTCTTTGATTTTGACGTATCACAAATATATTTTGAATAAAATTTTGCAAGGTGAATGGACGTGTCCAACGAACACGAGACTTTAACGTTGAAACCAAAAGACAATGTTGCCTTACTTTAACTTATGTAACTTATAGACTGTTTGTCAATTCAACCCATAAACGACACATGTGAGCATTTGTCAAAATGACCCGTATGAGCATTTCGTGGCTCACGGTACAGCGGAGTGCAAACACGTCATTATACATACAAGCACGGTTCGTGGTTGTAAAAATGGCTGCAGTTTTGGTGAATTTAGGCTACAAAACCACTGACTTAGGTTTCAGGGAAAGAACTTCACTGTTAGGTGCTCTAAAACACAGTTTATGTGCAATCATGTGTGACGCTAGAGTGACTGATAAAGCCACGCAATATATAACTGGCAAATACCTGTGGTGGAAAACTTGACAATCTTTTGTCTGAAGCAACATTTCATACTTTTTACCCTGGATGTATTCATGCTGATATCATATGTGTTGTGATTAGTGGCATTCCATGTGTAAATAACATCATTCCTATCATCCTTATTCTTCCACAGCATTCTTCCCGCTTCCTCATCTCTTCAGTCTAATCCTGCGATCATGGTTTACACAAACACAAACATATTAGAAAATTTGCTCAGCGTTTGATGACAGTTGTGACAACAACACAGCTGCATGTCTGTGTGTGTCTCCTGCACTTACAGTCTCTGGGTGAGTCAGACAATAGGACAGTTATACTGGTGAAACCGCCGGCTCAGCCCCGGCCCGCTCCTCACATTTTCCATCTCACCACGTTCGCTCACTTTGCCTCTTTTTTCCCCTCGTCTTCTCTTTCTGCTCAGGGGAGTCGAGGAGTGAGGGAGCATTCATGAGATGACTCTTTCTTTCTCTTCTCGTTCCTTCATCCTTTGGTTTTTTTTCTGTCTTAAGCCTTCAGAATCCTCCATCTCCATTAATTCTTCAATATTCTGTCCGTGCCAGACAGTTCTACCTCTTCATATGCTCTTTCTTTCTTTTCAAACTCATATTTGAGGGAAGTTACAGATTGCAGACTAGATAAAACTGAAAACTAACTTCCCTACAGTGCTGAAAGTAACATGCTGTTTTAATTCTTCTGAAAATGAGTTGATTTGTCCTAAGAAAAGCAAAAAATCAACATTCAAAATGTGAACCCTGACAAAACATCCTGGGTTTATAAAACTCAATACACTTACTGTAATTGGCCTTCAGAAATTATTCTTATTATGCAGTGTTCCAGATGTGTTTATTGTTAGGGCTAAATATTGGATGTGCTTAACTTAGACTCTATTGTGTAACTAATCATTCACGGCTCGTTTGATCATGTTTTATCTGCCCGGCGGCCTCATTTATAAAAGCGTTTCACAAACAAGTTTAATCCAACCAATATGCCTACAGTACGTCAAAGTAATTTTCTTTTTTAACTCTGAAGTCGACGTGGAAAAGGTCCCAAAGCGGATGCACTCACCCAGTTCATCATTTGCAATTGAAAGAAGCTGAATGTATGAAGGGGGGAACCTAAAACGACTCCACTCCGCTGGTAGCTTTGTTATGGAGAGGAAGTAAAATGATCACGCTGACTGAAAGCTGCTCTCTCACTGTCAACATCTGTCACGTTAGATGACAAGGAAATTAGTGAGAGAAGCTGTAAAAATAATGATTTCTATGATTTGGGCCATTTGTGTGCATTTATTTTGTGTTGGAAGGAGAAGAAGAAGAAGAAATTGAAAGAAGAAGATGAGGACGAATAGGAAGAATAAGAAGAAATTGAAAGAAGAAGGAGAAGAAATTGATATAAAAATAAATTAGAATAAGAAAAGGAATAAGATTAAGGGAAAGAAATTGGAGGAAGAAGAAAAAACTGAATAAGAAAGAAGAAGAAAATTCAAAGAAGACAAAATTGAAAGTAGAAGAAGAAGAAGAGAATATTGGAAGGAAAAAATGAAAGAATAGAAAGAAAATGGACAAAGAAAAATATATTGGAAGAATAGAAAATGTACAGAAATTGGAATTAAAAGAAATAAGAAGAAGAAAAGGGAAGAAAAGGAAAAGGATGAAGAAGAGGAGAAAAATGAATAAGAAGAAAATGAAGAAGACAGAATTAGTAGTAAAAGATGAAAAACAGGAAGAATAGAAAGAAATTGGAGAAGAAAAAGAAGAAGACAAAATTTGAAGGAAAAGATGAAAAAACAGGAAGAAATTGGATGAAGAAAATACTGGATGAAAAGAAGGGAAAGAAAAAGAAAAAGAAAAAGAAATGAACAAGAGGAAAACTAATCCCTAAATTCTCTACTGACATTAAATTACAGTGTAGTTTCATCATATTAAATAGAATATAAATCTATTATTTCAAACACTGCTGTATGTGTTGCAGCTACAGTGTCAGCAGCCTCCTTCTTCACCTCCTCTTCACCACTCAAGTGGACTGAAGAGGTGAAATCGATAAGGAGCTGCAGCTTTAACCTCAGTCCACCGCCGGGTCAGTGCAGCTCTCTGAGAGGAGCAGCAGGTCTTAACATGTTGTCCACTCAGTGAACGATCCAAACTACACTGTGATTACTATTTCCTGAATAAACAACAAGAGAGTCCAGGAAGCAAAATCACAATCATACATACATGCAGAGCATCAGGCTAAGTCAAGTGTACTGTAAATACAGTTGATGAGGGGAACAATGGCATAATTCATAATCGTACACACACACACATGCAGGATCAAATACACACAGACACACTCTCACTACAAGTAAAATCCTTTTGCACACACACTCATACACACACACTTATCTAAACAGTCTAATGCAGTCCTGCGCGCTATGGAAAATGTATACGCGGAACAAATTTGATTCATAAATGGGCAGGTTTCAATTTGAATCCTCGCCCACTCTCTTATGGCTGGCTGCTAAAATAGAGCTCAGCCTGTGGAACTGGAGAGGGAGAGAGAGAGAGAGAGAGAGAGAGAGAAAATCACCATTCAAGGTGATTTGAACGATAGTTTCTGTGTGGAGCTACAAGGCTGGTTGAGTGAATATGAGCAACCAGCCAGCGAAGCCAATTTTATACATGGCTAAGTTTTCTCTTATACTATGTACCTGAGTGCGCACACACACCTACACACACACACACACACACACACACATATGGACAAACAG
>CAFUXE010000898.1:343979-355194 GCA_903364295.1 Serranus cabrilla | reverse complement strand
GTAATGGAAGATAAACAGAGAGCGAGAGCACGAGGAGTAATTAGAAACATGAATGTTTGGTATTTGTGATGATGATATGATGATATATGAGTCCCGCTGCCTGCTGGCCCTTCCAGAGAGTTCTCAGAGGTCATTCCGGAACATTGTAGAACATTCCTCTGCCTTCTGATGGGAATCCCAGATCTACCAGCGTAGCTGTCAATTATATCCAGATTTTCAACTTTACTGGGGCCTCAATGCCACATCAATACTGCAATACCATCCCTTCATCTATCTCTGTCTCGCTCCCTCCGTCCCATTCGCCTGTCCCTCCTCCCTTCTTTCCACACTGGCACAATAGCAAGAACAATGCCAGGGTGCCACCACATCAAACACCACAGAGAGAGGGAGAGAGAGTCAGAGGGACAGACAGAGAGAGAGAGGGACAGAATTACAGTGCGGGTCGAAATGTGATTGTGCATCAAAGCAAAACTGAGGGGAAAAAACTTCCTCTTAAACTGATTATATATCCATGAGAAGAAAAACCACAACGTCTCTCTCTCTCTCGATGTGTTGCTCTCTCTCTTTGTGTCTTTGTCTGTCTCATGGTGCCAACTGTCTACACGCTACCAGTGTCTACTTTTACACATTGCTATCAAAGCCATTTCAGCGGGATCAAATCCAGCTTTCCATACGGTTTTTCACTCGTCTTTGTTCGGCGGCACTTTTCAGTTGCCCCGCACATGCCGACAACATACCGAAAACCAATGTCAATTCTCCTATTTCGCCTTTTACAGCGGGACGATTAGCAGTTTAAAGGGTTAAACCAGACTTGACATGTCTCCTCTTGATCTCCGACAGCTTATTCCGTATTTGTGGACATCACCAGTGTCAGTTTTGGGGGATAAGGACATATTTTCCTCATTAGAGCTGTTGGCACAACAGCAATTTATAAGTCAAGTTTCATGGAAAAGCTCAAACAGCCTTTTTGTGTTTCATCCACAAAGTTGATCTTGTTATTTCCAGTGGAGACACTCACTCTTTGTGATGTTCACAGATAATGTCTGAGGAATGAGGCTTTAATTTAAAAAGGATAATGCGACAGTGACATTTTGATGACTGATTTAAACATTTTTTTTAATGGTGGTTACAACTTGTGTGGTAAAAATATCTTAATGTGAGAAGAAAAACAGCTCAATGACCAATTTATCACAACATTTCATCTCTGCTGGTTAAAAATCATAATATGACAGCATCAACGTCCATAGACTATAATAAAATGCTTTTAAAGAGTGCAATCATATGAGGAAGTTACTAATCAATATCCTCTTCATAATGAAGTCAGAACAATAAATCAAGGTTTAACTGAAATATCAGCTCAAATAAGTGCTATGATTTTATATTTTACTCATGATTTCTTTCACCCTGTGAAAAAGTTGCTTATTGCCTTCTGTGGCTCCAGATGCCACCGGGTGAATAATGGGAAATGAAAAAGATCTAGTCCACAGTAGAGACTAAAAGCAAGGATACCACCGCCTCTACCACACTCATTTTGTCTATTTGTTTTTTAATACGTCTCCTGTGAGTCCACCAACTTTATTTAAATTCAAAATAAACTCGAGAAGGCAATTTCTGAAGAAACTGCGGTGGGATAAACTGCATTTCTGGCTCTGTATGAAGGAGCAGCTGAAGCAGTATGAGGAGTTGGAATAGTGGGAAAGAGATAAAGAGGGTAAATTAAGTGTAAGCAATGAAAGGTGCTGAAATTAGAGTTTTATTGTGAGGACGTAAATGAGCATAACTACACAGAGAAGGACTTGAGGTGCCGTTCAATTGATTTAGTTGGAATAAGAGTGACTCATCATGGTGAAAGAGAGTGGTCTGAATTGAATATGTGTTTGTGGTGTCAAAAATGTTGGAAGTAGTAGTGTTTTGCTCTGGAGTTCCTGGTCTCTGTTAACACTGGAGTCAATGGGACTGTGGGATGGCACAACTCATGCTTTGAGGCTCGTAGTTCAAAAGATCTGTTTTCTTACGTAGTTGCAATATTTGGAAGAAGACGTTTTCTGCAATTTGATGAAAAAATTATATACCATGAGTGGAAATTGTGGCAGTACAGAAAGAGGAAGTTGCTGTCGCCCAGCAATCCTACAAATCACTGGAGTGTCTCTTTAAGGAAAGCTCTGCATGGAGACCTTCAAATAAATCATTAATAATAGAGTTAAGTGCACACTATTAATCAAGATAAGACCTCTACAATGTCAAAATGTGAAGATACATGCAGGCTTAATTAAAAGTTGTCAAAGACACAACTTGAACCCACCACTGTAAAGTACACTGTACAACTGATGAAATCACAGCTTATTAGTGAAAACAAACCACTCTCACTAACATGAACACACCAAGCTGTAAAATCTGGAAGTGGAAAATGAAGCCGACACAAGTGCCAAAAACTGCAGTTCATTAAATGGCCACTTGAGGCAGGCTCAAAAAGACAGTCAATTCCCATAGACTCCTATGTTAAAATGTCCAACTTTACAGCAGAAATAAACACGTTCACAGCCTGTTTTTAAAAATGTCTCTATAGCTTATTTCCTTATTTACAACATCTGTACAGCAGGAGATTTTTTTATATAAATTATGTGTTTGCATAACTTCAAAGTTATGCAAAGTTAAGTGTGTGGCCACTCTGACAGACAGTCACAGGTTGCATGTTTCAGCTACAACCAAGATGTCTATGGCACACACACACACACACACATACACACATGCACACATGCACACCCTGCAGCAGCATCCTGGACTGTGAGGTCTGCTGTAAATTCACCCCAAAGTGTTTGCACGTCCAGACATTTTGGGCAGGACATCTCTGAGTAAATCACAGTTTTTACAAACAACCAGCTACCTTTCAGATCTCAGGGGACGACAGGTTGATATGAGACCAGAGTCCCACAAGACTACAGGCTGTCCTGACTCCTGTCCCACCACTGTCATCTGGGGTCAGTGATAAAAATTAGATCACATGTCGTTGGGTTGTTGAACTCGGCTGCAGCTGTGATGTTCTCCTCTCCTCCCCTCTAAACATCAATAAATACATCACACAGTGTGCTTTATTATTGTGGCATACAGTTCTTTGAAATACTTCTCTCAGTTGTTTCTTATGAGCCCTCGACTGATCTAATCACTGATCTAATCTTGTTTAATAAAATACACATTTGATGACATGATATGTTAATAGATTCAGTCAAGCACTGCATGTTAAATGACTAAAGTGTGACCTAATTTTAATGATTTCACACTTGACTTATTATAATGATTTACCTGCTCTGTCTTTTCTACATTTATATACTTCAGATGAGGCCTTAAAAGTTCAATAACCCAAGTATAGACACGGTCACTCTTTAAAAGATATTTTTTCATAAGCAATAATATTAAGAGAACCGCACAGATGTGGTAAAAAAAAAAAGGGAAGACAAAAAGAAGAGAGAACAATAAGCTGGTCTTTTCTATGATGTGCAAAAGCATGAAGAAATAGATTTCCTCAAACCCATAAAACAAAAATCATACATATTTGCACGTTTACAAGCCAGAGACACACAAAGTTATTAAGTCTCAGTCTACTTTACACACAAACACACACACAAAGACATATTTCTGTCTACAAACCACGCTCATCCATCATCTTAGCTAATGTCACATGGGTAAACTGTCTATGACGACACATGATGTTAATCTATCATTCCTCCACAGCGTGTGTAGTCTTCTCTATTCTCATTTCTTTTCCATCCCTCTATCTCCCTCCCTCTGTGTGAGCTCTGTCTTTCCATTTTTATGACATCATTGTTTTCATCAATGTGTGTTCAAGCAAGATAGACTGAATTGTTTGATGTGTGTTTTTAATTCTCCGTGTCATAACTTCTTGTGGGTGCATGTTTGTGTTCATGCGTGCATATTTATTCACTGAATTAATAAAATTTGGAAAACCATGTATTATAATTGCACTTGAAACATGGCTGGTTTTGCAGCAGTGTGATAAGCAGGAAAATTGTCTGCATGTTAAGAGCAAAATTGCATTCAAAAGCAAAAGAAAAGACAAGTCGAATATGATACATAATTCATCTAAAACAAGCAAACAACAATGTCTGAAGGACAACATATGCATGTAATTCTATCTGATTTTGCTTAGCTTTTTCCTTTGCACAATCCGGGCCGAGAGCAAGGACTCTGGAATTGTTTACCTTTTATATATCTAAACAAAATCTTTCGACATTAAAACTCCTGTTTGAGTTGTATGGTTGAAAGTTTCTTTTTGCTATCTTCATTCTGCTCTTTTCCAGCATGTACACTCCCTTTACTTCTCCTTCACTCAGTTAAAAAGACTCTCTTGTCTTTTACCGCTTTATTCACGTTGTAAATAAATGTCATTGAAATGGAAAATGACATTGCCCGAGACAGATCGTCTTTGATTAAATTGAGGTTAATCAAATCTAATATTGCCTGCTAATATGCATCTGTACAATTCCCAGCGTATCCCTTCATTAGATTTCTGTTGTTACGAAATGATTAAGACCTTCACTGACAACATTTTGACACTTTAACAGGATTCCTCATTGTTATAATCATGAGAATTTCCTAAGAATGGATATGCAGAGTTTTGCAAATTACAACCTCCGTTTTGATAAATTCCCATCTTTTTTTAAGTGCCTCGCACTGTCAGTTTTTTTCCTGACTAAACCATATTTTACTCAGAAGGCCTGCTATTCATGCCATTCCCGTCAGCCAAATCCATAATAAATAGGCTTCTTTTCTTCTCCTTTTTTCCCCTCATTGTTTCTTCCGGTCTTTCTCACTCGCTCCGTTTGTTATCTCTCTCACCCCTTGTGTCGCTGTAATCATCCTTTATTTAAATGCATTTAGAGCAATCATAGGACACAAATGCCCTTCAAAATAAGAGCAAACAAGCAGCTAATTTTTACACACAAGCAGGCCTGTGCCCATGCAGCGCATACATATAGTGTTCACTTTTTCTTTACTTCTGTCGCTCAACTCTCCTTTCGTCAACCCACCCAAATGCTTTCATCCTCTATATTGTTCTGAGGCGGTGACACTGATATGCACGCAGGATTTGTGCATGTCAGTGTGAGTGTGTAGCGCAAGTGTGTATGTGTGGGAGAGAGAGATGGAGAGAGAGAAAAGGAGGAGGATGATGATGAATAAGGCTCGGGAGAGGAGGGAGAGAATTACCTCTGAGCATGAGGGAGTGAAATATAGACGAAGAGAAAGGCAGAAAAAAAGAGACGTCGAAGTGGGGAGAGAAAGGGGTGATAACGCAAATCGAGACGAGTGAGAGGGAAAAATGAAATAAAGGGATCGAAATGGGAGGCAGAAAGCGGGAGGGATGAGGTGAGGGGAACAGGAGGAAAGAGAGAGAGAGAGAGAGAAAAGTACTCCAGTGTGAGGTGAGAGCACGTCTCATGATTCCCATGTTGTTTTGGATAGTGAGAGAGAAGGATGGAAAGAGAGATGGATGGGCTATAATCGCATCTTCTGTGGGGTGTGCACGTTTCATGAATCCCATGTTGCTTTTTGGCTCTGGGCAACAAATTGAGGGTAAAACTAACAGCAGAGATGAGGAATGAAAAATTTAAGATAATATTCAGAGCCTTTCCCCATGGAAACCTATTCTGACTCACAGCATATGCAAGTAGAGAGGAGGACCGTGAGTGAGACACTGGAGAGGGGGAAGGAAAGATGGAGACAGGAAGACAAAGAAGGGGAGCCAGGGACATAAAAAGGGGGAGACAATGCAGGACGATAAGCCAAAAAAAGAGGAGGAGAAGGACAAAGAAGATCAATATGAGGAGTGACGTTGGTACAGTGCATATTAGACTCTACCTGTAGCAGAGTCTGGGCCATTTCTTCTAAAAACATTACATGGATGAGTGGGTTAAGATCATGACTGATCACCTGCTGAGTTCACTGGAATGTTTGAACTCTCTAACATACCGTAATCACCAGTTTTCTGGCGTCCTAATCACGATCCCCCGCGCAATTCCGCACAAGCTCATATGGGCTGAATTCTCTCCCGTATCCAAATAAAATGGGTGAAATGTTTGCCAGGAGGGGAGCAAAATGGCTGCGTCCAAAAATGGATCCAGATGGAGTTGTGACATCAAACCCAATATGGTGAGGGACAAGATTCCCAACTTGAGGGGCTTGTGGGGACACTGGCCAGGACTGCATTAGGCTATAAAGAGTCTCAACGGTCTGAAGTAAGTCTCATGAATGATTCATGTGCAGGAGGACGGTCAGGTTGTGCTGTATTCTGTGCTAATGTCCAGGCAGCTTTCACTCGAAAACTCCCAGATCTTAGTGGATTCTTTCACATACTTTTACACCAACAAGCGAATTCAGGAACAAATGGATATTAGCCGTTAAATGCCCAATGAAGTGTGCATCACCTGCAACTGATTAAAGTTTGATATGCGGTGTTAATGATACTAAAGCAACCCAAGTTATTGCAGCAAGAACATAGCAGAGAGAAAGAAAACAATTGATTTTGGACACTGTAAGCTGCAGGTCCTGGTGCAGGTACAGGGGTATTCCTCAGAACTTCAGGCAATAAATTTAAGTGACAGACAGAAACTGTATATCCCAGTCTGTCAGTGCTGTGGGTCTTTTTAAATGCACACCTTCAGACTGTAAAGGATGATGGCACTATTTGAAGCAAAGGGCAAAAGAAAAAACTATTATTCAGTGCCACCCCTGACACATCAGCTTCAGTTACCACCAACTCTCAGAAGTGGCGAATAATTTCACTGTAACTGCATGTGACTGTTAGCACTGCAATCTGTGAACTGGACTGTTTTTATAATCACTTTTATTGGCATCAAATTTGGGATCAAGTTTGCACCAAATGTATGCACATAAGCTTGTTTAAGCACCAAGATGCTATTTATATGGGAGCACCTATAGCTTTGCAGGTGCATTAGGAATTACAGTTTCTTTTTTCCTTATTTTTGCAGGTTTAGCATCCAAAAAAACTGTACAATCCTTTGGTGTATTTGCCTGCAAGTGTGTTTAGGCTGGTTAAAATATAGAATAAATGCCAAAACACCGGAGAAGGAATAAGCTATGATGTTTAGCGACAAAAAGAAATGTTTAGAATGCTACAGTAGCTAACAGCTAACCACAAACACATGGATGCATTTATGACTATAGGGGGGAGGTGGAAGTTTTATCGTCTATACGAGCTTTCATTCACGCCATTCTCTGACCCACACAGATCAATTCTCTCTCACCCACACATTATGCATTGTCAGATAAAAACCATAGCAGCTTGATGCACCTTTTGTATGGTCTTATCTGTTGAATTTGCTTTTTAATAACAATAAAATCTCATTTCTCAGCTCTTTCAGTGCAACTTCAGTTGCCATTATCACAGAGGACAGATAATGGATGACAGATCCTGTTGGTGGTTATTATGAATGTGTCAATTTATCTTCCCAATACTTGTTGAATGCATGTACAATTCGCTGTTTTGATACCCGAACAGACAAAGACACGCAATTAAACAAATGTAAATGTGGTGGTGAAAATACATACAATTAATGTTATTGTTTTTGAAGTAGCATATGTTTAGGCTAAATCTATCTACATCAGAGTTATACAGCTCAAGATAACTTGCACCATAACAGCCTTTAAACATGGATTCAGTATTGAATGATTATGCATTTTATAAACAGACTACTGGAGTCCAAACTGGAAAGTTTTTTGTGGAACCACAGGAGCGAGAATAAAAAGAAAAAGTTTCAACTTTCAAGTTTAATTGAAACGAGGAGGAATGCTCCGCCGCCACCAACCATGACCCAAAGAAAGGTAGTGATGGACGGATAAAACTTGGGACACCAACTTGGAATAAACAAACTCAGGGATGAAGTTCAGATGTCACCACACACCAGATCTCTAGAAGCTTTTCTTTACTGCTGTAGAAGATGAGAGTTTTTCGGGGCGAATGATCCGTTCTACATTCAGCCTCTGGTTTTGCTCATCCAGAAATAGAGACGAATGAATTTAAAGCAACATTTAGAGATCTGGTGGCAAGGTGAACATCTACAACATCTGTTTATCCTGCACTCTTTCAGCAACCGAATGAAAGTTATTTTCTGTTCTGCGGGAACTCAGAGTGCAACCTGGACAAGCTTCTTTTTTCTTTTTTGAAGTAACCCAGCCAAAATCTGAGAGTTGGCTCTGCTCTGACCTTTAGTCCTGTGTGTCTATCCATGAGTGACATCAGCCATCACAGAACTGCTGGCTCATGATAGGATCCAAGAACTGCTGAGTCATAACATTATGTGGATCATTTACTGCTAACAATATTCTTTATAGACCAATTATGACTTTGCATTTTCTACTCTCCTTTCCCTCTGTCGGTTTCCTTCTCCTTCTCTCTCTCCCTCTCTTTTCTCTGGAGCATAATGATTGCTTTTCTGTTCTTTCTTCCTTGCACAGGGAATTCTAATATTCATCTGTCTTGACGATAACAAGGATTTATGTCGAGCATAGATCGTCCAACGTGATATTTTAGTTGATACACTGACACGATTGGCCTCTCAGTGACCTAGAGGGTGATGGACTCACAAACGTACACACACAAACACAAGAGGAGCCACAAACAACAGTAACAGGATATTTCATAAGGACATGTTGACTGCAGAGGCATCCAGAAGACTCCACTTGTTTGGAGTCATGTATGCTCACCTGACAAACGTGAAATATTTATTCTTTTAAGCAGAAATATCTGTCTCTTTTGCTGCTATTTCCCCGAAGCTAGTTGCTAATTTTTGCACATGGTTCTTTGTCTGTCGTTTGGTGCTGAGCGGGTAGTGTACATTAGGTTATTGGAGCTTTTTTTGCCTGCTGGACACAACATTAATTAGAGCTGTAAGAGTGCATGAAAACAGAACAGTTGCAGGCCGTAAAACCAAAACACTGAGCTGAAAAACGCTAAAATGCTCTGAAGACAAAAACAACAAAACCTTGATTAGATGCCCATCATTTAAAACACCGATGACCTCTACAAAACTCTTGAGCAGAATAGGAATGTCAGTTATAACATACTTCTTACAATGTATGGTATAACTGACATCCAGTTACTTGATTGTAAAAACCTTTTTAATTAGGGTCATCCAGTCGGCAAAACTCTAAACTTTAGCATTGAAATGTATTTTGTAAAATGCACACAGCATTTTCTCATCGACATGGGGCTGAAAGCTTTCTTTCTATCCCCCTTAAGAAAGTCTACTTGTAAATAAAGAAGAGATGCTATCCAAATTTAAAGAAAGCAATTGCAAAGAATATTGGCGAATATGTGTAGAACACAGAGGGGATTCAAAAAGCTGAGAGGCTTATCTGCAAGTTCAAAAACACTCCAAATCTGAGCCGCACCTTATTTACTGCACCACATTCACCCCAAAGACTGAATATCAAGCAAACACTTGTAAAACATTGGCCAATTCTCCAAAACAGCCCATCCTTGAGAGAAACTTTCAGAGCATGTCAACATTTGATTTGCCACTTAAATTGGTGCATTTTGGGTTAAGACCTGCTCTATACATGCTCTGCCTCTTAGATGCAACTGTTTCTGGATAAATACACTTTTATGGTTCCAGTTTGGCAATGTGTGGTTGCCCCATTGGCTGACACCAAATGTATGTGTATCTGTATGATTTTTGGTCTCTTTTATTCCCTTTTTTGCATCTTACCCAAAACTGCATTATTTAAATGTTCTTTGTATTGTGTTATGATGATCCTGATGATGCTGAATGCATCAGTCAGACAGTAAAGCTCTTTATATAAGTGTTGCTGGAGTTTTGACCTCCTCAGACTTTTCCCTCCTCCGTGTACCTCTGCAGTCGGTGCAGTTGTTGCAGAAATCCCTGCTCTGCCTCTTGATGCCTCTGACAGCTATAGTTATCATATTGGATTTTCTGTATTAAATGACTGTTTGTCTGTCTGTGTGTGTCAGCGTAAAGCACTGATATTGGATCTGTCCTCTTTATCAGCAGACACAGGAGGTCTGAGTAAAAACGACTTTATTCATTCTGTAACATAACAACATTATCTCGTTATTGCCATAATATAGTTACTGAGAGAAAGAGAGAACATGAGTGGATATAAAAGCTTTGTGGCTCGCTGGTTTCATGTTCAGACCACGTTCTTGTGACACTCTGGGGTCAAACTTGCGTCAGGACATTTGTCACATGTCCTCTCGTCTCATATCTTTCCGTCTGTTCTTTGTAAATGATAATTATTAACATCTTTCTAAAAGGAACATTTGTAATCCCATTACAACTGTGTCTGGCACAAATCTGCTGCCTGTTGAGTCAGTTTTGATTTCCTGTTACCACACAAAGCCTTGAGTCTATCATGTCTAGACTAAAAAGGACGTTTGTCCTCACCACTGTGTGGAGGGTTGTTAAATATGGCAACATCCCTCAGACCAGAACTGTTTCTGGGCTCAGACTGTTTCAATAAATGAGCAGAATGTCTCCTCAACACATCATGACTCAACCTTGTAACCTCGAGTTTAACTCTTATGGTTACATTACAAAGCAGCTGAGAAGCTCTGCTCTAAATCAGCAATACACCATTTGAATAGAAAGTGTTTTGAAAATATTTTTCCGGTCGGGGTTTGGGGACTTGAGAACTCGGAGGATAAAGCAATAAAGATTTTATAGCGTGGCTGCTGTGCATTTAAGAGATGATGACTGATGACTTGTAGGTGATAAATATTTACAACTGAGACAAAATAAGAAAAGTCATTTCCAGCCCAAATTATAGACACCTACTTGTTGGTGTTGATACACAGCAGATAATTGATTTCTATTAAATGTTTCTTTGTACCTTTGAATGTGTTAAGTCAAAATCCTCTAGCTTTCTTTCCTCCTTTGGGGTCACAGATTCTATCCGATTAAAAAGATAACGGAGACGTGGGAGGGAAAAAAGGAAATTGAAGACTTCCACGAGGCACCAATAAAAAACGAAAAAAAAAAGCCATTTTCTGATGGCCCTTTTTGAATGTGTCCCATTAGCAGCAGAAACCCAATATTCCATCCTTTCCCCTCTTTCTCTGGGGGGTTAAGAGGTTCACAGAGAGGCATGATTGGAGAATATAGAGACATGAGGGGGGAGAGGGGGGAGAACACGAGAGAAAGGGAGAGGCTTCAAATCTGTA
>CAFUXE010000898.1:292609-320246 GCA_903364295.1 Serranus cabrilla | reverse complement strand
AGACAATAGTCAGGGTCCCAACACACACACAAACCTACACACACACACACACCAGTAAATCTATAATTATAAACAGCAGCTGGCTTAGTTCATTGGCTCAGCATATTTTGGAGTACATGGTCAGAACACCATTCTCTGCTGGTTGTGAATATTTGTGTGTGTGTTTGTTCTATTCTTTTAAATGTACGTGTGTAAAGCTTGTCGAGGCCCAAAGTGTCACATGCTGGAAAATGTAGCTGTGAGCCAAAAAAATGCATCATGTCCTCGAAAAAGGACAATGAGGCACCAAATGTCACATTATTTTAAATTTCAAAGTGAGAAAAATTAACTAATAATTACAAGACAATGACAAAACTATTAACATCCATCCACCGATGTCCTTTTGCCTTGAACAGGTTTTACCTATCAGACTATCACAGGGCCGACACACAGACAATCATGCACGCATATATGCACCAGATGCACCAATTTAGGAATAATCCCATGAGGGAGGAAGCTGGAGAACCCAGAGAAACCCCGCTTTAACACCAGGAGAAGACAGAAACTCCACAGAGAGAGGCCCCCAGCTGAGCTGGAAAGCTGGAGCCCTCCTGCTGTGGAATGACAGTGCTAAACACTGCACCACCGTGCTGCTCCAGCTATTACAATATTAATTTGTTCTACTTGTGATGAAGTGCACAGTGTGGCAGTGGGTTCATGATACGGTTAGCATTTTGTCAAAGCATGTTCGGCTCATGCACGGGTCGCGATAAAGAATCCTCTTCTCTTGACATATTCACCTCGACTGAGCATCAGCTGTCAATGATGTAAATGTATTTCTCGTCAATTTGTGAAAGACAAAAAAAACACCAGAAAAACAACAGTACAGTATAGGTTTATGTCAGTTCTCATACACGCCTGTTCATAAGTTGGATATTTCTATGTTAAAACTTTAAAGATGGCTGCTCGTCATCATTGTAAAGTAATCTGGGTTTTGTTTGTTTTCCTCCATTTGCGACCTTATTCTTCTCATTTCCAAAAATAAAAAAATAAACCCCATCTTTCCACATTAAACACTGCCTGCATAAATGCACCAATACAAATAATCTAAATATATATTTTTATCTATATTATATATAACAATCTGACAACAAGTATTTACTCTTGATACTTAACTGTTGTACTTTTATTTACGAAAGGTTTTGAATGCAGTTTTATTTTTACTTGTGATGGAGTAATTTCACAGTGTGGTATTAGTACCTTGACTAGTGCTTTTACTTCAGGACTTAAATACTTCCACAATTGGTGCACCTGAAGACCACAGTGATTCGACTGGAGGTCTCCAAGCTGCTGCAATTAAATCAATGCAGAGTTGGTTAAGTAATTAACCTGTTTAATGGGTGTATTTTATATGATGGTGTTCTGCTTTCTCTCTCTACAGCTTTGGTTTTATCAGCTGCCTCAGACTGCACACATCATCACCTCCCATCACCTCATGTCAAAGTCAAGGCATGAGCCATTATAGCTGATGTCCCTGTTGCAGTTATTTACCTAATGCTGTGTTTATATAATGAATTCAAGTGCCATCACTACCAATATTGATGCATATTTTCATGGTTGGATGTGGAACTAATGTGGTCTGTACCCTTCAACTTTCTTTTTACATTTACCCGACACACTCTGTGAGAAACTGCTGTTACAGCCAAGAAGTAATCCCAAGCCCTGCAGAGGAGAGATTCAAAGATTGAAAGAGAGGGATGAAAAGTTTTAACAGCCGTGATAAACACCGGGGAAAAAGAGATTGGATGGAGATGTAAGGGCATCGACCGACACTTAAGCTTCAACTGGACAAATAAAAACTCCTCGGTGGCAGTCGTGCAGCTGGGCAGGAGCAGAGGGAACGAGGGAGTTTACAAGATATAATACCGGCGAAGACGGACAGAGGAGAGGAGGCTTTGCTTGATGATTCTATGAGAGAGACAGCTCTATGTTTAAAAGCAGCAGCAGAGGCATAGAAAGAATGCAGGTGTGATTGTACTGCCAACCATAAACCTAAGAGACAACTGCTGTTATTGAGCTGTCACTGTGGCGGTAAACTGTGTAACCCAAACTGTGTGTGTGTGTGTAGGAAAAATCAAAATAAAACTCTGTATTTGTGACGTGCAAACCCATACTGCTGCACCACTAAAGAGAAGAAAGAGGCAGCCGCGGTAAGCATGAGCTGACATGTTCCTACTCAACAACGCTGGATACTGGAGAGTTATCTCCTCCTCTTGCTATGATCCTGTCATCTATCATAACACACATGAGGATATTATTTAGGGGCTGCAGAAATTATTGCCGTTGTTAAATTCTTTTGCAGGACACTAAACTTTCGCCTAGAAATGTATAAAAAGTGTAAGCTGGTTATAGAACACATGAATCCTGCTGTCTGCCTGTGTGTAAGCCTCACATGGACTTTTACTTTGTATTGACCTTTACACACATGCACACACACAGACATAGCAACTATATTATTATAGTAAAAGGTCAGTGAGAATGGATTGTACATACTGTATGAATGTGTAGTCGTGCATGCACACACACACACACACACAGGTGTGCATGTGAGCGCACACTAACATTTTAGGTTACTTCCAACAGCCTCATAAATCCTTCTTTTGTGTGCTCTCTTACTGATGTGAGCTAACTTTTTTCGGGGAGGTGTGTATGCGAGCATGAGTGTGTGTTCTCTTTCAGGTTTTGGACCTGTAATTGCATCACCGCTGGAAAAATCATTTCTTGTTGCAGGTAGAATGAATCAGAAATAAATCAAAACCGCAATAACACTTTTTATCTCACACACATACACTAACTCTGCACACACTGATCTGCTCTCTCTCTCTCAGACACACGCCCATGAGGTAATGTTCATTAGGGGCATTTCCATGGTAACACACACACAAAGACCCGCATTTGCACACAGGCTCTCTCACACACTGCTAAAACAGCATTTTGTCTATAAAGTCTATTTCCATGGTTAAGTTGTGATGAATGGGACTCAGTTGAAGTCAATGAGATAGCGCAACGCCATAATTCACTTCAACACACACTCATGCACACACATACACACCACAGAGTGTGGGGTCATAACTCAACACTTATGCATACACACACAAAGAGACCCACACTCACACATTTGTGCACAGAGTCAATGGGACCGCAGTGTACCATAATTCACTGTAAAGATAAATGCCCAGTGTGCATTATCACTGAGTCTGTACGGCTGGCTGCTGGTGTGTGTGTTACAGAAAGTGTGTTTTGTGTGTTGGCGTTAATGCCGAGTCTCTTAATGGGATGACGTCAGCGCATTAGGACAGACATATACACACACATTTGTGGTACTGATGTTAAAAAACAGTTCCTGCTGCTTATTTATGCTCATGAAGACTTCAGTATTTTATAAACTGTGAGTCTTATTTTTGGGGGTTTTCATTCAAGTTGTGAGGCATAAAAAGTTCTGCAGGGAAAAAAGAAACTTCTAATTTCCACTGAAGTGCGTGGGTTATGGGTTGAAATCTCCCAGGCAGACATGTCACCTCCAAACTTCCAAAAACTCAAATAAATTAGCCTTTAATGAGGGGTTGAGGGAGAAAAATACTACCTTGAAACTGCAATAAGTGAGGGCAAGTGGTTTAGGTTAAAGAGAAGGCTGCCTTTCTGTGGGTTTTTATCTTTTTTCTTCTGAGATGTTTGTGAGGTATTTTTTGAGGGTGTTTGCGAAATGCGATTTCAAGTCCCTCGTATGTTTTTGAAGTTCATTCTATCATCCAAAGGTTATGTTTGGCACTTCTATATTATGACTGCCAGAAAAGATGAGAGGGATGCCAACAAGACTGAGCTGATTTTATTGAAAAAGAATCAATGGGATCAGAACATGTTTCTGAATGCGAGTCACCAACATGCAAAGATGCAAAATGCTTTCCATACTGACATTAGGTGAACCTACGTAAATTGGTGTCAACAGATGTATTAATGGGGGGTTATCTCTGACAAATAATCCAAAGTGGAGCCAAAAGAGTGTGTTTACTGAATAACTGCACCTGTACATTTGGACTAAATCGCAGCGAGAAAGATCAAACCAAACAACTGTAATTAGTAGTAATAAGTATGTGTTGAAGTCTCTCAGAGCTTTTACCTCCGCAAAATCTCAAATGTTCTTCAAAACCAGGTGGCTATGATTATTGCACTATTATGTTCCGAGTTTTCACTTCAAGTTCTGCAAACTTGAGGTTAAGATTGTTGTTTGGTTTGTATTATACTAGACGATATTTTTGTTTTTCTGCTTCCTGTTACCAGTCTGAAGTTTTGTCAACTGTTGGTGTATTATGTTTGGCTAAGTGCTGTAACTTGCCTTAATGGAAAGAAGAATAATTTAGCAAATGTATAAGTTATGAATCCTCATGCATATTTTATGCATAATTTTAGCTTAAGTTCAATGAAATCTAAATTCAGGTTAGGCTAATTGGTTTGCCTCAAATTGACACGTATTAAGTAATGATAATCATTATGCTAAGTCATGATACGATACGATACGATACGATACGAGACACTAGCCACAATTTCAAATGACCCTAATTTTATATTAAAAAACATGTTGAAGCTGGTGTTGTTAAGCTTTAGGGTAATTTACCACAAGTAACGTAATTTGCAACAACAACAACTGACCGGACTTCTGAGAGACTACGTTCATTATTCATACAGTCTATGGTCAGAATAAGCTGCACCTCCTGGCTCATGATAAAGTATTAACAGTGAGTGAGGACAGCCTGCTGTAAGCATGTGTAATACATTGTTTATTTCATGTTTTACATGTAATGTTTGCCTATGTAACCCTATCATGTGTACTATATGATCTGTCATGAACATATCAATTAAAACATACAGTGGCACGTATTAAGATGTCTCTTTGTATGCTTGTAATATACAGCCGACACCCCCATAATTCACAGTGTACCCATCAGTATAAGACGCGGTTATTTCCCCATCTAACTTCCTCTGATTCTTAATTTTAATTCCGATGTACTTCATTGTCCCCGTGGGGAAGGAGACTTGTCTCTGGCTTCACCGCGCTGAAGATCTGCCTTAATTACAAAAAGCCACATAAATAAATATACAGCTCAAACTAATTACAAAGAGTAATAAATAAGTAAATAACCCACTGCGACACTTGAACACAGCCCTCTCTCATCTTAAACATGTACATTCACAAGTGGCATGTGCAACGTGTTAGTGCATCCAAAGACAACACGCTCTCTCCTTTGAGGGTGCTTTGTGGCAGTGACAGTATATATATCACTTTCCTCCTGGAAAACACAGTTTAGCTGAACTGCTGTCAGTGAAAACAAGCATTAAATGGGACAACAACTCTCTTCCTCTGGGCCTGGAAAAGCAAATGAGGTCATGCAGATTCACCCTGAAGCTGTGGGAGAGATGTAGCTCGCAGTTTTTGTTGAATTTTTACTTCGACAGAGCGTGATACCAGATTCCTGTGTCCAGAGGTGCAGCATGCCCGGCTGATCCAGGCCAAGGGTTCAGAAGCAGAAGCTGTTAATACGGCTTCTCTGTCGGCATCTCTTCATCTTCCTCCCCTCATTAGTCCTCTTTGTCAGTTTATGCGTTTTAGAGGATAAACTTTATTACCTCTGTAGGGGGATTCTGTTGGTTAAATGCAATTAAAAAAAAGGATACAAGATGAATTATACGGCAATCTGAACTCACCCTTTACTCCCACTCCGACATCAATCACATTCTGGCCACAAGACAAGGCTTCGATACAGAAAAGCATCTGAAATCAAATGTAAAATACTGTCTGCTCTTCTAACATCCACTCTCTCTCTCTTATTAAATTACATGTTTTACTCATTCTTTAAGTAGACAGTATGGCCTCGCCAGGTCGGCTGATTTCTGAAATGTCTAAAAAAAACAAACAGCCAAATCTCCTTTTCTTCATCCTGTTTTGATCGACAACCAACAACATTGTGCTTCACAGTCAACATCTGGTGAGGAGTGGGAAAGACAGTCTGGTTCTGCTGCTGAGTCACAGCTGGTTAAACCTCTGTTCTGTGTCCTCATGGCCTCCATGATCATCTATGCTGTTGTTTTTAGATACATCACGACCGGAGCGTCTTTATGACAAGCTCAGTTTGCAGGTAAGAAAAATGGTGGCTCAGTGTAGAAAAGCAGTCAAGTATTCTGGAAATTTGCACATTAACATTTAGTGCAAAGTTGTGTTGTTGCCCATTATGCATGTAGATAAGCGATTGAATCACACTAAACATTATCGTGAGCCAGGAGGTGCAGCGAATTATGACCCATAATGACATTAGTTGTTAGGTGGCGGCCTCTAGTGGTCGTCATGATTATGACAGATGCGAAGGACGTAAAGGTGGACGAATGGGTCGGAAAACACAAAACTTTTGAAGTATAGTCTTTAACTTTAATAGATGAATGAATCAAGTAGTAACCTACTTACAAACTTGCATATTATATATCATTTTTTAACACTAATGAAGTAGTTTTGTTGCCTAAACTTAACTAAGTAGTTCTGTCTCACAACACTTTTAAACTGTGTCCATTAAGTGATTGAAACAGACACTATTGAATAGATATAACAGGTCATATTTTGTAAAATTTCATCCGAAGCTTTGTGCATACATTTTCATAACAAACTGCTTGTAACCACAATCTTTTCCTAACCTTGACCAAGTGTTTTAGTTGTCTAATCACAACCATTGTTTATGAGCCATAACCAAAAGTATTACCATGGTATATATATATTGTTGAAGGTGAAAACTTTAAAAAAAAATGTTGGCAGTGGACACAAAAACAATACATTACTGTTGAATAAAATTGTATTCCCAGGGTTGGAAAAAAGCCAGACAATAATGCACATATTGGACAATTCTGCAAAACCTAAATAATCACTGGAAAGTTCTGGCTCTACCTGTGTCTCCTCTCTCTGTTTCCTTCTCTCTTTTACTCTTCCTCCCACTCTATCGCTCCAGCTGCATATTCCCTCTCCGACATCTCTCACCATCTCCCTCTCTCGTATCCTACACATATTTTTGTTTCTCTCTTTCTTTTTCTTTCTTCGCTGGCTCTTCTAGCAATGACAGCCTGTCTGTTCAAATTCAACTCCCATCAGTACCACACACACAAGCACACACTCGTACACACACGCACACACACACCATTGGAGGGGGAACAAATTATTTCAGGACAGGAGAACTGTTTTGTTTGGTTCACCCTTGTTTGTTTTCTCCCTCTCTTCCTCCCTCCCCCTTCTCTCTCTCTCTCTCTCTCTCACCCCCTCTCTCCCACCAACAGATGGGGTATTTTAATGAAATCAGCCTTGCCTGTTCCCATCTGTGTGAGAAATGAATTTCACCATTTTTTAAATGAGGGAATTTACAATGAGACAGGCTGGAACGCAGGGAACCCCAACCACCAAGTTTTTTTTCCTTCTCCTCCACTGATTCTCCTCAACTCTTGTACCTTTTATGCTTTTCCTGCATTTGTCCGTCTGTGTGTACCCGTCTGTGTAACTGTCCTTTTCCTTCTTCCAGCACAGAGCTTTTCTTTAATATATTTCATGTTTTTACAACTTTTCATGTTGTTGTTGAAACAGCATATCTAAAGATGTAGACACGCTTGTTCGCCTTCTTGCCAAGACTTATGAGAATATTGGTACCACTCTTATTGTCTTCACGGCTGATTTGTAGCTGGAGCCAGCAGCAGATTAGCTTAGCTTAGCATAAAGACTGGAAGCAGGGGGAAACAGCTGGTCTGGCTCTGTCCGAGGGTAAGAAAATCCACCTTCCGGCACCTCTAAAGCTCATTTACATGTTATACTGTATCTCTCTACTGAGACAGTAGTACAGCAAAAAAACATGTTTCCTAGAATGTCAAAAATAATGGAAATTGCTTTGAGCAGCTCCTTAAACATCAGTGGATTATTCCATTATCAATTTATTAATAAAGAAAAAAGAGACCATGAGGCCAAGTCTCTATTCATGTCAGTAGCATTGAAAATGTGTCCTAAAATAAACCACATTTTCATTAAACCCCAATGCTTTCCTTTTTACAAAAAAAGTATATTTCTTCCCTCGCTGCCTCTGTCATTCTGCATGTTTTTCTTTTACTTTTCTAAAAAAAAAAAAACCCATACACATCACACCCCTTCTCAAAACCAATCACAGAGATCATTTGAAAGCTGCAGCCAATTTTTCAACAGCATCCTCCTACTTTGCTGTGACATAGAGAACCCTGTGCAGCAGATTTCACCTAAAAGTGGACCTGGTGGAACGCTATGGCTTAATTAACGAAGCAAGGAGAGATAACGAAACCTGTGGTGACAGTCTCATTAGCTGGAGTACTTTAAGAATCATTAAAACCACAAAATCAACGTGGAAGAATTATATTTTGTAATTAGCTTGAAATGACATTAAATATTCTATCATTTATATCATTATTTGAAGACTTCTCATTATATTTTGTGTTATGTTTGCTTTAATTGTGCAATTTCTACAATTGTAAAAATTGTGGAAATGTGTTAGATCCTCAGGATGGAGCTGATTGGGGATGTGCCACAAGCTTATTACTAACAATTTAGGGGTCAGCAAGCATGGCATGACACGTCCAGTGTCCTGCTGCTCCAGTGGGACCGCAAAGTGACCAACAGGTCAGACTGTGGTTGTGTTGGGCAGCGACCAGATGTTAGTGTTTGATCCCTTCTGTTCAGTGGATGCAGCCGTGACACAGATCTACTGAGGTCCAAATGTCCACAAGACTCATTTCAGAAGGAGAGTTTCTTCACACACAACACAAGACTTTATTTCTTTGTGTCCAATATATTTTTTAGTTGTTTTGTGGTTTATATGATCTTGCTTTCCAGCATGGCTTCTTATCTTTATTTTGTAGTTCTGCTTTATGTATGAAAAGAAGTCAGTAGCAAATTAAATGCATCACTAAATATGTATTTCATTTGCCAAATCAAGGCATTCATATGCATTTACAAGTAAAACAAAAGAAAAAGCCAAAAAAATTTATTTGCTATCATTTTCATTGCTATTTTACTAATTACAGTATTTCACTTCCAAAATGGATAATAAAGTTTTTAAAGGTTTCTTCTGTGAGCTGAAGGACTCCTGCACACTTTCAAAACAGTACAGTTTCACAAACAGAGCCATCAATCAGAAAAGGTCGCAGACTTGAAATGTTGACTTTTTGGAGATGTCAACTTTTCATCTGTCAGCCACATGAGGTGTGTGTGTTGTGTTTTCAGGAGAAAGTGTTTGCATGCGTTTCTGCTTGTACACACTCATCTGTGGCTGTGAAACTGAACGATGCATTTGTAAGTGGACCGTGTGTGTCGGCACATATGCGCGTGGCAGCGTGTGTTTTCTCAGGTGTGTTTTCAGGAAGGGAGCTGTCAGACATGATGACTGACGTCACCCTCATTACATACACACACCCACACACACACACATGCACGCAAACACACACACGTAAGTTGGCAGGTTAAAGCAGTTAGCTACTTATAAAACAGAGAAGTCATTCAGACAAACTGCACCTGCCTTTGAATTGGCTTGACAAGCAATTTAACAGGCAGACACGCATACACACACAAGAACACAGTCGAACATACGCGCACAAAGATACCGAAATTGAATTCCAGGCAGACTATTGGGAAGTAGCCAAAATAATTACTGATATAACTAACAAAAGTGAAAGAGAGAGACAGAGAGGGAGAGAGAGAGGATTTGAGACCAAAAGCAACAGATCGTATAAGTCTAAATTTAGCTGAGAAGCAGCTCCGTCACACTACCTGTGTGTGCATGTGTGCGTGTGTGTAAAAGGCAGGTGATGCGTCAGTAACACACTTGTTGCAGCAGCAATTAAAATATGCAAATCCGGTAGTGTCGGGGTAGAATCTGATAGGCTATGCTTAACTGCACTCAGTGCTGATTGATCATGAATATACATGAGCCACAGCAGCATTTGATCAGAAAATCACTAATGCATAGATACTCAGACAGACAGACAGACAGACAGACAGACAGACAGACAGACAGACAGGTTTGTTGTGTGTTTATTTATTAGCTTACATGCAGTACACAAAGCTGTGAGACTGCTGTGTGTGTGTGTGTGTGTGTGACTTCACGACTGTGAACGTGTGTGTGTGTGTGTTATGATTGTAAACAAATACACAATGCATCTTCCTTATAACTCTCATTATCAGGACTCGGGCTAGGTGCCTGGAAAATATGCAAATAGTTTTTGCTCCGAAAATATGGTAATGAGGTCTGAGCACAGAATTAATTAGATCTCCGACGTTCTACAGAGATTCTACAAAACCTACCAGCCGTCAAAGTGTGTGAAGTGTGATTATGAGATCATTTGCATATTAGTCCTATTAAGGGACATTAGGAAAGCCTCCTGGTCATATTGGACCGAAGAAACCGGTGTTTACTTGTTACATTAATGAGGGATGTGAAAGGTCAACAAGTCAAAAGCCCACAGTGGCTTGGAAAGTCTGGGCAGGGGCACGAATGAATGAATAATTTATGCTTATGAGTAAAGTGTTGCTTTCAGCCAACAGAACTTTATAATATGATATTTTATTTTAATAAGTCTCCGGTAATACACAATGTTACTATAGCAACTAGTCCAGTTGAGATTTGTGTAGATTTGACAGCAGCAGGTACAGCAGGATAAAGTGAAGAGCTATTTTGGATACTTTGGAAAGGCAGAACATTTTTAATTTAACCACAGAGCAATTTAAACCTGCACTCATGTATACTTGATATGAGCAATGGGTCAAATGATCGTATGTGAAGTGAAAGTGGTCACTCATCCGTAGTTTGGCTTGGTTATATCACATGTTTTAGCATTTTCCAGCTCATTTAACTTTTTGGTTCACTATTGGACCACAGCACACATGGCAGATCTCTCTTCAGTGTTGTCCTCATCTGAAACAAGCTGCTGTTTTCTGCACTGATAATCCTAGAGTGCACGACCTTCCTATCAGACAGGCAAGAAACATTAGCAACAAGCTGGTGATCATAACGGAGCATCAAGCAGCTTATGACCCCTTTTTTTCAGAAGTTGTTAAAGACAAGAAGTCTGTTAGTCGAGTAAATATTTGACGTAGAAAAAGGTGGAAAGAATCTACTGAGAGCAACAAAGCATGTGACGTGCCGAGGAACACGTGAATGTTAAAAAGCTCATTTAGTCAAATATCCACTCTCTTTTTACCTCTCGTTTTGGTCTCCACCTCCAGAGAAAACTGTTGTTTTAAGATTTCCATTAGTTTCACCAGCTGGTGAGCTATGCAAGTGGGCTGCTCAGTGCTGGGCCAACACTGTCTCCTAAAATTAACATTCCTATACAACAAAACTGCATATTAAACACATGGCTGACATAGAGTAAGCAGAAAAGATTATGATGTGGGTTATATTTAGGTTCGTTACTAAAATAAGTCAATGTTGACATTTGGTTTCTCATGGGGCGTGAACATTAGTCTTCTGGATAAAAAATAAAGTGTTTGTGTGACATATCCATCAACCCCAGCCTCCACAATGGGTAGACATCTGCATACTTCAATTATAGAAACATTTCTGGATACATCAAGAGCAAATATAATCAGGGTGAGTCCCTCAAAACATCATTGACATTGTCGTTTAGTTTCACGGGAAGGTAATTTTTAAGAGAGCGGGTGGGCAGGGAGAGAAAAGTGGGTTTATCAACCTGCAGGGGAGAGAAATAAAAACTCCACACAACTCCAGAAGAAGTTTAAAAAAACATTAAGCTCTGGTTTGGGTCACTTGGGGAGTTTGAGTGACATCCCTTCAAGTTTAAGCTGAAGGCTCCACCATTACAGTGCCCTTGAGCCATTTAATGAACCCACAGCTCCTCTGCTGGAGCAGCTGGGTAATGTGTCTTTACAGAGCAGCAGTCAGTGAACTGTGTGAGCGCCAGCCAAAGCATCACTTAGGAAGAGGTTTGGACCCTCAGCGAGCAGCCCCAGGGTAAATACAGGAATCACTGATGCTGATTAGCATTCAGATATTCTTCTTAACAGGGCTGGCTTATCTCACGTCTCTGTGTCATTATGTTCACCAGCTCCACTCTCTGTCTGTCATTTAGCAAGTTTCAGGTCAGTGGGCTCCAAGCAGGCTTTCAGCAGCACGCCCTCGTTCAAATTACAGACAGGAAATGTAGACATGAATGATAACCAGCGACAGGCACTGTGCTCATAGAGAGAGCAAACAGCATGTACTAATATCTGTGTGTTTGTTCGTGTGTGTGTGTATTTAAAGGTGCAGCAAAGAGCCCCATTAATTATGCTTTTCTATAATCTGTTTCTGGTGTGAATGAACTCTTTTGTGTGTGTGCTGGGGGGTTTATCAGAGCTGAGCATAATGCTTGTGTGTGTCGGGGAGGATAAAATGAATCATTACTACTACATGAATCATTACTAAAGTCTACCATTACTGCTACTTCAGGGCATGACCTTTTAAAGCTGAATTAGATAAAATGGATCCAATCCTCTCTTCAGGGGGCTAATCTCTGAGCTTGTGTTTTTGCTGCAGTTTATTTCAATGAGCATTTTCAATGAGAGTTGAATAAACACAGGAAGTTGTTTCTTCCACTTGAGACAAAGCTGTTATGGTAGCTGGGACGGAAGAGAAAAGTCTGTTGTTTGTAGGATTAGACAGTGTCGCTGCACTTGAAAACAGTGAGGACCCTGATTTGTCTGCGCAATTAATCCTCTTAGCTCCGTATGTTACTGCCATGCCTTTTGTGTGTTTGTACAGTACCACCTGTTACTGCTATCTGGCAAACTAATTTTGCTTGGTAAATAAGACTGAATTTCCATTTTTATTTTTGCGTCATGCAGTATGTTCACTTAGTCATTTTCTGTTTAGGAGAAGGAGATATTTTGCCACAAGCACAGCGACGTTTCAATTCTGGAGACATCATTTCTTAGCTGATGTGGAAGCTGTGGTGGCAGCTGCTGGGAGCAGCCAACTTAATGCTTTTATAACAACCTGCAAAGCACATCTTTTCATGGTCATTTTTCTACATTTTTCACATTATTTGGAGAGATCTGGACAGGACAAACACTTGGATGAAAGCATCAGAATCCAGGAGGATGCACCATATGTATATAGAAATAAAAAATGTTAGAATAATGAATAAAAAATCGGATAAATAATACAGATTTTTCGTCTGTTTCGTTAGAACTGTGGCCAAAGTAACTGTGTTATTCAGGGATAACAAACTATAGAAAGACTAATCAGAATTAAGTATTTAACAAAACGGAGTAATAATATATTATATTCAAAGCAATGAGAAAGTTGGAAGTTTAAGTACTTACTTTGTGACATATTGACAAAGAAAAATCCAGAGTTACTATATGCACACGGCAAAATATATATATATCTAAAGTTGAAGCAGATTTTAAAATATGCCAGGCTGACCTTAAAACCACAATTTCTATGAATTTTATATATTTTCAAACTCAGGAGCTGTTCTGGCACTTTTAATCATAACACATGCTCCGTCCCAAATTCTCTGAAATTGCATATTGTTTCCGGTGAAACATAACAACAAATACTGAACACTCTGTCAGCTCTGTAACATAAATATTGCTTCAATGCATTTCACATTTTTAAGAGGTTCATCATGCTTGCTGTCAGTACTGCAGATGCCGGTAGAGCTGAGGTTCACATGGATTACCATGGTTACTGGTTTGTAACCGACAAGTAGGGTCTCAGGAAGTAATGTACTCATTACAGCTTATTGTGTCCGAAAAGATACATACTACTGGTTGAACAATAGCACACATATTGGGTATGAAGTGACTAGTACGCAATTTTACATGCAGCGTGGATCTTTATCAGTTGATGGAGTTCATCCAATTGTTCAAATTTCCATCTTTGGAGCACGTTACGGAAATTCTCATTCATGCGGCTTAGAAACTGAGTTTTAAAGTTCATCCTGATTTTGGAAAAATAAACTGCTGATAACATTTAACACGACGCCCGTCAGAAACCTGCAGTATACATGTTATCTTTAACACAGAGGAGCAGTCAGGGAGCGCACACTGGTGCGTCACTTTTCCATCCACCTCACAGTAAATCGCTCTTCACACATTACAGTAGAGACTAATAACTCTCAGGAGGGAGCTGGGTCATTTCAGACGGAAAGGGCTATAAATATGAGCAGAAATACAAAATGTACATCCTTCCTGGAATTCTTAACAAAACAATTACAGTACAGTATGCACGTGTGTGTGTGTGTGTGTGTGGCTGCCTACTATATGTGTGTTTGTATCTGTGTCCCAGTAAAGCATGACTGCCGAATTTGTCTTTTAATGAATTTAATAGTTCCATCATTTCTCTATCAACCATCAACGCTGGTGTTCCACACACACACACATACACACACGCACACACATGCACACACACGTTGATTCTACGTTGGTGTTCCTTATTATTTACTTCAATTGCAGAAACATGCCAACTGGAAAAGTGACTAAGCAGATGTGTGTGTGCGTCTCAGTGTTTATGTGCGCGTATACCTCTTTCTCTGAGGAATTTGTTAAGTAATCTGAGTGTGGAATTGAATTATGTCGTCATAGAAACAAGGATTAGGTTATGGGATGTTTAAGAATGGTCAATTAGTGTTCCTACCGCAACATATGTGAGAGGAAAACAAGGAAGGCAGGGAAGCATGCAGTGGAAGAAAGAGATACACAAGAGGGGAAAAGGAGAGAATGGAAGAGACGGAGAGAAGAAGAAAGGTCTTTATCAAGAATTTATATCTCCACTGAAATGTCCATCATGACCTTTGACCTGCTGAAAGTGGACAACTGAAAGCAGAATAGCCTTTTTGAGATCAATACTGAAAAAAAGAAGCACTTTCTGGACGCCAGCTGTGTACAAGAAGCGGCAGTAGCTTGTTGGGTCGAAATGTCTGGAACCCAAAAACAAAGCTGACTTTACCTCAAGACACAGAGACTGACATGAAGATGAGAGACATGAGAGATAAAAAGGCAAAAGGACAGAAAAGAGACAGAAATGAGGAGGAAAAGAAAAAGAGGAAAGAGAAGAACCAAAGTGAAACAGTCATCAGACTTCAAAGCGTCCTTTTATCCGATCTGTTTAGAATTTTAAATCGGGAGTCCAGATCCACCAAAACAAAAGATGAAACGATAATCCGATAATCGTTACAATGTTTCACAGAGGGAAAATATTTCTGAATATATTTATGTGTTTATGTGATTGCTGAAGTAAAATGTGCTTAAAGCATGATAAAATGTTTAATTTCGGTTTAAGTGGATTTTCCTTTTGTTTGTTAGATTGGGATTTTTTTTAAGGTTGCGGTGGGCAACTGCACGTGTGTGTGTGTGTGTGCGTGTGTGTGAGAGAGAGAGAGGGAGGGAGAAAGTGAGAGTTGATGGAATAAAGTGCTATGGTGTGCATGAGTATTTGTGTACTTGTAAGTATACACAGTGCACACATTCTGATATAAGGGCATTTTGAAGAAAGCACATCTTGATATTTATTCTTCACTGGTGTAAACTGTATTTTTTTTGTATTTGGACTGCAGTTTTCTTTTCTTTTTATCAGGACTGTAATGTAATAATCTCAGTTTTTATTATTTAATTAATTAAAAGAGTTTGTCACATCAGCATTTTCTGCATTAGGGTTCTGCTGTCAGGGGGGTCAGATGATGCAAAGTCTATGGTTCAAGTACAGATATTAACTTACTGACTTATATCACAGACAATTAGTTTTCAGCATTTAAATGAGAAATAAATATTATTACTTATATACATATTTTGTCTTATAATCTGATGCACCACAATTTTTATTTCCATAATACCAGCATGGTTTCATAAGTGCACACTGTAATGTAAAGATGTAAAGCAAACTGCAGCCTGACAAACCAGCCAAGTGAACAAGTCTCATCAGAAATCAGGGGCTCAAAACACAAAAGCCAGAGTATGTAAAGAAAAAGAAAACTAACGTCATACTTTCACCCAGGAGAAGGTGGTTTGTGTCCCATGTGAAAAAAATAATAACTTACATTTCTTTACGTAGCTTCAGTGGCTCATGTTTTGTCAACCACAACTTACGGTAATCACATCACCTTCGTAACTACTTCACTTCCTGCATATACGTACATCTATTTACTTTTTACACTGTCTTTTGTAACGCCGAACCAGGAAGATTTTGCCTCGGCCAGTAATTCCTAATGGCTGGTTTTGGTCTGCAGTGTTAACATTTTTTTTTCTTTCACTATCCTCTGATCAGAGTTGCATTGGCCACTGCAGGCAGCTGTTTTCAGCAAAATGATCTGACAAACCCACTGTTTCCAACCTGCCCAGCACCAAATGGCAGGCATATGAAATTAATAACTAGCTGGTAGCAGCCAAAGAGCCAGCAATTTCCCTCAGGAGCTCCTGGAGACCGAAACTGCTCTAAATAGAGAGGAAATACTGGACTTACATTCGCCAGGTGGCAAGAAACACGATTCTAACTAAATGCTGCTTCCTGACTGGTGGGTGTTTAAATAGGCAACTGTTTGCTTTTATTTGGTGACAATATGTCAGCTTTGTGTTTACAGTCTGCAGTGCTGATTGGAGGCAGAAGGAAGGAAAATTAATGCAAGTTTAACTCTAAATCCTGCAGCCGCAGTGACAAAAGCATTCATGTCAATAAACATCGACCAAGCTCATTTTCTTAGTGGAAAATCGTTAAGTCGTGTTCTGTTTTGCATCTTTACAAAAAAATCCATATAAAACAGCCAGTTACATATTTTACAACGATCAATTAACTCATTTGATGAAATTCAAAATGAGTGTAAGTCAGCAAGCTGTTTATGAAATTGTTATTCCAGAAAAGAGACGCCCACACACGGAGTGGATGCTCCCAGCTCAGTCTGCAGGCACCTTTGGAGATATTTCCTCTGTGTTCTTGCCAGAGCACCTGATACAACAGTGTGACATGCATACACTATGTTGCCGTTTGCGAGGTTATTCCCATGGAGGATGTGTGGGCAATTCGGATGTCTGTATTTGACAAGTTGATTTTTTTCATCCTGACTGATTTCTTTTTTATCTCGACGATAAAAGAATCTCCTTTTCAGTATTCTCATCACTTAGCAGGCAATTTAATCAATGGGCCAATCTCCCAAAATCCCAGAATGTTTTTTTAACAACTGTTAAATTAGTCCTTAGCTGCGAGCGCTTGTTTGAGAATAAACTGATAAATGCAGCCCATACATCCTCGTTTACTTGGAAATGTCTGTTTAGACAATCTGCACTCCATAATAACCCAAGGCTATGTAATCTTACACAGAGTGGACAGGGGCAGCTGTTCCATTCGCAGGGTTAATCACATGTTGGTTGGGCAGGATGGTGCCAGAGGGAGAGAGGAAAAGGACGAAAGACAAAGAAAAAAAGTATATAAAACAGTCCAATCGAAGAAGAGAAATATAGGCGTGATTAAAAACATAAAAGAGAACTTGGCATGCCTGACAAAGTTCCCTTCTCCAAGCTCAAACACACACAAACTCTTGGACTCAGACTCTCCGTACACCTAACAGCAAGGATTACTGAGCAGATCAATGGGAAAAACGCCCCTGGACCTCTGACCACGGGGGCCTCAGCCAGGTCCAGACTCAAGGCCCCTGGGCACAGGCTGGATATTATAAATCTAAAATGTGTGTGTCAGTTCAGCGTTTGAACTTAGTGTGAAGTAAGTAAAGACTGTATTCAGGTTGCCTGGAGCAGCGGCTCCCTAACAGCAGAGGTGAGGACCTAATAAACGTCTCATTCTCGAGATCCAGTATTTCAAAGAACTTGCTTTTAAAAATGCTGAGAGGTCATTTTGAATAATGCAGACTTTTTAAAATGTCAAAGAAGCCCCGACTGACACAAACTGACATTACCAAGCCAGCAAGTTCAGATCCCCTGAGCGTTCCAATGGACAACTTTTACCTGACGTCACCCAAACGCAACATTTATTTAACAATATGTCTATAAGACAATCAGTGTTCAGCATTATCCAAAGTGGACTGTATTGAGGCCACACACCCCTTTTCAGCAAACATGGCCGCCCAAGAAGCAAGGAGGAAGCAAACAGCTAAGTTTAATGTATGTTAATGTTTAAATGAATAACATATGATCTTACTTATACATGTTAAAGATTAATAGCTGCTATTTAAAAAAAAATATCCAGGAATGGACAGAGGAATCTGAATGTCACCAGAAGGAAAATTAGGAAATTATTGGTAAATAGTGTGGATTAATTTTATAATGATGCATTGTTATTATGATGCATCCTATTGATTATGTACACACATTTTTTTTAACTCAGACTGACTTCTTTTATATAAATCAGCAACTTTTCATTTTTTTCTTTTTTAACCATTCATGAAAAATAACTTGTTTTGCTTTTTATTTACTAATGTTTGTCTAATTATTTAGTACATTTGATTACAAATCCACCATTACAATATGTATTTTTGTGCATTTGTAACATAATTGGGTTCAGCAGAGCATACGTTTTCTATAACATTCTTTGCTATAAATGACTTAAGATTCGTATTGAATACAAGCAGAAAAAAGCATTTATGTCATATCATTATTAATACAATACACAGATTGACAGAGTGGCTGCAATGGCCTCCTTAACCCTGCACATGTCCTTGCCAACTCCACGTATACAAACACACATAAGCACATACGTATATAAATAGCGAACATACACACTACTGCTTTGAGTTGGCAGCAGAGACAGAGACCATCTTTGTTCCCCTCCCCTCTCTCTGTATATTTCTGTTTATATTCATCCCGCTCTTTGAAGTGGTCATAACATCGCGTGTTAGTTTTGATGCTCTAATGAATAGTCTGTTTTCATGTGACGCACTGGAAAATGGAAACTATGATTCTCTCTCTCTCTCTCTTTTCAGCTTTCTCTGCGTTTCTGTCACCCACAGCACTTCTCCTCCTCTGCACTTTAACCCTCTCTTTTATCTTCCTGACCCATCATTGTAGTTTTGTTATTGTTTTAGGTAATTATGTCTCTTCACTATGTTGCCCTTTGTCTTTTTTCCTCCCTCGCCCACTCATTTTTGTCCCTTGTATCATTATCAACACTTTGCTTGATATGTTTTCTTTCATATTCTCGCTCTATTTCTCTGTGTCCTCTGTTAACCTAAATGCTGTTACGAGTAGCCGAATTCCTTCCTGTTGCAGTCGTGTGTGTGTGTGGGGTTTCTTTTTCTAATTGCGTGACTCTGTATGAGAAAATGTGCAAGACGTCATGTTGTGCTTATCATATTTGTGCGAGCTGGTCCTCATCAGTGGCTTGTAATGATCAAAAAAACTGTGATCAGAGAGAAAGAAAAACGAAGACAGATACAGTTTTGGACTTTAATCTTTGGGCTGGTCAGCATTTACATACTTACCATTAAACTTACAAATTCTAAAACTACATGTAGTTTCCCCCCGTGCGTCCACATCGGTTACTTCAGCTTCGACTTACTGATTCCCTAAACGGATCCACGTGTTGTGATGCACTGCGTCGCTCTGTTATGCTGCCTTGAACTGTTTTTCTGTCTTTTCATTTTGTTTGTGTATGTGTTTATTTGTTGTGGCTCTTCTTTTATGTCAGATTTTCATGGCAGTTTGTTATACAGAGTTTGTTTCATGTCTCAAAGCCCCATGAATCCAAAACTAAATCATTTCACTATTGTGCCGCTGGTTTTGAAATATACATGAACATCAATTTTAAAAAGATTGTTGTTGCACTCCACAAAGATTTTCTTTTTCTGCTGGAGAAATAAATGCACTGACCAGAGTTGGGGTGTATTATAAACATGTTGCTTTTCATTATATTTAACCAAGACATGTTGGCCTGAACTATAAATTACATTTTAATACACGACTTTGAAATACATAGGCGTATTTATTTATCTTGGTGCATTTTGCAAAGGAAAGGGACAGGAGCTGCGGCCAAACCCGGCTGAACTATGGTAACGGTCCGCTGAACAGACACTTTCTTGAAAAACTAGCCAGTTCCCAGACTTTCCACAGTTGTCATATATCCAGGTCTGTGAGTATGCATGTATGTGTAAAAGAGGGAAAAGAAGAAAGACCGCCTGTGTACTCTCAGTGTGTGTGTGTGTGTGTGTGTGTGTGTGTGTGTGTGATTGCTTTCCCCCTGTGTTGTGTGATTAGATTTGTCTCCTTTACCTTCAGGGTTGTTGTTTTTGTCTACCAGCCAGTATATAAAAGCTATGGGCTCACACACACACACACACATTAAAGACCCCTTGGGCACAGCAGTGCATAGTCATGGATGGCCGCCAATAATTCATCTATACTACAATATTACTCATGTAGAACGCACACACGCAGGCCTGTGCACACAAACTGTACACACACACATGGCAAAGCCATTAGTTGCTCTGCAGACACTCAAAGCTTTGTAGTAATAACAACTGCTTTTGCTGAGGATAATAAAAGGTTTATGGTAATGAAATGTTCTAACATTTTTGACTGAAGTTGTGAAATTCACGAACACTGCAGCAAATAAGTCTTTATAGACTAATTTAGGAAGCTATCAGGTTTTCAATAAAAGCTTGATAAATGATTGTTCGGAAAACACCCAGTATTGTATTCCTGCTCTTACACACAGGGCCGGAAAAAAATACGCAAATTGCATTTTCTTTTCATAATCTCTGCGGCCCTGCAGGTATCAGGAGGAACATTTTTGATAATTGGAACAGAGAGAAAAAAGACACTAATGTCCCAAAAATACCTTTGATTTGAAAATAACACAAAGATAACATCTGATGGCTGTTGTTGGTTATTTTGTGCTGCATCACCGAACAGCCAGAGCTGGAAGAGTGCTGAAACATCACTTCTGCATTATAGCAGCTCTCCCCATGACTAAATACAGATTTTTGCAATTTATCAATCTAGATTGTTTTGGTGTGAGTTGCTAAGTGTTGGAGATATCAACCGCAGGCATGTCTGTTTTTTATCTTATATATTAGGAATATATGGGGCTTTGTGGGGCTCAACAGAAATGTCTATTGTGAATCCAGCAGACGCCGTTCAGTTAAAGTTACATTTATTGGATAAATATGCAGCAAGATGTTGTGTGAGGTCGAGGTTGTGCTAACTTTTACTACTGTTACATATACTGTCTATATTTTATAAAATCATCACGTGTTTTGCATGTGAAAAGTTAAAGGGAAAGCAAAGATAAGACTTTATTTATTCTGCAGTGAGGAGATTCAGTCGTCACAGCAGCTTAAGAAACACATGGTGGAAGTAAGATATAAAAAAGACATTTGATACACATAATATTCAGAAAATACTTATAAGAATTGTTATTGAACTTCATCATCAATGTTGCAATAAGGGAGAGTTTAAGTATTAGTTCACCCCCAATTTTAGCTCGCCAACTAGTCATCTATAATAATAATAATAATAATAATAAATATCTTTCTTAAGACGGCACCTTTTAAAACAGCAGCTTACAAAGTGCTTTGACAGAGAGCCGTTACTCTCAAAGGAAAAAGATGCCATTAGGCCAGAAACTATTGTGTAGGATCAATCACTAAACATTCTCAGATACAGAGGAAAAGTATCCTGATAAAGTAATAAGAAAAGCATTAGAAGGTAAAAGGAAAAATACAGAGAGAACAGAATAGAAAAAAGATCAAAAGATCAAGTAGTAGGATGATAAACACAACATAAAAGTGGGTTTTCAGAAGTGATTTAAAAGGAGTTTCTGACTCTAGTTCCATTATGTTCAAGATATTTCTCAGCAAGTAAAATCAACACAATTTAGACTGATAGAAAGCACTACAGGTAAGAGAACAAATGTTTTTTTAATCTTGAAAAGACCTTTAAATTTCCAGGAGTTCAAAAGTCACAAAGTAGTGTAAGCCATCATACACTTCTTTTCACCCGTACCTATGGCAACGCACCCACACATGCGGCGCTATTTTAATGACACTTACATAATGTCATTTGTGCACCGAGAAGCCGGAGCTGACAAGAAAGCAGTAAACAAGGAATGTTGAAAAAATGTTCAATGTAGCATGAAAACACTATGAGAAACAGTACAAAGCTACAAAAGAACAAATAAAAAACCAGCATGGACTCTTTCTGTGTACAATAATGTCCTACTACTGATTGGAATAACTGTTTTTTACATAGATTGTGAAGCTACATTTGGAAAATAAATTCAAAGTTTCCCTCCGAATTCTGTGACTGATTACCGCTTTAAACAGGCAATCAGTAACGTGTAATGGATTATACACGGAGGGGTGCCTTGCAAACTTTTCTGCTGGTTCACATGAAAGATTCCTGAAGCGAAAACGGGAATAATTCATTTCAGTTCTGCCTGTGTCTTGCACCAGCATAGTTAATATCGCCACCGCAACTCTTCTGCTGCAACTTGGTCACAGCTTGTTGATTTTTTTCAGAGGTACAGTTAGTTTCCAGTCTGCGCTGCCACTGGCCTCCCACACACAGATACATAACACACACAACCGGACAGCGGTCCCCTTGTATAACCCACTGTCACCGCGTCAGGGCTGTGAGTCAGCGGATGTCGACTGCACAATTAAAGGAAAATTCCACCCTCAGGTGCTCTTTCGCTCTTAGATCCCATCAATCTGCGACGCTGCACTGCATTCCAGCAGTTATTTTGTGATTAAGTGTTGCAATTTAGTCGTTCGGTGTACCCACTCCCTCTCCAACCTGTCTCCTA
The DNA here is from genome assembly GCA_903364295.1 of Serranus cabrilla. NCBI lineage: Eukaryota > Metazoa > Chordata > Actinopteri > Perciformes > Serranidae > Serranus > Serranus cabrilla. The sequence continues at coordinate 297,417 of CAFUXE010000898.1, read as the reverse complement.
CTCCAGTTAATGCTTTCCTGCATTTCCCAGAATGACTTTAAGCAATCCCCTCAGATCAGAAATGAACTTGTTGCTTGCAGTTGGCTGTGTGTAGGTGGAGAGAGCAGGAGTGAAGGCAGGAGGAAGAGATTTGTTCCTATCAAGAAAAAGTGAGTCACGCTCTTCAGTCAAAATGCAACGTGTCGTGAAGCTGCAGTGCATTATGGACTCTTCAGGCAACCAGGGGAGGAGAAATTCATATCAGGTTCCTCTTCTTTATGATTATTGACTTTCACTTAGAAAGAGAGAGAGAAGGAGTCTTTGCTCTGACTGAAGAAGTGATGCAGAAACTGGATTTTTATACTGTACAGAATAATTCGAAGCTGCAGATTTTTCTAAATCAGCATTTTAATCCTAGTTTATTTATTCTGTGTTTCTGCACAGCTGCAGACACAGATTAAGCTACAGTAGGGCTGGAAAATATCATAAAGATATATGGATATCTTACCTTAAGCCTCAATGCTGTATTGTGTGACATTTCTTTATTTTTTTCTGTCTTTTCCTGGTTTTAAAGGCTCAATGCAGTATAGTGGAGTCATAATTTGGCATAGCAGACTGTTTGAGTTATTCTAGTATTTTCCTTTAAACACTTTAGTCATTACATCCTCAATACTGATGATTTTTTTTGTCCAAAATGTCATTGTGTGAATATGTTGTGAAAACAACCCTATTCAACCCTTCACTGATTTAATTTATTATCCTTTATTTAAATCTTGAGGGCAGGCCCTCATGTGCTCTTCATTTTCAATTAAGTCAAGAGCGCAGAAAAAGAAAAACACGACCATTGAACACATTAAAAACAGCTCCAGTCAGAAGCAGAGTAACTGTAATCATAGTTTTAAACTGGTGGTTGTGTTGAGTTTGAATCTGTAAGATGTTTCAGGTAGATGCAGCAGATTCAGTAGGTGTGGTGGCATGTTGCCTATCAAGACTTTATAAATGAAGAGAATGTTGCAATATCAATATAAAGTTGTTCTGTTAAAAAATATCATAATTTTCTCTTCATATTGCTCAGCAAGTTTATACTAATTCCAGCAGAGGCAACAGGAGATTGCTCCTGACTCAGGTGATCCAAACATGAACAATGTTAAGTGTTAAGTCAAAAATCTAAATGAATTAAAAAACAAAAGGGGAAATCATTTTTCTTTTTGCTTCTCTACACTGTCAGGTGTGTAATTCTGGTGGACTTAAAATGTATAAAAATTTTTAAAAACATTTAGTCTAATAAATGCCAGCCTTAAAAAACAATATGTGTATATAATCGCAGAACATATTTCAGGAAACATTACTGGGACTTGACCCTAGTTACTTTTAATTAAGTTGAGACACAGGCATTCATAGACTTTGCCGCTCTGATCTATTTAATTTTTCCAATGGCAAAACCTTAATAATGATATTAATCATATGGATATTGTTGAAAGATCCTTACTGGGGTTTTTCCTCTCCATGCATATTACTCCCTTGTTTCATGCAAACTGCTGAATTTGAAATGAAACACTGTGAAATGCATTGGGCCAATAAGCAGCAAGATTTAGGAAAAGTAGCACCCAACAGGAAAGCAGGCCCAGATGCAAAACACATCACTCAAGTATTTTCTTTAAATAGTTTGGGTGGATTTTTTCCTCGTGTTGAAAAGACTCAATTCTCAAACTGATATTGGTAAGACTGTGCTCTTTTGGCCAGTAGCCCTTTTATTAATTTACTGCCCCCCTGGAGGAGATGAAATCTGATCGCTTCTCCTCCGTGTCCAGTTCTACCACCTACTGTATACACACTGTAAGCACTTTTGACACTGCAAGCTCGTACCGGCCACAATAAAATTCGGAGCTTTAACTGCTACAAATCATCTCATGACACGAGAATATACGGCCCCAATTTCCAGCCTCCCATCTCTGCTGGAGGCAGAGTTGCCCGTGTATCGTCTGCAGACGGAGCTATCTGATTCGCACGGTGATGCTTGGAAATTAGTACGAAAATAAACCTGCCATCACATCCAGAATAATCGCTACGACTTGAAACCCTTAACCACAGGAGAATGTTTCCCCCAGGATGTTTTCTCCTCTCCTCTCCTTTTCCAGAGTTTCTGGTTAAATGTCAGAAACAATGAGGTTGTGTGATGATTTTATTACTATAACACTCCATAGCAGGAGCAGGATTGTGCGCTCGCACACAGACACACATTTTATTAATGTAAAACAAGAACAGCAGGCATGTAACACATGTGGTTCAAATACAGCGAGGGCCCTACAATCAGAAACAGCAGTTAGTGAGCGACGCCTCTCCATTTCTCTCTCAAGAGCACACACACACACAGGCAGGTATGGAGAATAATGGTAGGTTTGTGTGTCTGGCTGAAATACTGAATTTATTATTCCTGTTGTGGAGGCGAGGAGACCGGATACATATAAGGTTGTTATGGCGAGACAGATAGATTTGGAAATATTACTCATGTAATCCACATTCCAGCAGAAAAGTCCACCTCTGCCTATTTATTTTTTTCATTTTACAGCTTGACACTGTTTACCACATGCAGCCCAAAGCGGCTTTTTTTTTTTTTTTTTAAGATCTGTGGTAAAACTGCACAGTTTCCATTTGACATGAATGTGTTTCAATATTGCGGAGCGTGGTGTGAAGGTTGCCAGGGTCAACTGAATCACTCAGCGCTCAGTGGAGACAATGGACCCATGCAAGAAAACATATTTTTCATTTAGGCTTTTTTTCCTTTGGTTTGAACAAAATTCATCTGTGGTATCAGTCATGTTGAGATAGTCTGCTTTGTTTGACTGAAGAATCAAAAAGCCGTACTCAGAATCGTTTAGGATTTCAATTTGGAGACTGTCATGTCGTTACAACCTCTCAGCATGAACCACTTTTCCTTTAAAAGGTGCAATGTGTAATTTCCGGCAGTCATGTCTTCTGGCAGCAGCCTGCTCCCACAATATTCAGTGAAATGACCAGGACTTCTCAACACTGAATTCCAACAATGCCAATTTAAAGTCAATGGGGATCCTATTTCTTGTTGGGCCTCACATTCCCTCCTTTAACAACGTCACTCAGAGTCCTCCGCCTCCATCTTGCTGATGTAGCAGTAATGACGATGCCGAGTTTAATGGTGGATGTCACACTAAAGGTGGACTTTCACCCAGGAGAACGGGGGTTTGAGTCCCATGTGAAAACAAAAGTAAACAACTTTTTATGTAACTTTCGTGGCTCACCTCACCCTCGTAACAACTTCACTTCCAGCATTTACATTTATTTACTTTTTTAACACCAAATCCATGACTGTATAGTTAAGAGAGTTTGATTCACCATACTGAAAAACCTAAAAGTTTTTGCATGAGGCCTAAAATCCTGTCATTTATTCTAAGAAACCTGCAATTATATTTTAGCATATTACTATGTTTTTCTGTTTATTTGTGCATGTGTATGGATGTAAATTGTTTTTTGAGAAATGGCTGACCAACTCTACTAGTTTAATAAAAACTCTGCACATATTGTGTTGAAACACTTTGTTGCTGTAGGTGTGTTCAGGAAAAAGGAGCCATAAACAGCAGAGAAAAGGGTTTTCAAAGTCAACCGTGGTGCATGAGGGGACAACGGGGACCTCCCACTTCTTAGATATATCTTTAAAATGGTCTTGTGTGATCACAAAGAAAAAGTAAATACTGCTACATGGCAACACCACACTGGATGGGAACCTTTGAATATAACCATTGAGGGATATTGGAGCATTTCTCATTCCCTCCCTCCACCGGTCCAGGAGCGGCAACTGTCTGGCTGCCAGCCCACTTTCCAAGCCGGAGCGTCTTGTAAGGCATTGCATTACCGTATATTTTATTTATCTGCCTTTGCATCTGTGAAGAATGGCGCTATTCATTGTTGTTGTTTGTCTTGCTTGGCGAAATGGTTCAGCAAATGGTAAAAAGAACGAATGGGGCTGTTGTTTCTGAGACAGATAACTCTCAGAGGTGAAAGTACCCTCCACCTCTCTGCTTATTCTGTTTTTTTATTCCCAGCTCATCTCTCCCAGGACCGTTTGAGGGTCAGAATAGGATTTTCAGGGCACTGAGCCGTGGCCTGTTGGTTGTTGCTAATGATGATTTAGGAATTGAAGCTCATTCTACTGCTGTGCTCCTTGGTAGTCAAGCTGCATGACAGTGGAAGCTAAGTGACAATAATTCTAAATGCAAAATGTGCACAAATATGTTTTTTTTTTCTACTTTTGCTCAATCTGTAATTTAAACCACATAGACAAATTATAAAAGACAGTGAGAGTTTTGTTTTGGAGCTCAACAGTGCATGTGCATGCACATCAAAAACAAGCATCAAAATCTGCAACAAAATTGCATTCAAACAAATGATGCTGATTATCATTTATCCAGCTTTATTCCAGCAAAACTGCAAGATAATACCATAGTTGAACTACAGTTTCTTAAAGTAATGAAAAAATAAATTAATAGTTGCACTATAGAGTATAAGATGAAAATTTAATTTTAAATGCAATTTCCATCCACATTTTTGCATTAATTATATATTTCTATAAGGTTTTCATGTGTTTTCCAAGAATCCTTTAATATTTTTAATGTTTTAATTAAATATTTTAATTATTTCTGTATTTCAATATAGCCGAAACAACTAATAGAGTAGTTGCTCATTAAAAAAATACCTTAAAGTCACTTGTTTCAGCTCGAATGGCAACATTTTCTGACTTTCTTGGTCCATTATTGGTCCATTCTGTTAAAATAAGATACAATTTGTGCTGTTTAAAG
>CAFUXE010000898.1:257914-291990 GCA_903364295.1 Serranus cabrilla | reverse complement strand
CACAAATTTAAAAAAAGACAGTGAGAGTTTTGTTTTGGAGCTCAACAATGCATGTGCATGCATTCAATTCAAATGCATTCCAACAAATGATGCTGATTATCATTTATCCAGCTCTCTGTGCACACAAATAATGACAAACTAATTCCACTGATCAATTCTGCCATGACAAAATAAAAATATTTTAGCAGGAAAAAAGTTTAAAATAAGTAGACTGGTTCAAACACAGAATTAGTCCATCCAAAACGGGCCTTACTTAATGCTGAGAGGATGCTCAGAAGGAGATTTAGGTACAAAAAGTGAGGAAAAAAATGGAAGAAAAACTGCAAGATAATACCATAGTTGAACTACAGTTTCTTAAAGTAATGAAAAAATAAATTAATAGTGGCACTGCAGAGTATATAAGATGAAAATTTAATTTTAAATGCAATTTCCATCCACATTTTTGCATTAATTATATATTTCTATAAGGTTTTCATTTGTTTTCCATGAATCCTTTAATATTTTTAATGTTTTAATTAAATATTTTAATTATTTCTGTATTTCAATATAGCCGAAACAACTAATAGAGTAGTTGCTCATTAAAAAATACCTTAAAGTCACTTGTTTCAGCTCGAATGCTCAACATTTTCTGACTTTCTTGGTCCATTATTGGTCCATTCTGTTAAAATAAGATACAATTTGTGCGGTTTAAAGACATCACCTTGGGCTCTCGGGACTTGTTATCTACATACCACTCCTGACATCTTATATTAAAGTGAATTAAATGGTTGGTAAATCGATACTGAAAATAATGTGTTAGTCGCAGCTGTAATTAAAAACAAAAAAACAAAATAATTAGCTTTGTAATACAAATTTATAAGGTACTGAACACGCATTCACATGAGCTGCAGAACACACTCCGTCTCTCACAGACACACACATTGATCTACGCCTCCATTACAACGACACATGCACACAGACAAACACACAGACAGTGCAGCTCATTGCCAATGATGTATGTGTCCAATAGAGGCAGTATTGATTAGCACTACATGGCAACAATAGATAGCTTACTGTCAACTGTAAAATATTCTTCTGTGTGTGTGTGAGGATAGTTTAATGTGTAGTATAACTTTGTTTGTGTGTGTTTTTGTGTGTGTGTCCTCTGTTTACCTCGTCCTATAACTATAAATACTGTCTGTAACTGACTAATACTGTCACACACACACACACACACACACACAAACAGCCATAACTATAATTTGTATCTAACTGCATCATCCTGTCGAAGGTACTGAGATATTTTATACATTCTCTCAACCTGCCAAATTAACTGCTCCTCAACAACTCTCTGTGCACGACACACACACACACACACACACACAGTCAGCTGTAATACAGAGCATAGCTGTGTGTTTGTGTGTGTGATGTGTAGCACGGTGCATAAAGCAGGTCGTTACTGGTCACAGGTCTGTTGATGGTGGCAGAGTTTTTGTCCGAAGGGAGTGTCAAACTGTGGCTGGGAGGCTGAGGTGAGGGGACAGTTAAAACACCCAGAGCCATTTACAGCAAATATGGGCACATTAAAGGAGAAATCCTCCCTCATATAAAATTCATACACAGCGGAGGGTTGTATATTACTCATACGCTGCATATACAACAACAGGTAATTACAGCGCGGGGCTGACAGGTGAGTGATGCTGCTGCTCGTCATTTCACCACAGGGAAGCTTTTGTTATCAATTAGCCTCATCAGTGTTCATCACTTGTGTCAGTTATTGTGTTACAGTGGCCATCAGAGACAACACAACACTGCTACCGTAGGACTGTGGACAACAACAAAACTGCAAACGGAGGTGCTGTAAATCCTGGTGCTACTTTTTACCAGATAGAGAACTGTATTTTATTGTTCTAATCTGAAGCATCATTCCTGTTTTTAGGCCCAAAGGATGCACCGTGTTGTTAGTTACATCTACTCAACTTATTCTCATGAACAGGTTCATGTGGTATCTTATGTAAGCTTACACACAAAGGTTTGTGTGATATATGAAATATGAGCGTTTTGTTAATGTTCTGAAAGAATCACAGCTTTAAAAATGTCGTTAATATTGTGACACTGGATCTCTTGGTTATGCAACAATGGGGCCTATGTTACTTAATATATGTCCTTTATAACAGAAGACACTGAATGTAATGAATAAACTGGCCTAACTAAAGAGAAAATATGTTTACTGTTAATATTACTGCTGAATATTGGGACAGAAATGTCAAGGAATATTTATAACAGAAGAAACAGGAAGGAAATACATTGAGAAACAGGATGTTTGATATTTGTCATCATAATGTAGACCAGAAATCAATGCTATATGGCAAAGCTTGGGAACCCCTGGCATGGGGCACTAGGTGAGACAGTGATGTAGACCATGACATTTTAACGTACAGAAGTTAACTGAAGATAACAGGTGGACCTAGTTTCAGATGCTATAAATGCCTTTGGGAACAAGCCCCAGGTCAAGAAGACTCCCTGAGGCTCTGGTTCGGTCTGTGCAGGAGGTGAGGGTGGATTTGATGATCCTTGTCATTATGCAATATGTAGCAGAGGACTCAAACATCAGACAGTGTGGGAGGCTTTGCCTTTCAGCTGCAGGTGAGTCACCCTGACCTTTGACCTCTCCGCGAAGAGAAGGAAAGAAATGTTGAATACTGAAGTATCAAATTATGTTATCTATTATCCAATGATCGCAGCCCATTCGAGAGCCGTGAACATAAGAGGGTCTCTCCTAAAGCTTGGAAACAGAAGAACAAGGCTATCTTTATTTTATTATGCCATCAGGACGTAAATCCTCAAGCTGCGAGACAAATCCTTAAGCTGCTTCAGTGGAAGTGAAAAGGAAGCTGAATTTGTGGTCGCAGTGGCAGCACCCAGTGTGATTTTCTGGGGATACAGGCACATTTTTCTGGTTCACACCTGTTGGCTTTGCAAAGACAGAAAGCTCAATCATGGATAGCAAAAAAAAAACTCCAGGTGACAAGTGCTGGCATGTAGGCGTTTTGTAAAAGAGAAATATAAATGAAGGATTGAGTGACATTTGAAGGAGACGGTTTACAGGCTCTTTTATGCTTGAAAGACCAATGTCAAAATACAGGAATGTAACTTGTGGGAAGAATGAACGCTCAGACATGACTTTGGATGACTCATCAGTGTCCTTATTATGTGTCAGAACGGTTAAAACGGTGCTTTAAAAGGCGTTACACAGATGGTGAAGGGCAGAAAGATTGATCATGCTTATGATCATCTTAGGTCAATTCGGTGCAATTAAATGGTAAAGTTGCAACATTGTTGCATTTTTCAGTTGCTTTGGTTTATTTTTACATTGTGTAAACTGTCCTTTGTCATGTATATGTGAGGGAAAGAGCAAACAAAGCTAGTCACAGACTTTAATTTATTGTTGGCAGGGTTTTTTCACTTTGAAGCAACTTCCTTCCAACACAACAGTGTTGTGTGATCGTCTGACCATATTTCTATAAGTGCTTTACTACATCATAAGACCTCGTCTGTCCAAGAAACATTTTTCAAGCCTGCTACTACCGTGCCTCGTGTTGATTCTCAAATTTTCACCCAATTTCAAGCTAGAATATTTTTTGGTTTGGACTGCATTCTCACCTGCAGCAAACTGAACTCTGGTGCCCCTGGAAGTAACCCAGACCCCCATTTTTTAGCAGACTAAAGTTCGGTTCTTTGGTCCATAACAGAGTTTTTTTGAGCATTCACACCTGCAAAAAACAAACGGACTGACCTACAAAATGAACCAGAGCGGAACAAACAACTCAGATGTGAAAGCACCATTCAATAGCTTCAAACAGTTTGTATAAGAAATACTTATATTCTAGTCTTGCTCCCACCATGGTTTGCATATCCCAGCTGTGTGTCACGCCTCTTTTATATTTGTCACAGTGGCAGAAGGGACCTTTGCAAAGCTAGTTCATTCTCATTCGCTGCTCCTCCAGCAAGCCTCCCCGAGTCTCGAGATGCATTTTTAGAATTGAGACATCCTTCAAGATGGCGCCCTGAGATCAATTTTCAGGTCACATGCAGGCAGACGGAGGATGGAGGAGACGAAGAGGAATAAAATAGAGAAATGAGAATAGCCCAGAGGCTCTGTTCTATTAATGAGCCCCCGTAGGACAGTGTGACAGTGAGTCGGCATGCACGATACCAGGACCCTGAAACTGAAGCAGCTGCATGGAGTTCAACCATCATTTACTTTATTATTAACACCTTAACTGCTCTGACATGTCAAAATGCCTATAGCAATAGCAGAAAGCTTCAGCCTTTGGCAGTTTCACCCATGAAACTCAAACATGACCTGACAAGTGGCCTTCGCCTTCATTAAGAGGGAGCACGGCCCTCAAAAAACTGAAATATGCCCCAAAAATAGACTCCTTCAAAGATTTTCTTCCTGCAGTTGTTTCCCTCCACAACAAGGAGGTTGTGTTTTCATTTCAGATTATCTGTCTGTCAGAAGGATTACAGAAAAACTTTGATTGTTTATGAAACTTCAGATAAAAGGTGGAAAGGTGAAGCGTGGGCAAAGAAAGTGGATCCAAATCACAAAGCAGATACGCAACTTGTTCTTAACTTTTGTTTAAACTGCAAAATAGAGCATTTGAGCTGCAGAATAAATGGATTCCCAATAATATGTTATGGCTCACCTAATCGGTTTCCTTTCAGGAAACAGCCTTCAACATGTTAAATGCAACAAGCAGTAAAAAGGTACACATGCTCTTTGTAGTCTTTGTATACAGTAGAAGTATATTCAAGAATAACAAAAGCCATTTCAGTACTTTTGTGGCACTCAGGCCAAGGTGGAATGTCTGAAATAAATTCAATGCAACTAAACTAGATTGAGTTGAGCTGACGGACTGAATAGACGGAGAATGAGGGAAACAGAAGAGAAAAGAGGAAGAGAAACAGAAAGGGACAATACACTGACACTCGGTTGAGGGAAATGGTAACTCTAAATGCGATTGTTCTCAATTGATCAAAAGAAACAGACTTTTCACTGTTAGAAATTATTCATAAAGTCGTTATTAATTCATGACTATAGGAGACAAAGTGGTTTTATTCTGGATATATGAAACCTGACAGTTCATGGTTTGCAAAAGGAATTATACTATTGTTTTCCATCTCTCTGTTTCTTTCTCACAGTCTGACTGTAACTGACCGTTTGTACTTTTTTATGTCCTGCACTTTCAACCATTGCAGAAACTTTTCCATACTTTTCTGTGTCCTCACAGCCTTTTCTCTTCCGGTTTCTCTATTCTCACTCTTTCACTCTGTTGCTTCTTGTCTTTCTGTTGTTCGCTGCCTCACTGAAAATGTTTTCAGGTGTTTCATCTCCAGTTTAGTTTGATAATTACAGTATTACCAAAGAGAAAGAGAATATTTGGAAAAGGAGGAGACACTGAGCGTGAAAAGGTTAATTGAATTATTGAACTTGTATTATGTTTTGCTTGCTTTGTGTGGCACAATCTTTCCCCGCTGCCTACTCAGCTGCACAGATAAATAAACTAAACCAAATTAATTTGTTCTCTCAGAGGCAAAAGCTTTTCAGCTGCACGTGTGAGCTGACATTACGTGACGGAGAAAAACATCTCAAATTCCTTCATAGCAGCCCCGCTATCAAAGTCAAATGTCGTCTCGACCTCATGGAAATGTGCAGTTGATAGTTTAAAATGGAAAACACGCACTCATGCCGTTTCTCGATTTCACTTTCTCATTTTCTCTCCGTCTCGGAATTTCCTTCCCCTTCTCCCATCATCTACCTCATGAGTATTCAACTTCAATTCTGTATTGGTTCTTTCTTTGTGTTGCATTCAAACAGAACCGTAATTTGAGGAGACTTTATGCCTTGAATAGTAATAAAATGAAATAAGATGGAGCAGTTAAAGCAGCTAATGAGAGAGAGGAGGAATGCAGGGTAAACTAAATTGCAATGATAGCAATTCAACAGATACTGAATATCAACTTCCAAAAGTTCAATCATGAAGACTTCATTACTCGAAGCCACGTCTCTTATCTCTAACTCTTATGATTTAATATATTGTCCCACTCTACTCTCATACAAAATGTCCAAAATCTTGAATTATTGCAACCCTAAAAATGATGTTCATATACACTCATTTGCATTAGCAAATACATTTTGTAGGATATGTGACGCTGGCCGGATTATTTTAAATCAACATAACAAGGACGCAATTATTTCTTCAAGCTGTTCGCTGCCAATGTACACATTTGTTTTCCATGAGTTTCACTGCTGGTTACAGAGCTGCTCCATTATGGCAAAAATCATCATCATAAGTATTTTGTTCAATACTGAGATCGTGATTATCAAACCCAATTAGTCGCTGACTTTAAAAGCATTATGCTTTTATTACATTTAAGAATAAAATGTTAATATAATAATATAAATCAACTGAAAGACAAGTAAAAATAAATAAATGCTAAAGTATTAGATGTAAAAATATAATAATATACAATATACAAATATGTATATACATATAAATATGTTTAATAGATTGTAATAAATAAGATCATAAAAACATTATTATACAACTAAAACCGACTGAAAAATACATAAAAATAATTAATAGATATAAATTACAGCAGATTTTGTAGTGCACTGCCACATTCTACTTAAAACAACTAAATATAAATGTAACATTTTGTTAACTAACTATAAACGAATGTTAACAAACTATAATAAACATATTCCAGTCAGTAACTTAGCAAAAAACAGTATAAATGCATCACTTTAAAAGGAAGGGGTACGCTGGAATTTGCAACACAAGATAAAACGACAAAACCAGCATCATTGTGAAACCAAATGTGGCACAATAATCATCTTGATCTTTTTGGGAGCCAAAATTGTAATTGAAAATAAATAGTTTCAAAGTACCTTTGTACCATATTTTACAACACGTGGAACTCGGGAAGCGAATCTGTTGAAAGTTCAGCCCATCTCCTCCCTATGACTTCTGACGGCTGTGTTTCCATCCTAATAATGAGCCTAAACTCTCATTTCCCTCTTACAAGCATACTAAAGCTAACCCATAATCATCATGCTCTTTATTAACACAGTTAGCTGCACCTGTAGCACGCCTCCTGTAGCTTTAGACGAGGATGTGAACACCACCAGCAGCATCCTGGCAATTCAGAACCAAAGTACTGAAGGTTATGTTCTTACTGTATGATAGGACATTATCCCTAGATGGAGTCTGAAGGAGATTGAAATAATTCATGTTTAAGTAGTCTGCGGCCAAAACAGATGGTACAAGGTTATATCAGCAATATGTGTTTAGTATCTCGCAGTAATAAAAAACAAAAATCTGTTTTAGAAGAACAGTTGGTCGATCTGATAAGGCCGTCTTATAGCCAGAAAATCTGCATTCTTGAAGCAATTGTTAAATTAAGAAGCAGACAAAGTATTATACCAGTGTTGTGATTTGAAATATTGAAAAATCTAATTTTGAAAAACCTCCTTGACTTTCCAATTTCATATCTAGCACTGGCCGTGAGGATGAATGTGCAGGAATCAGAGCGACTGAGTGGCTCTGATGGTGTTAATGAGATGCTTATGAGCTGCTAAATGGATTTGCATGCTGCTACACTCAGGATATTCAACCTAGCATTCGGCTGAGCTGCTTTTTCTTTCTCGACATCTGGCGTCAAGGGTTTATATCCCCATTTTATAAGAGTGGAGACAATTGAACCTGAGTAATTACTGAGGTAGATGTGCGAGCTGCAGTCTGGGGAAGTTATTAAGCAGCAATATAAACAACAGACTGATCAACATCCTTAATGAGCACGTCTTGAGGAAAAATGTGCCCGGAATGCTGCACAATTGACCACGTCCACACCCTCATTAGCAAACAAGACTGCCCTTTTTGTTGCACATTTAGGAAAATAAGAAGCATTATTGGCATGTTGAAGTGTAAATATTTGTGGCCTGAAAAACAGATGTGCGTGCAATCAAAATTCTTCTTGATGCAGTCTTCACTCAGAGAAGAAAGTGTCCATCAATGTCTCCAGCAATGCCCAGTGTTTATGTAAATGAGTTAGCAGTGCAGCTAGACCAATCTAAACCCCCTTTTCCTTCTGAAGCCACTGTCTCTTGGAGTGGAAAGCCTGTTCCATGCAGATAACCAAGTGTTGCTGTCCTCCACGCATCAAAGACAGATTGCTGACTGAATCTGCTGGAGCTGGGAGGCAAAAATTGGTCCCTCGCTGTAAATCCCAAAACGCAGCAATAAAGATTAACTAAAATGATGATCTGAGACATGAGTTCAGTCCAGGTGCTGCACAGGGCCGACCTTGAGCTCGTCCGAGCGTCAGAGGGTTACTTACAGCATGGCAGTAAATAGGCGAAGAGTAAAGGCTCGTAGCTCATGACCAAAGTTTGATACGAGTTCTGCTGATCCATCTTCCCCACAGCCTGTTTTCTATTATGCACAACCTTCCAGACCTATAACTCCTTACTCTCTGGCACTCTGTAGTCCTGTGTTTTTCTACAAGAGTGCATACACCTAAGCAGGTATTTGCATGCAAACATTATTTACAGGATGAACACGGTGGGTGTGTGTATGTGGTGTTTTTCTGCATGTCATGTAGTTTGTATGTGTGTGGGTCATTCAATTTTTGAGCAGATTGCTGGTGAATTTATCTGCTCTGTCACCTTGCTGCCTTGACCCAGTATTTACTACTTCATGGCCTTGGGTTGTCTGTGAGTGTGTGTGTGTGTGCGTATGTTTTTCCTCCATCTTCCCAAGATGAAATGCTGCGCCTATTTTGAGATTAAGGGTTGGGGTTACGATGAGCGTTGGGTAAAGATAAGGGATGGTTACGGTTAGGGTTAAAGGCTGGGGAATTAATGTAAGAAAAAGTCCCCTTACAGGGAGCAAACCATTAAAAATGCAAAAGGTAAAAATAAAATGTGTGTGTGTGTGTCGAGGGGGTCTCTGGAATAAGAGGCAGGATTTGAAATGGAAATTAAATGAGAAGACAGATGGAGAAGAGAGAGGCTGAAGAGTGAGAGAGAAAGGAGGGAAAAGATGTTGAAAACTTTGAATCAGATAATAAAATTCAGCTCTATAGCGTTTTTATAAATTATTCGCAGAAAGAGAGCTACAGGGAGGGAGGGCGAGAGACAAACAAAGCGAGAGAGAGGAGAGAATATGAGCGATACATGCTCGCATAGATATGGTGCGACACCTTACTACTAACTATGACACTCCACCAGAATGATGCAGCTTTGCCTGTATGCATAAAATAAATGCCTCGACTGCAACCAGCAGGTGGATTTTTACCAAGACGACGACTTTCTGACCTCTCTAACAGTGGATAAGAAACTTTTTAGGTTAGTCTCAAAGTCTTCTGCCCAGGCAACAGAATGCATAATGTATTCAGATCTCTCAGGGATTTGCTTTGGGCAATATCTGTTTTTTTTTTTATACCTTTCAAATAGAAACACAGTATATGACTGTATTTTTGTATAAATCCTTAATTCAAAAAGTTAAAATCAGCTTCTGGCTTCATGTTGTCTTTCCCCTCCATACCTATCCTCCCTCTGACATAACTTAAACTGAACTAAAGCATCTTTGAGTACCTTTAAAAGTGCTATACATAATAATAATGATCATAATTATTAACTGTCTGCACATCTACACCAGCAGCGCCATCTGCATTTGTACTCAGCCCTTGCACTTAATCTGATTGGTATCTAATGTATCGGATGTTATTTCTATTTCTATGTATTTTATTGGTCCTTTTATTATCTTCATAGCTACTTTTTCTGGAGATCATATGGGCATTTTGATCACCACGTTGACATTCATTGTGCCAGTACCAGCTGCTGCTTATCCCTTCCATCGCCTTCTGTAGTCTGGAGATTTTTAACTTATCTATATTACACAAACTCGATGAAAAACTTGAAAAGTTTCACAGCTTTGGGCCGGGTCCAAAAACTGAAGAAGCAATCTCACAAAATCCTAAAATGAAAAAGCTCACAGTTCTCCCTGTGACTCACACAACCTTAAGCTGTTTGTGTGCCGCAGGTATACAATAAAGTTAGTAAAATACATTCGGCTGCACATCCATTCTGCGGAACATCTGCTCTGCGAACATACGGTGTCCATTCAGTGAAGCCTGAGCCATCCAACAGAAGGGACCAATATTATGTACATGTATTTTTCATTAAAAGAAAAATCTGCTGCCATTTAAAAAATTATAGTAGAAGAGCATGTGAAGTCAAATTAATTTAGTTTGCTTTATAGATGCATACAAATAGTAATGTCAGTAATGCAATAAAAATATCATAAATTAGTGCGTGGGAAACAGAACAAAATATTTTACAAGTATTGAGCCATTGTCTAAAAGAATCTAACATGGAGGTTGGTTTCAGCGCTGGGGGGGAATCTCAGCTGTAGGCACAATGTGCTGCAGTACAGACTCGGCTCAGTGCTGGAGGTCAAAAAGTCATCCGATATGAGGCTTTGGAGTTCGGGAATTTCTGGGTGTGCAGTAAAACTCTGTCCTGAAGGAAACAGAGGAGGAAGAGACTGAAATGATGCTGTTTCAGCGCTCTTATTAGGACCTGAGCATTGTTCTGAATCTATTTTTTATTCTTCTACAGACTCAAAGGAAGAGAGAATAGTGGTCCAACCTTGAACCAGCCTCTTACTTTATGTGCAAAACATAGTGAAAAAAAAAAAGTGTAAAAATTTGAGTAGCTGCATCAAGGAAAAATGCAACAATCACAGCAGATTTTGAAGCAATTCCTCCTGTTTTCCTTTCACACGTAATGCTCTTACCAACAGCTGCTTCACTGTTTTTCCATTTTCCACAGTCTGCATTTCTTCCAATCATTTTGGATCAGTATTATTTAGCATTTCAGTATTGCAAGATTATAGCAATTGAATGCAGCATACACACAACAAGTCAGGGCTAACAGACCAACTCTGTAACACTCTCAGACGGCCTGAGGACCTCTGACACTCAAAGAGCAACAGCATAAAGGAGAGACGTGGAGTGGGAGATTTATTTTTAAAGAGAAAGGGAGGAAAGGCAAATGTAAGAATAGACAATGAAAAAAGGATGAATAAGTAAAATCTGCAGAAACCTTGATGCCATTATTGTCCCGTTTTTTCCCTGTAACACGCGATCTTAAGTCAGTGTGTGATACAAAGCAGATTGCAGCCATCGTCTTTGTTAACCATCTTTCCTGGATATGAACCTCAAAGATTTCTTTCAATATTTCATAAACTAATTTACAGTAGTTCAAAGGCACGTTCACCTTGCCAGCTTTTCCATTGAGATTTGTTGCTGTGTTCTTTAAAGAAGTATTCACTTTACCTTTCTTACAAAGAGATATTTGCTATTCAAATGAAAGAGAAATGACAGAAAGGTTTTGAAAAATGAAAAAGAAAACATACCTGGGTCATTAATAAGCAAAATGTTGAGGTTTTAAATCACCTATCCAATAATATTTGTCAAGGTAAGAAAGAAGCTTGCTTGTTGCTAGTTAACATCGTGATAACGTAGACCAGGCTGCATATAATCATCCATCTCACTATAATATTGCAAAATAGGATGTTTTTAAACAGTCACTTGTGGTGATAATGCAAATTCTTTTGTTTGTCTGTTTAAAGCTAAAAATATGACCATATTTTACACACTGCTCCTTGAACTTTCTGTTGATTTACTAATTTAACAATATGAATTTTAAATCTATATTAAACAGCTTCAATCAAAACACTAAATAAAAATACCTCCCTTCACTACAGCCTGTGATGCCGTGTTAAAGTAATGGTGGGTGAACTTCAGTGACCTCATCACTTCAACAACCACCAACCACCTCCTCAAGACAAAATAATAACCTGCGGATCAAAACCAATTTGAGGAAAAGCAGCATCAAGTTATGGCTTAGTTCCCCATAAAATAAACCTTTCCTGTCTGATTTCTGTCAATTTACCGCTTTTTTTCTGTGACACGGTGTGATTTTCACTCGCTCGTAGAGATGACTAACTGTTGCTCAGCAAACACAGAGATGAGTAGCGTCGGGGTCGTGGGTTTGCCTGCAGTGATTGGCTCGAGGCCAGCGGCTCCTGGCAGTGTTGATGAGGTTTTCTGTGGGATCATCAACAGGTGGCAGGATGCCCGCTTGTTGGCAGCTCTGTGCAGCCGAGCGGAGCGACTTCAAAGTCCGACTGTTGTCTGTCTGTCCGTCTATAAAACCCAGAGGAGGTCTCAGCTCAGCGTCCAAATTAAGTCTTACTCCCGTGGCCTCTGACACACTGACACACACACACACCACTGACAGTCACCAGGTCCCAGAGTGGGTGCTCTTTGACAGAAGAAACTGGCCGCAATGAGTCACTGCATGTGTGTGTGTTTATGCGTGTGTGTTTGTGCCCATTTCTACAACAGAGAGTAATACAAGGAATGACGGCTAAATTCACAAAGGAAGCAGTGAGTATAAACAGAAAAAATACATAAAAGTGAATCCCTGTGCAGCGGGTAGTTTGACATTCTTTTGTTTTTCTTTAAAAACACACACATGAAATCTGCAGCATCCCCTCGCTGGCTGCCCGGTACCCTTCACCCTGCATAGCTCCGTGCTCTTTACGCGCTACAGTGACAATTTATCTACAGTACGCGTGTGTGTGGGTGTGTGTCTAATGCTCTTTGCGATTAGGATCATTCATCCATGTGCGTGGGTGTGTGTTTGCACTTTTTGTGTAACATGGGCTGTGGACAATTCATCTACATTAGCAAGAGATTAACCTGCTCACCTAACACATCCATCACTTGCACACACACACACACACAGACACATGCACGTACACTGCCTTCGGCAAGGGCAGCGGAGAAACACACTCGTATCCACATGCAAATATGCAAAACACAGTGGTGCAGTGCAGCTACGATCATACACACACTGACAAAAACAGGAAAACTTCTGAGTATATGGAACATTTAAAGACCTCAACAGCTTCCAGCAATCATACACAGTTGTACCAATGTGACACACTCTGATTTGTGGAGACGTTCATCACATCAGCCTTCTAGTCAGTGAACTTTCTCGCATGTCATGCTATATTTGTGTCTCAGACAGGTTTAGAGTTGGCTGTCGTCTGGATTTCAACGATTCTGCTGCCAATTTCGCTTATTTATTCTGGATTTTAACAGTTCTGGAGTTCGATTTTATTTGAGAAGCAAAATCAAAACAGGTCACAGGCAAATTTCCTAGATAAATACTAACATTTATGAAAACCCATTTATTCAATTCATATCCACTTCATACTGCGTAATGTGTAGCTTAAACTTTGCTGAGTCCAGGAAGTCATAAGCAGAACGGAAATTTGAGTTTCTTAACGATTCCTTAGCAATCAGACCTTTGAAACCGGTTCTCTGTGCCCAATCCTAGACAGGTAACCTAAAAATGTAAACAACCAGCAAGATTTATTAGAGTTGCCATCAGAGTCAGTTCACTCTTCTTCTAACACTGACTGGTTTTGACAGTCCTGTGGCTCTCAGCGAGTTAAAAGAAGTTTTCAGACTTTAGAAAGCACTTTATTTTGTTTGTCACCAAGCAAAGCAGTGATCAGTGACCCATTACATGCTCAATTATTCTCATATTTAAAAGGAAGATGAATCATTTTGAAGATCTGCTCTAATATTGTTTTTCATTGAACAAAACAAAAAGAAACTTCACATTTGACTACACACACACAAACAAACACACATAAAAACAAATATTTGTCCTTCTGCAACAATAGGAGAACAAATATCACATTAAATAAAACTGACTCGGAGGGTCGATACCCTTAAAATACAGTTTTTACAGTCTAGTAAATCAGAGATGTGAAATCATATTGTGCGAACCGCTACTGAAGAAAACACTACAAATAAACGTTTGAGTGTATAAATGATAACTACTCCAGATGAAACACCAAATTAATGAACTCTGGCTTCTTGAAAATGTAAAATCCCAAGCCTTAACACACAAATGCTCACCTGTGGTCAGACTTAAAGTTTATTTAGCAAAGACAAAGAGGGGCAGAAGCTCAGTGAGGATCAATGCTAATAATGTCTGCATTCACACATCTTCCCCTCAAACACATTTAGACACACAGGCACATTCTTTCTGTTTCTCTCTTTTTGTGAAAACCATAACTCTTTCTCCATTTCATGTAGAAAGCAGAAACAGAAATTCAATTTGGTAGCCTGATTGGCTGAGTTGCCGTTGGGAGAAAGACAGTCGGGGAGGGAAAGAAAGTGAGAACACCTTAGAGAGAAAGAAAAGGAATTAAAAAGAGGGAGATGAGAAGTAAGCAAAGCAAAGGGAGAAAGATGGAGGAACCTAGACTGGAAAGGCAGGCAGGAAAAGTCGAGCAAGGGAAGGGAGAGAGGAGAAATGATGCAGAGAGGGAGTGACGGGCCGAGGGAGCAAGGGATGGAGGGATTAAGGGACTGAGGGAGTACACAGAGAGTGAACGAAGAAGGAGAGAAAGACAGAGAGGCATTGTACTGTGTGGCAGCCCCCAGCCGCTGTTTGCTTTGGTTGCTGCAGCAACTGTTAGAGAGAGAGGGCTGATAAGTTAACCAGATGGTTAGAGACTGAGAGAAGAAGCACTGTGTGTGTGTGTGTGTGTGTGGGTGTGTGTGTGTGGATGCAGGGACCTGTCAGTGTCATCTAGGCTTATTTTTCGTATCTCTGGTGATGATGGGTGACGGGTGTGACGGCTGTTTGAACTTCTTATTAGTGTTTTAATCTCTTCATATTGTTTCAGCGAGGCCGGACAGAAACTCTGGAACACACGTCCTCTATTTCAACTTTTTTTTAAAAATTCAACTTTTCTATTTTTTTCACCGTTTTTCTTCCCCCTCATCACTTTTTTTTATTCCCTTCCCCATTGCTTATTTATGTGAGATGTGTGGCCAGTGCCAAGGTGTGTGTGCGTGCATGTGTGTGTGTTTCTGAGAGCGCAGGTCGTTGTCAAGGCCAACTAGAAAGAGAATTTTATCAGTTTAATTTAAAAGTGAGAGAGAGAGTGTGCGTGTGTCTGAATGTGTGTCTTTGTGAAGGAGGACCAAGGGAGATGAAAGAAGAAACTTTTTTTTCCTTTTATGAAGATTAATTTTTACAACCTAAAGGCCTAAAGCAGAGGGAGAGGGAGGAACAGAGAGAGTCAGGGTGGAAGGGAGGGATGAAGGAGGTAAGGAGCGAAGGAGGGAGGACGGGAAGGGTGCACAAAACAATAAGGGAAGGGACTAAGGAACGTATTTAAAGAAGGAGTTAGGGAGAGTAAAAACAGCTTATGGTTTAAACATGTAGCTACATTTTAACAAAATAAAAGCACAGCCTTGTGTGCAATTGTTCTGCATCTCATTGGTGCACAGGCGGCACCAGGGAGGAAAAATACCACAATTGATTACTGCAGAGACCAGGATCAATGCCTTTTACCAGCATCTCTGGTTTGGTCATGCATAATAAGACACAGAGCACAGAGAAATATTTGTTTTTTGGTTAAAAACCCAGACTGGTCTCATTTACAGGCCATCAAATACCAATGCTTTCTAACAGCCCTGAGCCCCTCATATCATCAAACAAGGCGCCCTTAAGTGTCTGTATGCAACGCACCGGGCTTTCAACTAACTCTAATTCAAACCAATTTGCAGCAATGTTAGAAACTCAGAGAAAGTGCTCTGCTACCAGACGCATGCTGTACTATAACGAGCAAGAAGGTCCGCTTGGGGTTAAACATTACACGTTTTCGTGTGCTTGTATGTGACGAGGTGGGAATGAAAACAGGTTTGAAAGTCAGTGAGGGATCATTGTCTGCAGGAGCAACTCCTCCTGGCTGGTGTAGGTACTCCACATACCTATAGGCTGTTAAAAACAGCAACAACTGGTCTCCAAAAATGTCCAAAGTAAGAGAAATCTGGAGAAGACGAGGCCATTTGGCTCAGGCACAGTAACTTCAGGTCTCCATTGGTCGCTGGCAGACTCTAGGCAATGACAAGATTGTAGGAGGCGACTGCGTCCAAGAAAATAGTTCTGTAATTAACCCAAAACCCACCACACAATTTGTTGTTATTCACATCGGTTTTTGTCAGGATTAAACAATTAATTAGTGAGCTTTAGAGGTGCTGGTAGGAGGATTTTGTTACCTCTGCACAGAGCCAGGCCAGCTGTTTCCACCTTTTTCTTGTCTTTATGCTAAGCTATGTTAAGCATCTCCTGGCTGTCGCTTCACATTTACCACACAGACACAATCTCCTCATCCAACTCTGGTAAGGAAGTGGATGAGCATATTTACAAGATGTCTAAATTAATTGCATATATATTTCAAATGTGTTTAAAAATAAATAGAAAAACAGGTCACTGGTACTGCAATGGATCTGGCTAACGTGTGTGTGTATGTTTCTAATTCTGTCTGTCTCCAGGCTTTGAGGTGTGCCACCTCGATGCCAGTCTGGCTGGCAGTGCCATGGAGACACGCACACACAGACAATTAATTTAACAGTAGTTGCTTTTACACCAAATACAGTAAACATGCATGCAAAACACTCCATACTGAAATATTAGCATTTGTGCAAATGCACACACACACACACACACACATACGCACGCTGAGGTGTGCTGGTGTTTTGCCAGGAACTATCTAGTGAAAGACAACTTTGTCTGCAGGAAGAGAAGTAATGTAGGAGGGCTAGATAATAAGGAGGACAGAAAAGGGGAAGTACAGTGAGGGCATTATAAGCCTTTAAGAAAAGAGAGAAAGATAAATAGTGATTCTGTTCTTTAGAAAGCAAGAAAAAAAAAGAAGGAGAGAAGTAAGAAGATGAAGACGGAGAAGATAATCTGGCAAATATATAGATGGCCGATCTTTGTAGATAACGAAAGAGGAAAAAATACCCTGAGTGGAGAGATAAAGGGGGAGAGAAAAAGGGGGAGCTGCAGAGAAGCAGAGAGTGTGTGTTGACAGTATGGCAGCAGTAGCAGTAACATTCCTGGCTGAACAGATCAGCTGGCCTGAGGAGAAAGACAAACACAGGAGAGGAAACCACGTCTAGACTACTGCTAGACACACACACACATATTAGAGAAACACACACACGCAACCGTGTGCACGCACTCACACACTGAACAGGGACACAGAAAATACACACATTCACAGACACACATCAACCTGCTAGTTAGACAAGGTGGGCGACTGCCAAGCACTGCCAAGAACCTGGTGGGGGAGAAAGGAGGAGGAGGAGGAGGTGGAAAAAGAGGGTGGAACAGAGATAGGAGGAATGAAGGGGCCAGGAAGAGACTCAGGGAGAGGTGGGAGAAATGGGCAGAGGGTGTTACAATGGTACACCAGTTTAGCCTCAAGTTTTGTAAACTTGGCCTTATGGAAATTTAAGCTTCTGCAGGACAGTGGCGGTATGGAAAAGTACTGCGAGAGGATAAACAATAAAGGAGGAAGGTGCTGAGCAGCTATGACATTTCCGAGTATTTCTCTTGAATTCGGGGCTAATTAGTGGTTACTTGGAGTCCAATTCTTTAATAATTCCTTTACCTCAAGGTATCAACATTTAAAGGAATACATCACCCCTCAAATGACCATTTGCTTTTGAATAAATCACCTCGTGTTACCTTGAATTCTTAAAGAAAACTGTTTTTCACACATGCTTTCAAGGTGAACAGAGAGTGAAGAGAATGTGGGCCGTGTTAAAAAAACATCATAACTATAATAAAATACCTGTTTAAAAACTCTCACAGCTCATGCCGTATAATCAGAATCACATTTATCAAGTTGAATGCATTTCTGCTGAAATGTTACTATGTTAAAGAATAGTACAACTCGTAGTGGATGTCCGTTATCAATTGTGATCACTATCACAGATTTGAGATGGTATGGCCTGACTTTACCTACTAATCAGCTCAGCAGGCTGCTATCATCTACTGCTATGCTTTATCATAATTCAATGCTTACTGTAAATATCAGTTGTTATACGCTGTACAAACAACAAATGTTGTATGTCTTATTTTAATAGAGGACTCTCGGATCAATACAGAGAGGTTCAAAACAGATGGATTGCGACCTCTAGTGGCCGTAGTAATTATGACAAGAGTAAAGGAGGAAGGGAGGTGATTTAGTATAAAGAGGGACAAAGTCTGCAGAAGGAGGATGTTCGGATAGATAGATATGGCTACTCCTGGGTCTCAGTCCAGTGTTTGTTTGACCTGTTTGGCAACCAAAAAATGACTTTTGTTTAATTCAATCCGTGGAGTCTTCTTGTGTTCTTATCGACAATCACTCATGTAATGAAAAGTCTTCTGAACCTAAAGTCCTTTCAATCAATTTGTGTGATAACAATCAAAATGGGTTTATCCACTTCCCATTTGTTATTAACAACTAGGTTGTAACCAAATGCAAGCATCACTATCATATTAAAGATTATGTGAAAAAATCGAATGCATTCGACAGGTAACGGTCAATGGTAAATCAGTTTGAACCTCGACTAGCTGTGCCATCTCTGCCTTCCTTGCTAACAGACTTTTCCCATTTTCTGCACAAAAAGTGACAACCCAAGAGTGAACAAGGCAGTTGTCACTGTGTAATAAGAAGCCAAGACAAGCAATTTGACATTTGAACAAAGAGTAGGCTTTACTGATAAGTCTCTGGAGCAGTGGGAGGACGGAAGTATAACTGAAATGAAATTCTTTATGGCCTAGGGCATCCCTCAGTCAACTGTAGACTCAAAAGACGTGCAACCTTTTAAAAAATATGGAGGAAGCACAGAGAGAGCTGACCCCGAGTCTTATCGGGTCAAACACGGGCCAGAAGAGGAGAATAAGCTTCCTCTAGAGGTGAGACAGCACATCAAGGTTACATGTTCACTGTCATTAGAAGAAACTGTCAGTGACCTATGAACTAACAGTTTGGAGATGTGTATGTAGGAGGCAGTCTATCTTTACAGAGCTGTCCGGGTCTCTGCCGGAGTGGCAGGTCAAACAGGCTGTGCACTGATTGTTAATTGGTCACAGGTAACTCCAAAGTCCAATCAGCTACAGTACCTGGAGTGGAAAATAGACTTCCTGTGACACTTCAACAAGTTTCACAGAGAGGTTTCCATGGAGATGACCTGCTGCACTCAACTTGCTGTGTCCCAAAGTCCAGGAAGGATCCTCAAACGGCTGAATCTGAAGGATATTAGGTCATCTACGTCGCCAAAGGAGTGTCCCAATGTCCAGGATCCTCTGAAAGACAGAGTCCTGCTTTTGGCAAAATTCTAAGGATGCTTGTGTGTATCATCTGCACACATCTGTCTACCGCGAGATTTAAAAATGCCGAGTGAAGAAGCAGTGACGCTGGCAGCACAATATACATTTAAATATTTTCAGTATACAATGAATGTTTGTTCAGTGTGGTTATAACATATGAAGGAAACTACACTAACTAAAGGTAACTACACTGCGACAGAAAACACAACAGTATTCGTTATTGTTATTTATTAAATTATTTTTAAATACGTTTCTTGTGTATATACATTTTATTTATAGAGCGCTTTCCAAGACACTCAAAGACACTTTACAGTTTAAAATCACAGTCTCATGACTCTGGCC
Organism: Serranus cabrilla; assembly: GCA_903364295.1. Taxonomy (NCBI): domain Eukaryota; kingdom Metazoa; phylum Chordata; class Actinopteri; order Perciformes; family Serranidae; genus Serranus; species Serranus cabrilla. The sequence goes on along the minus strand of CAFUXE010000898.1, from coordinate 272,330 downwards.
TTGCCTCTGGAGGACCCGACTCTGAAGGAAGGATCCTCAACGTTGGGATACAGCATCTGTCACCTCCTTCCTGCTGCTGAGGTTTAGTGTGTGTTGGCTCATCCTTGATGCCACTGGCGTGCTACCACTCTCACTCATTTCTATAATAGATTACTACTAGAACAGTGAACTCAGACTACAGATCTCCATCTTCCCTCACAGACAACTAAGAGTTGAAAACATTTTTTTCTCCTACATTTAGTATTAAGCATTCAGTGTACATTAATTGCTTTTGGAAAGCACATTGCAGCAGTTGGCTGACATTACTGAATGTTTTAAATGACTAATTGTTGCCATCTTAGATTGAATGAATACCAACTGCAATTTTCTTACCTTGGCGAGCAGATCTGGCCAGACACAGATCCTATACACCAGCAATGTAAAATGCCAAATGAAAAGTGAAATTGCCAACAAAAATGGACGTGACCACCATGTACATCGTCCTGAGCAGAAACACGGCTGCAAATTGGAGCTGATGTCAGCGGTCTATAAAATACGTTTTTCACAAATTGTGAAGTGCTGTAACCATGACAGGAGCTTAAGCAGTCATGAATGTGCACAAAAATATTAGGCTGATGGGTCCAATAGTATGTGAGATTAACTGCAGCTGATAAGCATGAAAATTACTGTATATCTTCAAATGTATACAAGTAATGAACATACATGCTACAGATTTTATTGCTTTTATTGTGAAAAGGGAAAGAAGCTGGTGCCTTGGCACACAGTGGTTTTGTGTACATTAAGGATGGGCGAAAAGACAATATATACAGTATGGTTAGACAATATAAATGTGTTTGCGGTCAGAGATTTTCTCATAAAATGTATACCGTGATAGCTATGGCTTTAATGTATCTGGGTGTGTGAGGCTATTGTGGACAGCACTGCAAATCAATAAACAAGACTTTTTAATGGCAATATTGGATTTGTATATGATTTTCACATTAATGTGATAAAGTACTTTAATTTTTCAGCTGTTAGATTTGCTGTAGCAGCCAGAAGACAAACGTCGCTGTCTAATTTTAGCCATTAAAGAATACACAAATGATTTTCCATAAAACAAATAACAATATATACAAAAACAGTGTAATCTAAGAACTAAGTAGGAACAGTTTAAACTAAGCACAAACTTTACCTGAAGCACACATATTACTGTCATTAGGACTGGCAGGCTGTTATTTATCTGTCAGTCTTTTCTTCACAGTCATATTATCAACAGACTGTGTGATTATATTACTCATTATAAAACATGCAAAATACTCCAAATATTCATCTTCCATGATTACTGGCCATTGGCATCAACCTGTCATCAAACATCTGTAAGTCGAACAAAGACTACATCTAATTTAATTGCTGTTGAAGTGAAAACACTAATGCTAGACATCCCAATATTAATTCAGCTCCATTCAGTGGCACACTAACTGCACTTAAACCAGAACACTGAACATAGTTGGACTGTAGTAACAGAGAGGCAGAAGAAGCTGGACGTCCTCTGTGGTGCACACTTGTATTGTTAATCACAGAGTGACACACACTGTTTATTCATCGCCCACAGCAGCTCAGAGTCTCCAGGGATGAGCTGTTGTAGATGGATAGCTTATTGATAAAATGTAGCCTCTCTCATATTTTGATGTGCTAGGTTTATGGAAATCTATTTAAATGTCACTACAGGACTCCAGACGATCTATTAAGACACGGCTGAAGACTTCCTTCACCAAACAGACCAAACAGGAGAAGAGCAGCTGGGTTCAAAGTGTCCAGTTCAGACCAGACTGACCACTCTGTCTCTCTGTGTCTCTCTGACCTCTGTTGTTGCCTTGGTTGATTCATAATTTACTGTATCTTATTCTGGAAGCTACCATGTATGAAAGTTGTCTTACACAGAGTTTCTTTCCCCTTACAGTTGGCTTTGTCTGAAACATATAGTTTCATCAAATAGTCAATTATGATTCATATAAACATGTATTTTTTCTCTTGTATTTGGTATTGCTCTCAGGTCTAGCCTGATTTGTTTTCCGTGTTTATTTCCTCCTAACGGACTGCTCCAAATGATGCATGTCATCTGAATCCATTGCCACAATTAACACCAATAAACCAGCGACAACGGGATAAAGGAATCATCAGCATCTGTGTTTCTGAAACCTGCTGAGGCATTGTGGGAGCATTAAAAGAATTTCAGTACAGCCTTTCAGTCATTCTGAATTATTTTTCAATAAACTCTAATCAACACTAAACACTAAATTATCATAGTGGCTTTAATATGAAGTGATTTGATGCATGCTTGGGAACATAAATCAACAATGATACGCCTAATAATGCAGGGGTGTCAGGGATCATTTTTGTGATTATAGAAGTGATCGTACTTTCATTGCACATTTTTCCTAAAGTTGAAAACAATGTTACAGACTGTTATGTCAATTAATAAGTCACTTTTGAATCTTTGTTTTGGCTCTCAACAATCCTGTTTTCTCAATATGAATTATCAATTTATATCCTGCCACAATGGCTGAAGTCTGTCCAAGAGAGACAAATGGGTTGTCTCTCTCAAGGGCAGGACTGTACTGTGCAAATGTAAAATGTAACTGACTCCATAACTCATTCCATTTGGGAGATATCAGAAAGTATGAATCAAATTACCAGGAGGTTTATGGGTTTCCCCACCAATACTGCAGTTTACATTCAAGTCTATGCACCCCTATTAAGTTATGTGGCCTTACCAGCCTCTTGCCTCCTCAATCAAAGTATTTTCATCACCCTCAGAAATTAGTTTTTTTTAGTCTGTCTATTGATTCAAACACTTTGCAGCCAGGTGGGTTTTTGTGTTTCTTAAAAAAAGAGGCCACTTCACAGCTTAGGAACAGTATGCTCAGGCTTTGCTTTACCAGATGGGTGTTTTTTTAAGTATGCAAACCTGCTGATAGGTTAACAGTGTTTTGTAACTTGGGCATATTGACATTATCTGGGAGAGTTTTGTATTAATTAGGATGAATATAACTATGCACAGAAAATGTTTTTATTCATGCTAGCTGCTCTGTGAGTGTGCACTTAGGCTCAGAGGTGCTGGAGTTATAATGTTGACATGCTGGTGTGTACGGTATGTTGCTCACCATCTTAGTTAGCCATGTTAGAATGCCATCATTGACTAATTAGCAGTAATGTAGAGCTCAGGCTGATGGGAATTTCATTAGTTTTGCATGTATGAAGTCATAAAACAGATGCTGTGTCTCAATTACTGTACTTCTATACTTTCACTTGCCATTTTAATGCATAAGGGCACTCACACTGGCAAGTCTGACAAAATGCTAAATGCAGTGCACTATGGGAATCCGAATTGTGCAGTCAAATGTATTAAAATTTCACCATGAACCACTATACTGTAGATAGATAGAAGTAATTATTGGGTTAATCTATCAGTCTGAACCGCATTACTAATGAGACGCTGTGAAGATGCTGACTACCACTGGCTGATCTACTGAGGTTCAAATAAGCTTGTGCACGATTTGAAGCAATGCATGCACTACACAAGTAAGTACATAAGGTACACAGTGTACTACATGGAAGTGTGACAGAAGTATCCAAATTGAGACACTCAAGACATATCAGACGACTTTCAGATGGTAATGTTGGGAAGTCTTTTTACCGACTCGGATCACTGACTCTCAGACAGTAAATTTAACTAATCTCAAGTAATTACTTTCATTTTAACTGGTGCAGTGCTGGAGCTCTCTGTGCCTATTGTGCTCACCATCGCCGTCACATGACAAATGAATGAGAGCCTCAGACTTGAGGACGCATAGTTGAGTTGCAAACTGTTTCCTGTCCTGACTGAGCTAATGTAGCTGCCATGTGATCAGGGAACAAACTGTGAAAATGAACTAATCACTCACTGAGACTCCTCATTACTCCCCTGTAATATATTAAAATGTTATTTCAAAGTGAATGAAACATTCACTAAACACACCACTAATAATGTTGCAAGAGCACTTTTGCCTCACAGCAAGAGGGACTTAGCATGTTCTCCCCGTGTCTGCGGGGGTTCTCTCCGGCTTCCTCCCACAGGCCAAAAACATGCAGCTTAGGTTTAATTGGTGACTCTAAATTAAAAAAGGATCCATTGGGATTGGGATCGGCTCCAGCCCCCCTTGAACCCGAGTTCAGAGAAGCGGTTTAGGATAATGAATGAATCAGTGTCGCAAGATTCAAAGTATAACAGTCAACAGAGGCATTACAATTTAAATTTCATGGCAATCCATCCAATAGTTCATGAAATATTCCACACAAACCCTCATGGGACAGTCAGGGGGCTTTGTCCTCTGCGTACCATGAATATCTCTGCAGAATTTCATGGCTAATCATTGAATGTTTGTTAAAATATTTCAGTCTAGACCAAAGCAGTGAACCATCCGACCGACACTTCCATCCCTTGAGCCAGGCTGCTAGCATGGCTTAGTAGCATTTCTGGACTCAGTGCTGCTTCACTCCTTGCTCCGTCTGTAACTATAAAACTACACAATACTGCCTCACTCAACTATAAAGCATGCACGCTCTGCTGCTGTTAAATATGAATTTTTGGGACTTCACAAAGCACATTTTGTACAAAACTGCAGTATGTGTTACCAACCGTCACTGCCAGGGCTAGTTTTCTGAAGGCTAAACGTGTGTGTGGTCTCTGCAGACAGGCCCTGCCGCCCACTCCCCTGACACTAGGGTGAGATATGAAGAGAGACAGAGTGCTGCAGAGGAAATATCTATGTGTTGACACACTGAAACACACACTGTCTTACTCCCTTTTGCCACTCTCCGTTTCTAAACCATCTGCTTCCCACCTTTCTGCTACACTTCCCTCCGAGGGAGAGACCTTTAGCCACATGGAAACAGATAGTATTTCATCTTTATCTGAATGTGTATGTGTAAATGGAGCATGCTACATCTCTGCAGCAGGTTAGTGCCCATTATGGGAGCTGAAATGTCTTTGCTCAGCAGTGCTTCAGCAGTATTAGGTAACCCAGAAATCTTCTGAGTCCTCCATGTTAATTTCTGAATGAGCTGAAATACAGTAGCTGTGTTTATTTTCATTTAACATGGGGTTTTCCCATGGTGATGAAATGTTAAGTGCTGGCAACCAGCCTGGTTTGACTCCTCGAGGAGCTCTGTAGGCAGCAGCTTTTATTACATTTTTTCTATAATTCAAGGTCATTTAATCTCCAGGTTAACCGTTTGATCTCTGTGGAAGAGCTGACATTGAAACAGATTTAGTACAGAGAGCATGACAAATGTTCTGTTTTTAGGCCTTGGCTGTATAGTTAGTGAGGTTCTGCACTGGGCTACGGTACAAGGTGTTGGGTGGAAAAGTAGTCTGGCATCTGAAGAGGAGGAGGAGGAGGAGAGACTACTGATTTGGATCTCAGCTTGAAAAGCTGAAGAATCCCTGACTTGCACTACTGCAGATGGCCAAACAGCAGGTTCTGTTACTGTTATTGTTGACATATTGAAAACTGAGGAAGAAAGTTTAATGAGTTTTCGACAGGTTTCAGATCTTTTGCTGCAGTAAATATAACAATACAGAGCATTTACATACAGGATAATTGCGACGATTTATCTAAAGTATCAAAATAAAAATATGCACTGGAAACAGATAAACCCAAGTCAGTGTTAGATAACTATTATTACTAGAGCCCAAGTGATATGGGATTTTTAAGACTGATAACAGAATACATTGTAGAAGGGAAGAACTCACAGATGATTGATATTGTGGCCTATATGCCTTAATTTAGATGTATTAAAAACAGACCTTTTCTTTGTGGATTGTGCACCAATTTTAGACAGATATAACTATGTAAATGTACTCAGAGGCTGCTTTCTTTAACAAATAACTATTGTTGAACATTAAGAATATTTTATAAGCAGTCTATTACACTGCAAACCAACTCTAGAAATGAGAAATCAAATATCTAGATATGCATCAGTACCGCATGTTCAGTATTAGACCATTCCTGACCATTTTAAAAAAGATTAAACACATGTTTTTTTGAAATAGCTTTATGGCACTTTTTTTTATCTCCCCAAGCTTCATTTTCTGTATGTTCTGTAGAAAAGGTTTTCATATCAGCGCATATCGAAAAAAGATATACTGTTATCGATAGATATTGATACGCCTTTCATTGCCAATAATACTGATCGGTGAAATATTGAAACCTGGTTCAGGTGGAGCTCATTCAAATTCAGGGTTTCTAGCTGTGGTTTATCGCAGAGGGGAGCCACGCTGCCTCAAATAAAGCCCAAGTCAATAATAATTGTTAGTATAATATATAATTGATACCTTTCAACATTAACCATCAGGTGAAAAGAGAAAACAGGCCATTCTACACAGCTACTGTACTTAGTGAGTTATTTCACAAGACAGTTTGTTTCCAGACGTGTGTGGCTTCCCACCATGCTTAACAACTTCCGAATGAATGAATATTGTTCAGTGGTTTAACATACAAATATGCAGCACATTTAGTATCTTAGGGTCAAGTCAGACAGTGTGTTTTAGCAGCTGTTGTAATTGTTTTCAGTGAGAGTGAAGCCTTTGTATCACTGGGCACCTCACCTTTTTCCACACTATGCACCTTGTGTTTTTGCAGGAGTTGAAAAAAAATGGATGAATAAAGAAGCAACACTAGACTCATCCCACAATAAGCCTCGAACTCAGGCTAAGCTCCTGAATCAGCTGGTGGCTATTCTCCTTGATTTCTGTCTTTCTGAGGATCTCATGTTTTCACACAGATCTATTTCTTTGTGTCCAATGTAATGTACTATTTAAGAACAGCCTCAAACCCCCAATGAGAGCCAGAGCAAGTGTTCTCAAACCTGTCCATTTTTTATACTGTCTTAAAATAAACAGGAACAGATCTGTGAGTTTACTTCACAGCAAAACAACGGTTTGGCTAAGGACCGATGATTCAATGGTTGCTTGGTAAATATAAAAACAAGCCACGCAGTGGATTAAAATAAATGCAGTGGAGTAAAAAGTTAAATATATTTCACTGAAAGGTGGTGAAGTCGGAGTATAAAGAAGCATAAAATTACCTCAAAAGTGTGTTTAAGTGCAGCACTTGTGTGTACTTATACCGTTCGTGTACTCCTGTAGTCTTGAGCAGATGCTTCTTGAGCCGAGTCATATCTGTCAAAACATTTCATTTAGAGCCAGCTGGTTTTAATACCTGTCCTTTAAACAGGATTGTGGTTGGACAGGATGTATGGCAGTTAGGTACACTTCCTGAGGGAGCACCGTCAGCAGCAGCAGCAGCAGTATTGGCTACTGTCGCTGCAAGGAGTCAACCAGCCACCTTTGTTAAATAAGATGTGATGGCTGAACTGTCACTGCTCAGTGTCTGTGGCCAAACTTCGCAGCCATTTTATGTACTGCATCGCAAGCTGTCAGTCAGACTGTCCTCACCTCTCCTACTTCACTTAAACGCCCTCATGCTTGGAAAAGTTTGCTTGAGTGTGTTTCATAAGTTTGTGATTTACTCGTTTACCTTTATTGACCCGGCGCAATATTAACTCTCTTGGCAAGCATCTTGGTATTTTTACTGTCAGCTCCACAAAAGAGGAAATTTGTTTTGCTGTTGTGTTGCAGCGGTGTGTGCCTGGCACTTCTTACCGGCTCACTGATGATGTACAGAGGTCAAACTGGAAATTTTCATGATAAATAGTGACCTGTCTGCAAATCTTGATTAAACGTTTTACTAAGTTAAAATTCCCTGACATTGGGGTGTCCTCCCCAGATACACTCAGCTGTACACTTAAAAGATAGACATAGCTTAATTTAATATAATCTGATACAACAACCCTGAAATTTCTGAAACTTTCATCAAGGTTAAAGTGCCTTAATCATGCATTATTTCCATTGGCCAGCAGGGGGAGACTCCACTTGTTGCAATAAGAGGTCCATTTCTATAGTAATATTAGTCTATTTCTCACTTGATTTATTACTTCAATAAACATTATCATAATGAGTTTATAGCCTTAATAGTTAGTTTCATGTCTTCTTCAATATGGCATGATGCTCATTTTGTAAATTAAGGTGACATTAAGAGTAAAATAGAAGATAAAGAAGGGTAAGCTTTAGGGCATGGCTACCTTATGAATGACAGGTGAACTGTATGTTGTCAGCTTAGAACTTTTACTCTTTCACAGTGTGTTTTCAACAAAATGTTAACAGGAACCTTAATATGTTAAAATTACCAAAAGACTCTCTTAAGAGTCATTGTCCTGATTAGTTCTTAAGTATTGCTGTTTTTCCAACACTGCAATAGAAACAATATAGAAAAACATAGGCAGTAGAGATCCTTCTATAATGTTGATGGTATAATTTTGCCGAGCTCTACCTGTCTTCTGAAACAACCCATTTTCTGATATGCCACCATATATTGGTGGTTGGAAAGAGACAGGATGCAAATCAGTCTTTACGGTCAAAGGGGACACTTTGCACTCACAACCACCCACCCTAACAGACTCTTTGTATTGTTTTAAGATGCTGCAACTACGTCACAGTACTTGTGCCGTTGCCTCGGAGAGTGGACAGTTATTGGCGGCGCGACTCCCAGAGGACACTTGACAGTGGAGCTCAAAGATAGGTCATGTAAAGTATATAAAGCATATAACAGTCATTGCTGTCATTTTTCCAGTAAGGTCTCTGTCTGTATCTGTGTTTTCCCTCTGAGTGTGTCGGTTTTGATAACCAGGTAGAGATGACTGTGTTTTCTTTCTGTTAACTGAATTTTGGGGGTTGTGCTTCAAACTCTCATCTCACTTCACTGAGATTGGATGAAGTGCTTTCTGTGACAGTGAAGATGGCGACAGAAACTGTTCATATTTGATCTTTTTGGGGTGGCGGCCTCCTCAAAAAGAAGAGAAGTGATTTGGTGACCAGGCAGACGACACTTTAAATCCCCACAGGCGGAATAATCTGTGGGAGTGGTGACTGAGAGGTAATCCACTCTCCTGAAGTGCTCTTCAGCAAAGCACTTCTCCAAAAAAAAAAAAAATATTCCAGCTGACAGTAGACGACTGCAGTAACATGCGAGTGTGAGAATGAATGTGAGGCTGAGTTCTGCAGCCTGTCTGTCTCTGCTGCAGCAGCTTATGATTACATGCTACACCGTTTTGTAATTTCATGAGTCACACTATACTGCATGCCTACTGTAAATCTTTCTGATTTTCCATCACTTGGCTGCTGTAACAATGGGTTTTAGTATTATGGGGTGCCTGTTTTTGTAATAACGATACATTACAGCGGATGAATAGACAGAGGTAATGTAAGTGTGTGTGGAAGAGGGAGAGAGAAAACAGCCGGCAGAGAAAGAGAGTGTATGTATGTGTGTCAAAGAGAGAGAGACAGAGACAGAGAGGGAGGAAGACAGAGAGACAGACAGAAAGCGCCTCTCCATCTCTTGAGCCTTAGGTAGCGTTGTGTTTGCCAATCTGTGCCTGTTTGTGTGTGTATGTGTGTGTCTGCATGTGTGAGGTGAGATATGGCAACAGTGCCATCTAGTGTTCGCATTCATTCTGGAAACTGTTTTAAAGTTACGTCAACTGTGTGAGACAGTGGAGACACACATACTGGATCACATCATGATAAACATCATGAGCCTCATTCAAACCTCAGCTTTCTCAAGACAGTGTGTCGGCTTAATTTTTACTGAATTTCTCTCTCTGACTAACTAAAAAAGACAAAACATTCATGCTCACTGCCATGCAGATGAATCTGAAGATACATTAAACTCTCTTAACATGGGTGATCCATCACAGCGACATTTAATCAGCCTGATTTTTCAACAAACTTACATCACCGTTAAAGGAAACTGCAGCTGAGAGCAGAGACTGTTTATCAGCTGTCTTCCATGGTGCGTTTAAGGATGCTCAGACATGTGACACTTCCCAGTCAGCTGCCTGACAGCATCTCTCTACTGCAACACTGAAGAACCTCTTCTCTATTGGATATTCAGCTTCCGTATTATGCTTGCATAACATGCATGGACTCATTGAGGTTTATGTAAATATTGTATTAACATACTGTCACTTCTTTACTTTTAATATATCCTCTTGGGACTTCCATACATATATTTTTGTGCTCTACTTTTAATGTCAAAACTAATGGTGCTCTTATGTACTGTAGACTGTTTATCAAGAGTCTCAAGGGATTCAGCTGTCAGACATCGAGCCCACTCGGAGCCCCAGATAGTACGTGAAGGAGGAAGGTGAGACTGGAGAGGTGTGCAAACAGCTGAATGAAAGGAGGGAGGACATATATAAGAGTAAGGATGATTATCATTGATTATTTTGATTGCTTTTGTCAAAATAACTGATATTATTTTAAATTAACCGAGTAATAGTTTGCTCTAAAAGACAAATAAAAGGCGACCCCAAATAATCGACTCTTCAACGACCAATCTCACGGTCGAATCGATTACTTGGTTTCTCAAACTATACAAAGTTTATTTTTGGTGTAAATATCAGCTTATTAATAATACTGTTATAAAAAAAAATGGAAGTAACTAATCTCACATGGTTGACTAAGTTGCAATGTCCAATTCTGCAGGGTCATCGGAGATAGTTACGGTTTCAAAATCAAAGAAAAAAGATCTTCACGTTTAAGAAGCTAATCACAGAGAGTTTGTTCTTTTTGCTTGGATGTGTGGAAAGTTAGCTCAAAGACAGTTGATATAAAGAGTGAGACAGAAGGATGGGTTAACCAGGCACAACACGGTAGAGAAGTGATTACCATTGTGGTTGAGGTGTGGCTTCTGTTAAAGCGCCCCAAATTCCCCCAAATCCCTCCAAGCTCCTTCCAGCCCACTGTTGATGGTTTGAAATCTACCTGAACTGTGTTGAATCTCAAAAACATCACCAGCGAGGCTGGGAGAGGACTTTTACCTGGATGCTGCTTTCAGAAGATACTTTTGTCTTACATTTTCACAAGAAAGCCACCACAATAAATCATGTATTAGTTTAAGCCACTGAGATGACTGCGTTGACTGACAGTTCTGTATAGATTTTCCACTTTTATGACAGACAGAATTGATTTGATTGTGCAAAAGGTATGAATATTTCACTAATCTGGCTGAAGCATGCGGTTTATCTATACAACCCAAGCTAGTTGGCAAAACCCCCTCAGTGTTTCAGTGAGCGAGCCGTTTCAGAGGTTTACTGTGACTCTGGAGCTGCCCAGTAGAGTCATGCTCTCTCAGCCGCTAAGCTACTGGACCACTTGAAGGTCAAGTGCCTGGCCCGGAGGCACTTCAGTGGCAGTTCAGAGTGCAAAGAGTGTTGGTCGCTCACGGTCTCCACAATTTTACAAGCAAGTGCAAAGGTTTTTAGTCCCTGCGGATTTCCCTGCCCATCAGGCTGCTGAAGCCAAAGTAACAAGTCAAATGTTGGGGTCAAACTATATTTACATATGCCAAATATGATATGAACACTACTGACAGACAGCTAAGGAGTGTAGACAGCTGCAGGGATGAAGTGTTTTTGTAGGTCAACCAGGAAGTCAGCAACGTCCTGGTTCCCATCAAGAAAAAAACTCAGGGATTTCTTTTACTGGATTTTGGATCATTGCAGAAAGTTTGTGCATGGCAACTGGATTCTTACAGATACAAGATCATGGTTGGGATTAGAAAAATCTTCTCAGGCTTCATGTGATGTGCTTGTGTCTGTACAAACAGAGTTCAGACCAATTAGCATCGTATGAGGAGCTCCTGGCAGAAAGTGACAGTGACAGACAAGTGGTTCATCCAGTCACCTCAAATGTTTTTAAAAGTGCCAACCCTTTTGTTTTCTACAGTTTCCAATGATGGCTTCTCATATGATAAATGATGCTGTGTAACACAGCAGGTGAGATTAGAAGGTTTTTAAAAAAAAGTTTATGATAATTACATGCTTTGTTCAGTCCTCACAAATGAATACCACCTTTATGAATTTTTGAACTCCTGCTGCGCTCTGCATAGCAGTGCAGTAAAAACCTATTGGGTCTCTAGTTATTTGAAAAGTAGTCTTTATGTTTTGATGGTCTGGGGTTAAACTTTGGGCTGAGGTAAGAGCTAAAAGGTTAAAACTGACTGTCAGTTGGCTGTCAGCAGCAGACGATCTGAGTAAAGTGTTACAGGGCAGGCCATTAAATCAGTCACATAGTTACAAAAAACAAGATGTCTGGATTTGGTTTGCCGACATTCTGAAAATGTGGCTTAGATGGGAAATCTAGGAGCAGCGTGTATCCTGTTGTTGTCGGTGTGTGCAAGCGTGTGTGTGTGTGTGTGCAAGTTGCTCGGCTCAGCCTCTTCATGAAGATCTATTTCAGTGCCTTCACTTACAAAAAAGTAATGTTTCGGGCGCTGCAGTCATTGGTGTTTTTGAAATATCAACTTATAAATATGCTGATAGCTTTTCCTCTTCAAAATGGATTTAAATCTTCTGCTGTGTGTGTGTGTGTGTGTGTGTGTGTGTCTTTCTGAGATGAGGAGAGGGTCATCATCAGTGCTTATGTTTGCCATCCTCCTCCCCAAAGACACAGACGCACACACACAGACACACACAGACACACAAACAAGCACATACACATAAACACACTTTGTCTGCATGGCCTTTTCCCTTCACAACACTGGTTGCCGACAGCAACGTGCCCTGAGCTGATAAACTTTATCAACCGACACACACCTGTGCTTGTGCACAGCGACACACACACACACACAAACACGTGGACAGATCCGCAGAGACACACTTCTTGCTTTGCTCTCGACAAGGTAGACACCTGCTACAGCTGTGTGTGCGTATATGCGTGTGTGCATGTGTGTGTGTGTGCGTTAGTGTGGAAACCGTATAAATGATGTTAGAGGGCCTGGGGTGACAACAATACACTCCTGGCTTGAGTACACGACACACATCATTGCACACTCACAAACACACAATCACAAACACTTAGGAAACACACAAAAACATGAACACACACACACACACATTGGGGCAAACACATAAAAAATAAGAACGCACACGAAGCAAACTCGAATAACATTTACACGCCTCTTTAGAGCTTGTCATTATCTCTGCTTTTGCACCGTGCCAATATGAATGTGTGTGACTGTCTCGCTCTGTGTGTGTGTGTCTCGCTCACTCGGTCATCTCTACAACCTGTCTGTGTGTGTGTCTGTGTGTGTCTGTGTGCAGTGCTGGTCAGTCAGCATTATGGCTGGGTATTGAATCTCAATACTTTCTGAGTGCTGGCCTGGGCAGACTTTTAACATCACGTGATGTAAACCAACAAACTTTTCTAACTTCTATATTTTATACCATAAAATTCGTTATTAACTATGCATTGAGTTTGTTTATCTTAATGAAAAAAGGGGGTAAAAATATGTTGATCTGCCCCAATATCAAAAAATGTGTTACTGTATCCTGTTACAGGTGCAGTTTAAATTTGTGGTATTCTGAAATAGTTACTGTCTAAAATAGATAACATAAAAGGGACTTTTGTTATCTTTTCAGTTATGTTTGTCTCTTCATCAGCAGAATTACTTGAAACTACCAGCCCGATTTTCATGAAACTCTGTAGAAAGGTGTAGTATGGACCAAAGAAGAACCCATTAAATTTGGGGCATGCATTCCCTGTTAACAGATTGATTGAACACTGTCAGGAATGTGTTTTTGACATGGAAATACAACCTTTATTCCAAAAAAGCTGGGATGCTATGGAAAACATGAATAAAAACTGCATGCATCGAATTCAGAAAACAAGTGCATATTTACAAACACAAAGGTTTAACAGTTTGCAAATAAATTATATTGTTCTATTTAATGCACTCTTTTTATTTATGTTTTTTAGACAACATCCCAGGATTTTTCCCATGATTTGAGTTCTCACGTACTCCGTAGTCGATTATGCTGAAAATTAAATTTTACGACACCATGAAAAAGGATCATATTAGCACCCATCTTGAAGATTTTCAAACAATATCCAACCCCTGTCATAACACTTTGCATATTTATAGTCTAAATACTGAATAACTTATAAACGTTTGAATCATTAATGTTGTACAGTAGTTGCTCTGATAACTTCCATGTGTGGGATTTACAGTTAACCAAGCCATAAAATGCAAGACAGCTATCAAATGAATGATAAATCTCCACCTCACTGACTTATTCTTACACTTTTTATTTGGATGGGAGAAGACAGATTAATATAAAATACTGGTACAACAGTCCAACAGTTGATATAAATACTATAGTCTAAACAAGTTGCTATGAGAGAATGTCTTTCAGAAAAATACTAAAATAAAGAGTACAGACTGAGTTAGACTGTAAAACCAACATGTTATTTATGTACATGTTGTCCATATCAATA
>CAFUXE010000898.1:218829-229428 GCA_903364295.1 Serranus cabrilla | reverse complement strand
TAAACAAGCTTGTTATATGTATTTTTCTATAATGTTTGTATTGCAATGCCAAAGCTGGAGCAAACCACAGAGGTGCTGTTTTCATAACACACAAAATAGTCTTTACCATGTAGTTACTTCATATGGACAATTTATTCACTGAATAACCAGAAAACATGCTATATTGTGAGATATGGTGTTATTGAGATATGAAATTACCTATATCGGGATAGAAAATGTCCCTATCTTGAATAAGAGATTTGCTGTTAGAGTATAATAATAATGCTTACTGAATAAATGACCTAATTATCACAGATGACTGATTGACAGATATTGAAATATGTTTGCTATAACATTTATTTTACATCATTTTTATTTTCAACTATTAGAATATGTAATTGATTGATATTGATGCATGTTTTTTTTTAACAGGCATTTAATACCTTCATCGATGATGTGTTTGCCTTCATCATCACAATGCCAACATCCCACAGACTGGCCTGTTTCAGGGACGATGTGGTGTTTCTAATTTACCTCTACCAGAGATGGTACGTACACAACACACAGACTCCAAAGTCGACAACCAAACACACACACGGCCGTTTTCTAACCTCTAACTCTCTCCCCTCCTCCAGGCTCTATCCAGTGGATAAAACAAGAGTAAATGAATATGGAGTTTCTTATGATGAAAAACCCAAAGGGAAGAGTCACAAGGACTAGTGAGGAGAGAAGAGTTACTGGCTTCCATGATCTCGTATCTGCGGGTTTTCCCTTCAGTCCACTGGTATCCACTGATTGGTGCTGGTCATTTGGTATCGAGAGAGCTGGTTTAATGGTCCAGAATCAACGGTCAGTTAGTTGTAAATGGACCAAGTGCATCAACGTCTTTGTGGTTTTTGACTTGTCCACTTTGTCCCATCATGCAAAGTGTTGAAAGACTGCTTATCTGCCTATTGGAGAGGATTTTTGTGTGTTTTACAGCGTGTGATGGAAAAGGAAGTTTGATGCAAGTTTCACAACTCAAGTGCTCACAACAGAGACCATAGGTCAGACACCACTTAGCTTTGACATGAAAGAGTACACTGATGACTATGTGAACTCTCCTATAGTCAATATTATAGGATCCATATCAGAATGAATTCTGCTTTTTCCTGTTTTTCCAAACACATGTCCATACACAAAGCCGGTCACATTCCTTGTCTATTGGAACAGCATTATACTGTTATTATCCCACTTGAGTTCCAGCTTGGCATGTCTGCAAACACTGGTTAGGTTGTGCTAAGCTGCAGGAGCAAATTTATTACATTGGGTGGGACGCCTATTTCAAGCTGAAGCCGCCTCTTGAGGATCACTGTAAATATTTTGTTTTAAGAATTGTAATTGCAATGTCAAAATCTCATTACTATAATTCTAAAAAAAAAAATCTGTTATCATATATTCATATTCCATAAGTGCAAAATTTGATACACTGGAGCTTTTACAACAATCCGGGTTTGTAAGTCGGAAGTGGATGTAATGTTGGCTCAGTTAACTATTCCTCATGCAGAATTTAAGAGCTTTCCTAGAAATTATATGAAATTGCACTTATGTTTTAATATTGCTCAGTGAAAAGGCTTTTAACAATTTGCCTCTTAGAAAGTATCAATGTGTAGAAACTTCAATTTATATCCCAAATGATCATGTAGACAGAGCTAACATGTTTTAAAACTGGGACCAAATTCCAGAATGACAGACTCCATTTAACCTTCCTGTTAAAGTGATAATGTACATGCATATAATTACTGAGGACACAAAAATAATTAGTCAAATGTAAAATAGGCCTACATGAATAATTTGAAGAGATGTACTGATGTACTTCCCACCTAGGTACATAGTATGTAGATTAACAGATTCAGACTCCAGAAATTTAAGCCTGACAGTTCCAGAATCTGTTGAATCCACTGACTTTTGTGAAACCATAACACAGTAGGGTTTCACTGTCGTTTTCGTCCACTCTTGTTTTGCAGTTTTACCTGCTCAAGTATTTTTCATACCAGGGCCAAGAAAATATGTTGGTGCCAAATATGAGAATTATTCTTTTAACTGTTTGTGAGCTTTGTTTGTCCTCCATAAATGGTCCATCTGATGTTTTTAAATAGACACTGACATTGTAAGGGAAACGGTAAATTTTAAGACTTGAGGAAAGTATTACTACATTTGGATTTACAGTCACATTTTTGATTTATTTTTGTTTGGCCCTAGATTTAATGTTATGATTTTTTTCTTTCATTTGTATGTTGTTGTTTTTTAATAGAAAGAAAATGGATATATTAGATCAAGCACAGGTTTTTTGTTCCTGTGTAAATGGGGCCAGGAGAGATTTGCCAGACAATTGCCTTGAAATACTTATTGTAATGTTTGTGTTTTTGATTGTGAATAAATAAAATTGTTGACTGAAGATGTTGTTTGCATTGGATGGATTTGTTTCTTCTGTACATTGTCTTCAGAGATTTGGATTTGAGTGATAATGGCAGCAAGAATTACAAAAAGCCTACATGACATAATGCAGTACCAGATTTCTCAACATATTGTCAATTTAAGATTTAAAAGATCTCGTAAATATGAGATAAAATATTTTATTTATTGAAAGAGAAATAAAAAACAAAGTGTGTGACTTGTCTTACAAAAAAAATAAAATAAAATATTATAACTTTTGTGTTCTTAATTGTAATGAGGATATCTCTATCTAAAAAATCTATTAAATTATGTTCAAGTTTAAAATAGTGGGAAATACAGCTCCAGATTTAGAAAAGACCATAGCCCTCATGGACTACGTCTGTCGTCACTTCATGTACGTACTAGCGTCACAGGCACGCAGCCCTGACGCTGACTATATCAGCCAAGCTCCCGCCCTCTCCCTTCCCTTTTCCGCTACAGGAAGTTAACGTGCCTAAGGTGCTTGGTTCTTCACCAGAAGCTAAGGCCCACAATCCGGCGACTAGCACCGTCAAAATTAGGCATCCCTTGCTACAAATATAAAATCTAACATCTACAATGGCCTCCGTATCCGAGCTCGCCTGCATTTACTCTGCTCTGATCCTCCACGACGATGAAGTCACCGTCACCGTAAGTGCCCCGTCTTATGTCCCGACAGCTCAGTCAACTCTACCTCTTAACTGCTCTCTCTGAAGCGTTTTGCTAGCGGCGAAGACCCTAAATGCTAAAACCGACATATTAAGGACTCGACAGACAAATTAAGATAGTAATATGACTGCTAATATTAAACTTAAAACTGTTCAGAGGGCCAAACAGTCCAATCTACCGGCCAAAATGGCGGCATGGTTGTTGATAATGCTAGGCCACGTTTTTGGCAGCAGGACAGCTCGTATCTATGCTGTGACTTTTATGAGCTATTTTACAACATGTGGCTGTAGTTGTTGCTACTCACCACACGTCTTACACATCTGAAGAAGAGAATAGTAACTTCTCGATGCCCCCTTCACTTAAATGACAGGTGCTAACTAATGCTAAGCTAGTGATGCTCCACAACATGCTTTTATGTTCAGCATGGTTGTCACCCGAAAAAGTTTGGCGGTTAAGTACATAGTTAAACCATATTCTACGATCTGCTTGAATTCATGTATACAACTTTAGTTTCTTGTGTAACGTTATCATGACAGGTTAAATGCACGTGGATGCTGCACAACATAGGAAGGGCATAAAGTAGTGTGATAGTAGTCAACCTTTTGTGGCAGCAAAATAATACATACACTCACTAGCAAGAATTCAAGAAATACAAATTATATGGTAGCAGTAGCATCCTCATCCCTATTTTGGCTCAGTTATGTTTCTGTTGCTGAGGTTCACATCCCTCCGTTTCATTGAAACATGTTGCATAATAAGAATATGGGTTAAATAGTACATAATAGGCAGATTAATGGGGTTCACTAAAAGAAGACTGAGCTCTCCCATCTTAACATTTCTATGTTGTGTACTGTTGTGCTTAAACTCAATACTAGCTATTGAATAATAAAGTACATTTCTAAACAATCACTGTTTCTGTGTTTGCAGGAGGACAAGCTGAATGCTCTGATCAAGGCTGCTGGTGTCACAGTGGAGCCCTTCTGGCCCAGTCTGTTCGCCAAGGTGAGAGAAACACCCACACACACTGCTGTTTTGTGCTACATGTGCATGGTTTAAACTAATAGGATAGAGTTGTCTGTTTTCCTAAAATCTCTATTGCCTTTTTTTGTACCCATGGTAGTTTGATCAACAATTAAATACCATGGACTACCTGTTGCTTCCTATCGTAGTTACACACAGCCAGATTTCTGATTACTGAGATGGCAAACTCATTCATGGAGAAGTTGTTTTTATGCTTTGAAAGCCACAAAAATGTTTTCAGGAAAGCCCTAGTTTTGCAAAGGGTCTCTCCAGAAATGTAACTGTACAGTGGTAGATTTTTTAATTATTACGGTTTGCTCATAGTTAGCAGTGCAGACTTTAATTGTAAAATAGTTTGCACTACATAAGAAACATAGTGATATTTTTTAAGCTCTGTGGGTCTGTGCAACACTTACCAGAAAAGACTTTGAATGTTGACTGTCATTCGTAGGCCCTGTCCAGCGTTGACATCGGCAGCCTGATCTGCAACGTTGGAGCCGGAGGTGGAGCTCCAGCTGGCGCCCCTGCTGCTGGAGGAGCTGCCGCCGCTGCTGGGGACGCCCCAGGTAACTGGAAAAACAGTGATATAAATTGGGAATCAGGTTTTAGATTGGGTTAACGACTGCTCCAGATGTTTTGCTGTTTGTGTTGCAGCTTGATTTTTAAGTGAATATGAAGTTAAGTGCGGTACTTGTGAGCCTTGAGAGCATGCACATGGCTTCTTGTTTTCTTTTACTAGATTGTCAAATCTCCCAGAGCTTTGACTACATATGATAG
The DNA here is from genome assembly GCA_903364295.1 of Serranus cabrilla. Taxonomy (NCBI): domain Eukaryota; kingdom Metazoa; phylum Chordata; class Actinopteri; order Perciformes; family Serranidae; genus Serranus; species Serranus cabrilla. The sequence continues at coordinate 224,529 of CAFUXE010000898.1, read as the reverse complement.
TTTGTGCACACTGTGCCTTTTATTAATCATACTCTCTTTTTTCCCCTACAGCCAAGGAGGAGGAGAAGAAAGAGGAGAAGAAGGAAGAGTCTGAGGAGTCCGATGATGACATGGGCTTCGGTCTCTTTGATTAAAAAGGATGTTTTTGTAATAAAAGACAAAAGTACAGAAACTATTACTGCCTTTTCTCACTCTTTGTTCTCCCCCATGTTACCCTCTGCTACAGACACATACACCACCTGACATTACCCAAACATTTTCATGTTACTGCTGCACTAGATCATACAACTTTTCCAGTTAACTGACCTTAACATACTGGTTTACATATGCAACATTTTCAAACTTAAGTGAACATTAGCTGAATAGTTATTGTTGGGTTAAATAGTCGGATATAAACCAACAAGAATGGAGCAGAATTTATTAAACGATAGTGTAAAGCTGACTGCTGTCATTTTAACAGCCAGGTTATCATGGGTTGGCAAGGATGTGTTACTACAAGTGTCTGCCTTATGTGGAAGAAATGTATACATTGGGGAAAATGCTATCGGATATAAATTGGCCAGAAAAGGCTGCTGGAGCATAGCTATAATTTATGGAAGAATTCATCTTTTCACAGACTATTTTGGAAGTTATTTGTGCCCTAAGCCTCACACTGTAATAACACTTGCTGCAGCGCTTTCCTTTTTTGCTAAATAACATCTTGCACTGCCTGAAAATGTTGCACTCTTACCTCTGTTCTTTTATAAAAGTGATGTTATATCCCAGAACCTTCATCATCAGTTTCCGTAGTGTAGTGGTTATCACGTTCGCCTCACACGCGAAAGGTCCCCGGTTCGAAACCGGGCGGAAACAAGTTTTCATTTTGCCTTCACACCACAACAAAACATATGCACCCAAATGCTGCTTTAGAGCTAAATCATACTATAGGTGTTATGCCGACTTGTGCCTTGCGGAAGTGCGCACAGCCTAAACTGAAATACTACATTGCAAAGATTAATACAGCAAAGAAGATATAATTTTCTTTGTGGGTGTTAATTGGTGAATAATGATCAAATCAAATAAATTCAGAGCCAAATAATGTATCCTCCATGGACTTAACAGTGCGAATTTCACACATGTTGCACTCACCCAGCCTGACAAAAGGAGGCGATGCATTTCTAAGAAAATAATTACATGCCGAATCATGCAGCCATTTTATAACTTATATATAATTTACAGATATCTATGAATCTGTATTTGAAGGATATCTCAGGTCATGTCATGTCAACAATTAACACAACTGTCAGAAACACTTGAAAGTCTCTACAAGATCTTTATTGACAGCCACTCATGATCACAAGTTTCCGTAGTGTAGTGGTTATCACGTTCGCCTCACACGCGAAAGGTCCCCGGTTCGAAACCGGGCGGAAACACATTATTGTAACTTTTGTTATTAGCAATCTTATACGCGCGCAACACGACATGTTTCATGTCGAAAACCTAGGTTACTAGCTTCACCATCCCCCCATTAAAATTTTTAATACGCGTCAGTTATCTCAGACTAATTAAATACCACATAAAACCTCATCTATTTAAGCGAAAAATTTGACATTTGTTTAGCAAAGGTTAGCAAAACTCTCAAAACTCACCTGTTAGCAACCGGTCAAACTCCATTTAGCATTTACTTATCAGCGTTAATGGCCGAAAAAAAAACGGTGAACAAAGTGACAAAATGTAGAATATGAAGCAGAAAACAAAAAATATATTATCAGCAGACTACCAACATTCAGGTAAATCCAAATGTGTGACATTACTGAACATTTTTACAACGTATTTATGATGCTTTGGACAGCACATCTCTCTCGGCTCTGGTTATATAAGCTAACCGCACCACTATCAACAACAAAGCATAATTAGCACAGAACCAGAATTAAAGTTTGCCGCAGACTGCAAACATATCATTTAATTAAAAAAAGTATTAATGCTGTACCTCCAGGGCTGGGTGTGGAGGCGGTTGTGTGGAAATGGTGTCCCGAGCGTTTTCTCCGTCTTCTGTTGATGCCTCGTGAAACCAACTCATGGAGGAAGCAGGTCGCTAATGTCTGCCTATCAACAAATTCAGTCATTAACCCACAGCTGTAGGTAATCAGTACATGTACCTGTGCATAGGGATACGGGGGCGAAAGCAAGTTTTGTGAGCCTGAAAAGTTTAAAACTGCTCTATGCCTAAAATCAGTTCAGGGTTTGACTAAAGCATTATTTTGGAACTTTTCAACTTTTAGTTTTTGAGTCCTAAATAATTAATAATTTTCTCCTTACTAAATGTAATGCTGTTTTAACTACACTAAGAGTAATGATACAGTAAAGTTAAAACAAAATAAGCAAAAACAAGCTTGCTGGGAATGAACAGTTAACTTTGATTAAAAAATAACATATTTGGGGAAACACAAAGTATTTTAAAGCAAGTTGCAGGTCTGTTTAATAACTTTACCAAGTCTAAAGTCATCACATTTGTGACTGGACCCTGACTCAAGTCCAAGTCACGCTTTAACCAAGTTGACGCTGCAGACAAACACAAGAAACAAAGAGCAGCTAGCAGTATTTCTTAATGATAACAGTGTTTTTATTTGCTTGGTTTAGCAACTGTACATGTGACTCCTTCCTGAGAATACTGCTCACCTCAGGGGAGAGGGAACAGTGGAATGGAGAGAGAATCAGAGAGGAAGACGAGGCTGAAGGGAGGGGTGAAGTTGAATAACGGGGGGTGATACAGCAGGAGAAGAGAGGGAATAAAGGGTATAAATAACTCCCGTGGAAGGAGGTAGAAAGACAGGGAGGAAGAAGAGAAGGACTGATTGAGGGGGAGATAAAGAATTTCCATGAGAGAGACCTGTGCACCGATTTGGCCACCGACCCACACTGTTTTAAGGTATCTGGACTTAAAAAAACTGCAGCTGTAATTCAGCCCCTAATAGATTCAGAGTCCCTGAAAATCCAAGTCCTTGCACTGCATATTGAGTGAACATCTGTGGGAAGACAGACAGGATTGAAGGAATATGACAGATGCAATTTGCCTTCAATATACAAAACGAGCAGTAAAGAGGAATTCATTTAACTTTTTTTTTTGCAGAAAGTTATGAAAAAAACAGGTGAGTTGCTGCTAAACATGTTTAATTAGTGAATAAACCAATATAATTTGAGTGAAATGTTCCTTTTTTTAGTCAATTGCAGTGGATTTGGCACAGGATGACCGAATGTACAGTTTAATTAGGAACTTAAAAACCAGCCTCCCTTCACCTCCCACCCCACCTGATCATCCCTACTCTTATTCACTAACATTTCATGCCTCAGAAACGTGTTAAAAATATAGTTTCTTTGTATATTTTACTATGCAAGTTAACTTAAAAAGTGGCCTGTGACATTTAGGTTGTTCTTCAAAATACAGCTTTCATATCTCATTGTTATGCCAACTCTTGATGCCTGAGATAAAGAGATCTAGAGAGAAGACGGTGAATAAAAAGAGATGAAATGATGACATTTATGAGCAGCTGTGAATCAATTATTTTTGCCTGCTGAATTTTCAAGAGGAAGACTGAACATAGAGACATACTGTAAGAGTCAAGGCAGAAAATAGTAATAATAATAATAATTAATAATGATATAAAAGCATGTTTAAACAACAACATTATCATATCATCTTCATTATCCTCCTCATCCTGGCTCTTCAGTTCCAGTTGTTACGTCCTGCACGTGTTGTGAGTCGTGTGGCGCGTTTTCCGTGCGTCCATTCACCAAAATACCTCTGCGGTCCTTCAAGTGAGCCTCTGAAACCTTTCTTCAAAGATTAAAAAGTAGCAATGGATGATTTTTGTTTTTTAAAACTCATCTTTGAGGATACGTGATGGGCGAGAGGAGCGTTTCTCTGGATACAAAAAGCAAATAATGCAACAAAAAAGTACAAAACAACACGATATTGATCAAAACATGACCGTCGCCAGAGAGGAAAAGGAGACGGTGGATGTTTGAGGGAGGAGAAGAGGGAGCGGATTGTTTCAGTCATGTTTGCTGTCCATCAGTTCATTTTTTCATCCGTCCGTCACCGATATCCATCCAATTGTTCTCTTCTCTTTGTGATTGGCTAAGAGCAACTGCACTCTCCTTCTCCACGGCAACGGAAACTAATGCGGGCGGATCATCTTGAGTCGTGATTGGTCGATGACATCCAGCAGGTTCTTGGCGTCGACTGCGAGGGCGTGAGCTGCCATTAGCATCTGTTTCTTGTAATCCTTTTGTAAACTGTCCGGAAAAAAACAGAAAACAATTATTAGGTCACAATTACTGTAAAGTAAATTATTGTCAGTAAAGTATATATGTACATATGCATATTTATATATGCGTGTGTCATATTTGCACCTACCTTGTCATGACATACTGTTGGGCCAGTTTCATCTTCGCTATTAACTCAGCCAGGTCTGAATTCAACAACTTCTGGGCCATCTCAATCTGAGACAACACAAACAAAACGTCAAAAATCATAAAACAGACTTACAGATAAATAGAATAAGACTTCTGTTCCAGTTCAATCCACTGGGCTCCACTCAGCTTGAACCTGAGCAGAGGTCAAATTAGCGAGAAGTGGGAACGCATGTGTGTGTGTCTGTGTGTGTGTGTGTGTGTGTCTGTGTGTGTGTGTGTATGTCTGTGTCTGTGTGTGTGTACCTCTCTGTGTGTGCTGGCCGGCAGCGATGGAAGTGTCTCGTCCACTGTAGCGAGCAGAGTCCTCAGAGCCAGACCCACCTCCTACACGGAAACACACACACATGTACATATTTTTGCATAAATCTTCAGTTGATATGTCCTTTTAAATAAGTTGATGAGAAAGAATATTTAACTTTTGTCCAAACACCTGCGATCTTTTCCAGATAGTGACTGTTAACCCTACCTTGACCATTGGGACGTACTCCTCTGGAGCTGCAGGCTGAATCCTGTTGGACATCTCGATCACAGCTTTGACCAACCCCGTCACGTTCTCGTACACTTTGTCGTTAGAGCGGTCCAGGTTGGCGGTGGGGGGCGGGCTGATCTCCTGAGGCTGCAACTGGACCAATGAGGAAAATATATGATGTTATGATGAGACACTACAAACTGATTTTTCCCCCAATTCTCCTTAGAGTTACATTGGAATTCTTTAAGTAAAAGCTCTTTTTCTACCGAGGTGACTGTAGTTAGTCAGACACAACACTGGGGGGCAGTGTTGACTAAATTTACACACTCACAGTCGCTTTCTCTGTCTCACAGGCACACACACACCCACACAATACTCACTGTTACTACTATCTACATGCATTTCTACCTACATATTACATAGCAGGACTTTTCTACCACAACAGAGAGTGTTCAGCTGTTAGTACAGTGACTGTCAGGACAGACAGGATCAGTTTTCAAGTGACAAGTTATACGTTATAATAGTACCAATAAGCTCAGTTTATCTGCTTAATATTTAAGGTCATTTTCATGCAGTTTGATAAGTTGTTAACACATATCTGAATCTGTCTCTCTGGCCTGGTCTTTTTTTTCCCCTTTAATGCAGCTGATTAGATTTTGTTTAAGCTGGAAGCGTTAATGTGGGGACATGATTAAAGCACGACTGAAGTGATTTACAGGCTGCTCCTTTAATGATAAACTAGCTTTGAGGAAAAGCCTCAGTGGAGGAAAAAATCT
>CAFUXE010000898.1:167612-182704 GCA_903364295.1 Serranus cabrilla | reverse complement strand
CACTAAACTTAGAAGAAGGACTGCAAAGTTGTTGAGGGATATCACAGAAAAATAAATGTGTATTTCCATGTTACTCTGCCAATTTCACATGGTAAAATCTTTTATATCAACAAATCCTTCTGATGGCTTTCAACACTTTAGCCTGTGTTTCACACACGCGCACACACACAACTAATGCAGAGCAACAGTAGCATTTGGCTGTGCACCAAGTCAGTTCCCATGGAGTCAGATGTCACACTGCAGAGAGGCTTCATGCTACTTGTGTTTGTGTCTGTGTGTGTGTGTGTGTGTGAAGATGATTTTATTCGTACCTCTGTCCCAACACATGGGGAAAGGGCTACAGCCGCTCATCGCCATCGAAACACATGTCTGTCCCTCCCTGTGTCTGTCTGCACCGAGGACAGACAGACAGCTAGCGGTCTCACACCCACGCATCACGCGCTGACGTCTCGTATACAGAAGCTACATAAATAAATACACACACCAAGGCCCTGACACAACAGCAGAGAACGAACACGCTCTCATAACCTAAACACGAACACAAACACACACACACGCTCCGTCTCCAAGGCAGAAATCTTTGTCTCCAACTTTTGTCAACAGCTCCGTAAGCCAACAGTTAGTTCCAGAGGGGTAATCCTCAAAAAGACCAATTTTCTGGTCTGTTAAAACTTTTTTACGGAGCTTGAAGATGCTACAAAAAACACATCAACTGGGAAAATGTGAAAAAAAATCTGTCTTTTTTATCCTTTCCTGTTATCCGCAGTTGCACAAGTCGAGAAAGATCCCCAGAGATGCAAAGCGAGTTTCATCCGCTTTCTTCTTTTCCAGTGCACTTCTACTCCTCAGCGGCCCCTCGCTGATGAAAACACACTGTTTGTTTTCTGCCCAATTTCTGCCCCATGCCTGCACTCCATAGTTACACAGTTGCCCTGGAAGAGTCAAGCGGCCATCGCTCAGGAGACGATTCCAGATAATTCACTCAGTGGAGTCCCTGTTATTCCCTGTGATGTGAGGAGACTTCCCTTCCAGTGAAAGTTCACAGCCGAATCCGACGTACAGTACAGTGTTGATCCAGTGAACATGCAGTTAGTCAGTGCTCACAGAGGAGGAGAGACACACACTGAGCTCAGGCATAAACAAACAGAAAGTTATCTTCTTCCCTTGGAAAAAGAAAGTGAGAGAAAAGAGTGAGCCAGAAAAACAAGGTAGACAGAGACAGTGGGACAAAAAAAGAGAGCGAGAGAGAGAGAAGTGCAGCGATTGTTTCAGGATGAATGGGAGGAAAAAGAGGACAGAGCAACACAACTGAAAGAAAGTTGAGTGGGGAATGAGAGAGATTGAGAGACAGAGAGAGAGAGAGGGCTGCTGGAGAAGCAGGAGGAGCTAGAAACTATTAATATGCTAATCTCAGTAGTCTCTTGTGTTCAATGAAAAAAACCCTCCCACCTCTGTTTATGAAGCTGACCTCAGAAGAGCCCTCGTGCTTTACCAATATTACAACCAACACAAATGCAGAAAATCTCTTTAACTACTCTGAGATACTACAAGACATATCACTGCTTCTTTCACTGAAGATGAAGGGGAAACAATGAAAAAAGAAAACAGGACAGAAACAGTAATCAAAACCACTTTAGATCTCCATCCTCTCTACTATTTATGCCCTCCTCCTGAAGCCCATTTAAAGCTGAACATCTCCGCACTATTTTATAACAGGCATATTTAACTCACCATCCGGTGAAGTCTACGCTTTCTGGCTGCCAAAACCAGCCAACACAGATCTTTCTTCCTAACAAAGCATCATTGCAGAAGAATAAATAAATCATATGAAAAATGTTCTCCCAAACCCTGAAGAAAAGAGAACAAAAGAAAGGAGCATTTTTGGCAACATAAGCGTTGCCCTGGCAGTGCCCAGCATGTACACTAGCAGCCGTTAGCGACATGCCAGCCAATCCACTTCCAAACCGCAAGGTCTCAATCAACCCCACTTCAGACTGCACATTCAAAGTCACTGAGCATGTACTTTGAGGGTCATACTCGCTCTCGTTTGTGCTCGAGGTGCTGCATCTCCAGGGCAACATGCCTACAATATCCTGCGAGCGAGTGGTACCTATCACCGCGAGTGTTACTGCTGACCAGATGCCAGCCTCCATTAATCACATGGACATTTATACGGTCTCAGCTCAAGAACTGAACAGACCTCAACGTGGTCCTGAACACACACGTACAGAATGCACACAGCGACGTCACAAAAGAAATCTTAATGGTACCTTGTGTGTGCCCGGGAGTGTGTGTGTGTGCACGTGTGGGTTTCCTAAATGCTACATCTCAGGCATTGGCCATTGTTATGAAAATCTGGAGGGAGCAGGGGGTTTAAGTAGGGTGTGTGTGTGCATGTGTGTGTGTGTGCTGAAAGCCTTTTGTCAGAGGGCCGGATGTTGCTATGAATGGGAAGCGCTCTTTTGGGACTTTGCCAAAGTGTCTCTCTCTCTCTCTCTCTCTCTCTCTCTTGCTCTCGCTGTGTTTATGAACACATAATTATTTCAGCAGAGTATAAAAACACCCACCGTCTCTTACATGAAAAATAATCATTCAAAGACGCAGGTAAACCTCAGAAGTGTAACAGTTACTTTGATGTACCCGTGCATATGTTTTATCAGTGAACAATCAATGTGTTCACGTCCATGCCTTGAAGTTGAAATTCAAAGGCTTTTTGGATTACAGACATATTTTATCTCAGTGTTTTCCTGCTTGTAACCCACATCATTCTTCACTCTAGAACATTCAGGGTTCCTGCAGCTTTTACAAAGCCAAATTCAAGCATTTTTCAAGCATTTTCAAGCTTGCTAAATTAAATATTTACATACAGTACATGCAATATACACAACCCTGGCCTTTTCATCATTGTTTTCTGTTGCTTTCTTCCTGTGGTTATGTTGTCATTGATGATTTATGGTGTGCTATGCTGTTGTACTTATGACTTATTGATATTATTTGTAAAAATCCATTCTACAATTTAAAAAAATGTTTGCAGGGTGACACCTTCTTCTGTTATAATTTGCTTAAGGTGGATGAGGAATCATTTATATTTTAGTGATAAACACATTATCTTATATTTCCAAGTTTAACTGATGACATGCATCCCCACTGGCCTTGCTAACCAAATAAACAGATGAATCAGTGGTTCAATAAGCCGCATCTGAAGCCTGTGCAGTGATCAAAGTGATGAAGACCTCACACTTATCACAGTTCAGGCATGAAGAAAGAAAACTTAATTAAGCTGACATAAATACCTGTATGCACACTGGAATAATTACTTCCTGTTTTTGTATTGACAATTCTAATGATTCCATTGTTATTTTCTCACTTCCTTGCAGCTGGCAATGAACAGGAATTGCAGAACACTGGCAACTTAAATCATCTGATATAACCGGCGAGCCAAGCCTTCTTTCAGGGCACGGTGCCATGACACATGCATATGTTTCCCTGCTTAGTTTATTTCAGTAATACAAAAGGGGAAACTTCCCTCGGGTTATTTGGAGTTAAACTTGGGACTTTTAGCCGTCTTCAAAGAGCATATTTTGTTTCTAGTTTCTAAAGTGTGAAGATTAAGATTAGTCACACGCTCCAACTAGAGCGATGTTCACACTCTCCCTCACCCCTGTCTGCACTAATAAAACAAACACACCCACACACCCATAGATAGTCCCACTCTGTCTGTTTTCCCTCTGCTTTAATCATCTTACACACCCAAAAATATGACTCACACTTATGTGCAATTTGTGTATCTTCTCATTAGTGCCAACACAGATTATTAGCACCGTCAGCTCCTAGATTTCTCAACAGTTTATGTCTCACAAGAGGGTGTCAAACAGCAAAGCAACACATCCACCTATCACCATCACACATATGCAGTTCATAGACATGTTCCTAATACCTCTAAAATACAGGAAATAATACCAAAGTGGCCTTCTATTTGTTGGACTACAAAGAGCATGTCCAGACTTTTTGATTATTAAAAAGTGATTAAGATTTTTATATTTGATTCATTTTTCCTAAATATACTGAAGTATTGTGGATAGATTAAGTCCATAATCAAGAAACTTAAAAGTAGTAGTCTGGATGTAGCCTCAGTTGTCATCACATGATTTAAATCAGCGACTTAGGTCACATGATGGCAGCGAAACTAACTGAGCCTTCTTTAATCTATCTTCATCTATGCCTATTAGGACCCCTTGTGGTGACCTGACCACAAGGGGTCCCTGAGCTGCTACCAACTGTGTACGAGTGAATGAAGCAGCTGAGTGATCATCAGTGCTGCAGCAGCTGTGCAAAAACACAAGGGTCAGCAACTCACCTGTGTAGTAGGCAATCCTGGAAATATCTGCAAGACAAACACAGAAATAACAGAGTTAGCTGCCTTGTTTCATTATGAGCCACTGAATAGAACAAGATCAGTTACTGGCTGTTAATGGGAGAGCAGATACCAGTGCCTGCAGCACAATATTTGTCACATTTTACAGCTTTGATCAATATTTTGTTGACTTTTCGACAGGACAATGATTGATTTAAAAAAAAAAAATCAATATCCCATTCTTACATGATTTACCCCCCACCCGCAATATACTGAAGCTTTACTGGTTAAACTAATTAGCACAGATTCAGGCTCAGCAGCTGTGAGCTGAGGACAGTGACTGTGCCTCAGTTCAGTCGACCTTCTTGCATTTGTTTTGTGAGTAAACTACAAAATATTAAGAGGCTGCCCTCTGTAAGGTTGCAGGGTTTATAAGCTTCAATATTTTTGAACACAACAATAAGAATCTGCGGTTTTAAGGCTGGAAAATGCTTCCATGATGCATACTCGAATAGCTGAATATTTGGATCCAGCGCTAATGATGTCTATGTGCTTTCTTGACACTCACAGTCAGACAATGCATTTGTGAGATTTTGGAGTTGAATGCATCAGCTCCCTTGCATCAGCCCACAGTAATAAACATAACACAGCACCTTTTTTAACAGAAACCCCCAGAGACACTGATGTGTATCTTCACGGAACCGTTACCTGAAGATGCTAAATACTGCACAAAGTACATATTAATGTAAGTTGAATGTATGTATGGTTGAAAAGAAAAGTGGAAGTCCTACTCTTGTTATTGAGGGGCTAGGTACACTACATCACATCGATACTCCAGCTCCCAAAGTCCCACAGGAAGCTCAGGAGAAGCCTCCTGAAAACTTGACACCAGGACCTATCACACCCAGTTAGAGCAGTGATACGGCTGTCTGCAGCAGGAGGTCAGGAGGATAAGTGTCTGAGTGCTTTAGACACCCTGATGTTCACACAAACACTAAATAAGCATGCACACACACACAGCAGAGGTGAAATGACAGCAGGGGTTGTCAACGATAATGATGTAATGGTAAGAAAACCCGCAAACCAAGAGGAAATACCAGAAAGGTGACTCATGGTACATGTATTATCAACAAACCCTTTGTAATATGACACCAGGACCCTATAGCTAGTGTCTGTGTGTGTGTGTGTGTGTGTGTGTAGTAGTAGTAGCATTGGTGCTGTGCTTCAAATACGACATCATTACAGTAAGACAACTATTGACAAATTCCAATATCAGCTTTGTCTGAGTGCCTACATAGCACCAGCATCTTTTTTTTTCTATTGTTCTCAGTGAAGAAAGAGTGTATAAAAGCCCTGCAAGCCCTCTTTTTCAGAGTTCTCAGACTATTTTGTGCGTCCCCGTCTTGGCTTCGAGATGAAATCTCTGAAGTTTTCAGAAAGGCACGGGTTTCATCACTGTCACTGCTTTTGACAGCAACATCACAACAAAAACAGTTAAGTTCTGACTTGCTCTACAGTGAAGTCATGTGCAGCAAACCTGCTGCCGGAAGATTTATTTGTATAGACATTAAGTTGTATGAAATAACTTCCGTTGGTGTAGTGGATGCAAAGCTATTCGCGTATTTTCCGATCTCTGGTGAAGCAGTTCTGGCTGGTTCTCATCGTGAGCTACAACTTAATGTCCAAAATCCAGAATCACCCCTTTTAGCACAATCATTTCCTCTCATCTCAACATGGATCACTCTTTTGATAAATAAACCAAAGACACCCATTAAAATAAACGGCTAAACCATATCCTAAATGGATAAAATGGGCCACAATAAACAGATGTGGAGCTGCTTGAGTCCTAAAGTGTCCATAATGACATCTACAGTATCTAGCCCTACACACACCATCTGTCCCATAGATGCTCCCACTGACTAATTGTCTTTCCCCGTCTCTCTTGTGAGCATTCAATGTAAGTTAAGTGCTATGTAGCCTGACATATGCAGCCAAACTGGCGTTGCTACAGTCTAGACTAAAAACCATAAGAGACTGAGGCCTTTTCAAGTCTGACAAACACCTGAAGAGCTGGGGAAATATTGGCATCTTTATACCAATGATAAGTATATAAAACACGTCTTATGGCTGCTAATTTTTAGTCCAAAACTCTTTTAAATATGAGTTTGAATTTATTTATATCCTTTGCAACACTGTGTTTTTTCTCCATAGAATATCCCACGGGGGAACTAGCATGGTGCTAATTACATACCAGTCTGTTTAACAGCCTCCACTGCACATATATCAAAGAGGACGATGGGTCCTTCTTACACACACACACACCAACACACACAGTCGGCCTGTAGACTGGCAGGCAGCCCAAAACACCTGCTCCTCAAGCTGTCCTCAAGAGTGAGGCACACAGGAGAAGAAGCAAGGATTCATTTCTTAGATCAGTGCAGATATACGGTCATCTATCCCACAAATTATTTAGCATATAATGTCAAAATGCTGCTCTTAAATACATATTCTGTTGTTGAATGTGTTGGAGAGAAGAATGCCAACTTTCCATCTGTTTTCCCACTGTGGGATTGTGACCTATATGAGCTATTGTGAAGGAGTAAAGTAAAATATATACAAGAGATCAGGCAGCACGAAAATAGTCTTTTTCCAAAACACAAACAGTCCCAGCTGAATTTTAGCTTTAATGGCTGGAAAAGAAAGAGAAGTATTTTTACTCAAATTCTGTTAATAACAACCCAATACTTGTCAGTCATGTGAAGTATTACTCAACTGTTATTAAGACACTAAAGTCCAAAAACCAGTCACGGAAAACAAACTGTGAACTACCATCACGCACACCTTTACCAGCAGTATACTGTACTTACACACAGACGCACTGTAGAAAGGCTCCATGTCTGCAAGCTGTGTATAATTGCCCGTTAATCACAGGTTTTGTGACAACGGTAATTAGACAGAACAATTGACAGAGAGAGAATGTTGTGCAATGATGTCTAAACTACTGGTCTCACATCAGTAATTAAATAAAATTCACAGTCTGAGAGAGGTCAAGGAGTCATGCATTTTTTCTTAGCTGCAGTTAGTGATGGAAGAAGTCACAAATTAAAGACGAAGCCCTCTTAAACTGAGAGATGAAACAGCAAAGTTATTTTTATCAGGCATTTGACATTAACATATATAAAAAAGCAGACAGAAAAAGGTTGGCTCCGTTGAAAGACAAATTCCCATCATAAAAATGAAATGACTGTTATCAGGACTAAATATTGTGTTTCAACATTACAACCTGATTTTCAGGTGAACGTTTCCATTGCATCTGTATATTTGAGTTAAAAAAGTACTTGCTCTTGCTTGTCTAGACTTTAGACCAGTTCAGCTTGTGTTGCTCTTGATTTACCCGTGAATGTGAAATGGAAAGGCTGAAGCAGCTGCTACTACAAACAGCAGCTGATGGAAAAAGTGAAAAAGTTGGAGAAATTCGACAAAACTGTGTGCGGCTCAACGCAACAGTGACGGATCAGACTGGCTGAGGAGGAATAGAGCCAGATGTTCCTTTTCCCACAAATAATGAAACACTTCTCCTGCAAGAATCAACTGAATTAACCTGATGAGAGCAGTCAGCTGTTCTGGCTCGTTGCTCTGTGTCTAATGGTTAAAGCTGAGCTGGCACACGCCTCTGTGTGTGTGTGCATGTGTGTGTGTGTGACCCTCTGGACAATGGGGCGTTACTGGAGCGTGCAGTCTTACGATGCAACAACATAACCCCTCAGGCACCAATCACACCTGCCAGTCACAGCAACATAAAAATTCATGGTATCACACACACACATACACACAGGATTTTTTCCGTCCTTCAAAATATATTTTGCAAGGACAGGTTTTGAGCACAATTTTGACTTTGAAAGCAACACATAATGTGCTTAATAATTCTATATTATGGAGGACAAGTGCATGTTTTCGTGACTCAATTTAGAGTGAAACCCATAAAAAATACTGCCAAGGTGAGCTGCACAGGTTATGACTTTCAACATATTCTCATTATTCATATTCAGATAAAAATCGAGAAATTATTCAAAGCCTGTCACATGAACACTAGATAAAATGCATTCCACACACACACACACACCAACACACAGATGATGCACACTCCAGATAAATCCAACACGAGTGCAACATAATAAGGTCACGTGAACGCATGACTGCTCATACACATTTATCTGCAAAAGCGCACACACTGTGACACACACATTCACTCAAGTGTGTATAGTTCAGGTGCAGTGATAAAGCTAACTGGCTTACTGGAGCGGCACACATGTTAATGTATCACACTCGGAACAGATACGCTGTGTATAATTCATCTCAACAGATTTAGGACGAGTGAACCGGTGAGATAGCGTAAGCTCTAAATTAATTTTTCTCCAATGGAACCAGTTTCTGTTTTTTTTTACATAAATCAAAACACATCTGACATTAATGACCAATTAAATTGCAGTCCCTGTTGTGGGTTTCAGCATGTATTTGTGCACTGAAAACATGTCTTCTGAATAAGAAGAAAATCAAACGTACCATTAAATATTTAGTTCTTCTTTCATTTTGAATGAGAGCAAACACTAGGGAACTGGTTAACAGGGCTAAAAAGTGAATACCCAATTCTGATTGGCCAATGAAAGGAAATCTTTACCGGCTTAGCTCTATGCTCTGTTGGATCAGAGTAGTACCATGCTCATATATGTATAATTTACTACCATTTCTATTTCATATGTTTTACGTTTCCAAATCAAGGTTCTTGGGATAGAGGTTGTTTACTACGTAGATTTTAGAGCACTGAATGCAAACTTGTGATTTAACGATATATAAATAAAACCGACTTGACTTAAGCTTACTTTTTATCAGTGCGCTTTCATCTCTTGTCTGAAGTTTCTGCTAAAAAAAATGCTTGAATACAACATCAGGTAAATGTGCAGCAACTCGCTTATCAAGCTGTATTATTCCTCAGCAAATTCCCATCAATTATGAAGCAAGTTTGACATATTAAAACATACTGAAAAATAAATGATTTAACCTAGAAACAAAATGCCGCAGGGGGGATTGTTACTCCATGCCTTTATATACCACTTACACACACACACACACACACACATACATGTGCACTGAACACATTGAAATACACACCAACACCTACACAAGGAGCCACGTGGGCAACACTCTGCACAAGGATGCACACTTGTGTTCAAACACAACCCACTACTTTGACACACATATCATCTCACACATACTGCTTACCTCCCACACACACACACGCACATAAACACACACACACACACAGGCAGCACTAACCCCTTCAATGCACGTGCACACTTCAAGTTGCAGCCTCCTACATACAGTCAACCAAACCCTTACATCTCCTTTTTTTCCACATACAATCCTTCATCATAAGGGTGGCAGATGGTAAACAAGGCAGAATAAAACAGCGCTCAGATAAATGATGGGATGGTTTCAGATAGGGCTGCAAGGAGCTAAATGTCATTATTGATTAATCTGCTGTATTACTCATTAATCATCTGCTCTATAAATGTCAGAAATTAATAAGAAGAAAATGCCTGTCACAATTACGTAGAGCCCAAGTTAATACCTGCAAATATCTTGGATAGATGCTTTATTTACAATGATAGAAAACTAAATTATGAAATTTGAGAATCTGAAACCAAATTAATGATTGCTATTTTTGCATAACAAACAGCTGAATTATAGATCATCAAGTTATCATAACTGTAAATTGACTAAGTGATTAATCATTGTCCTTTCTAATTAACTGGGACCGTGTTTATGTGCATGTACGTGCATGTATTGCCACCCTTCACTTCCACCTTCTCCTCCTCATCATCACTGACATCATCACTAATATAACTGCTGCAAAACTTCATTTTATCCTATCATCCTAACAATACTTTTTCACCACAAACTGCACTTATGAATACTTTTCAATCTACACTCACACACGTCATAGTTATGATAATAGACGAAAAATAAACTACAACAGAACTTAACCCTTCTGAATCGTACAGTATGTTCAGGTAAAAGTGCAAACAAACACATTGCCCACAAACATAGTTTCCGCTCATTCACACATTATAAAAACACACTGAATACATTTTTTTAACAAATGCATAGATATTACTGTATGTTTGTTTAAAATCTTACCATGGTATAGTCCTTCCATTTAAAGTCCAGAAGAGAAGAGAAGAGAAGAGAAGAGAAGAGAAGAGAAGAGAAGAGAAGAGAAGAGAAGAGAAGAGTTTAATCCCCCCTGACAGACAGCTAAATTGGGAAAAGCCAAAATCCCAAGCTCCTGTGGTCTTTGGGCAAGCGTTGAGATGTGCTAGCCAGCTAACTCAGTAATGATGGCTAATGTCGGCTTAAGCTTACAACCCAGCCTCCTCCTCCTCCTCCCTCTACTACTACTACAACTACTGCTAGTACACTGACAGCAGCCCGAGTGGGAGTAGGGTAGGGGAGGGAAGACGCAAGGAGGGAGAGAGCGAGGGGGAAGCATGCAGCCTATGACTGTGAAAGGGGGGAGGGAGACGAATGATAGAAAAGGAGGAAGGAGGAGGGGTGTCTTTGTCTCCCTGGAGAGGGACGGAGGGGGAGAGAGGGAGCCAGATGTACAGGACTCGGAGGGAAATCAAGAGAGGAGAGATGGAAAGAAATGATGCAACAACGTCATGAAGAGAGTGAGAAATTGAGGAAAAGAGGCATAAAAAAGCAGCGACAATATGGGGAAAAAGATGAGAAAGTGAAGAGAAAATAATAAAAGTGAACAAGACAGAGCTCAGAGTGACATAGGATAGATCAGAGAGTGAGCTGTGTTGCCTTTGGCTATGTTGCCCCTCTGTCAGAAATTCAGCCCGGAGGAGCTACTCAATTAGTCACAATGCAATATTCCCGACGTAACGCTGCCCTACAGAAACCATCAATCTTCAGAACAAAAAGCACAAGAAATAACATCCAATTGTTCCACTGACTTTGTTGGATAAGGGGTGCAAATTTAATAAAATCTCACTTTAATCGAATCACACGCAGGGATATAGAGGGAGAAAACCCACCCGACATTTTGGCTCTCACCCAGCAGGCTCAGATCAAGTCATTTTTTATTTATACAGCGTCTAATTAGAATTAGACTTTTCTCATACAGTACAGAGTTTAATCATAAAACACATCCTGAAGACGAGAGTCAATGTTGCTTGATAAAATAAAACACTTTTTAAAGTCTTAAATGTGTAAGAAACGACATCTGATATGCAATCAGTTTTGCCTACTTATAAGATTTATAAGACACAGAACAAGTCAGCTTTTGAGAACATGCTTGTCCCAAAGGCAGAAATCTGTTATTGCTGGAACTTTCCTACTGTATCTATGGCCATTTTCCACTGTTTGTGCCTGCAGATATGGACCACAAAATGTGCTCAAAGTGCCATCAAATTACTTGGCAGTCTCAGATTCTTGATGTTATAACCAGTATGTCACATTATATTTCCTACAAATGAGACATGACTACAGCAAGCTCTTTCTCTCTCACACACACAAACACACACACACACAAGCAAGCAGGCAGACAGACAAGACGAGAGTTGCTCAGGAGTAAAGCAGATTAATGGGCCACTGGATTAGTAGGCCAAGATGTCACACACACACACTCACATACACACGCGCCGCAGTATATGCTGACTCTCATTTAGAAGGTGGATCCAGCCTCCATCCCTCATGTCCCTGCTTGGTGAGGTGGTGTGTTCACATCGCCCTCTAGTGGTGATGCACGGGTTAACTCTGCATGGGTTTTCCTTATATTTACAACTGGGGCTGCAACACTTAATTTGATGTTATAACTCAGAACATCAAACAAACAATAAAATCCTCCATATTTCATGTATAAGTTACACTTCAGGAAAGTAAACAAATCAGTCACTGTAACAGATTCCAACATATTTAGTCTTATTCAGCACATATATGATCCCATCAGCTTCAAGCAGCAAGAACAGAGGACAGCTGACATTTTACTGTCTTTTTAGAAATCAGCATCTGCCAGTTTTCTAATGTTCGCCATTTACGTTCAAATAGTTTAAAATCAGGATCAATCGTTTCAGCATACTTTGGCCGTTTCCCGTTTGAACTTGGCGCTTTCACGCCCAAATCTCCCAACAGAAGATTGTCCATATTAAATGCATTCTGACTTACGGGAAATATTGGTTAAAAGGAGAGATGAAAAGCAGGCCTATGCTGCGGAAATGGCTGTGTTTTGTTTACACATAGCTGATTCCTAATTTGGGTGAAATTCCTTGAATTAGTCAAATGATTTCGGCGTCGGCCTGTACCGACAGAAGTTCCCTCATCTCAGTTGGACATTTTCAGATGTTTGTATTATCAAGGTTTTGCGCCACTCGTATGGAATAAACGTCATCAACACGCCCACTCGCTCGCTGTGAATTCTCCAGACAATGACCTGTTGTATTCACACACAGGCTCAATCAAATAATAACAGATTTTGTGCGAGGGAGCTGGCATGGAAGACTCCATTTAATGTTTGGTCAAACTGATTCAGCGATTTCTAACATTTGCGTTCTCTCACACAGCTACTCCAGCTAAGTTGCATTGCTTATGTTAAAGGAGCTTAACAGAGACAGAGAGAGGAAGACAGACAGACAGCCTCGAGACTATTCTTCAATGAACCTTTGTTACAGGAGAGTCCCTACTGGTGACTAATCTCACATACACATACATTGACACACAGGCAGACAGAGACACTGTGGCATTATACCCACATCTGACCTCAGCAACACTAGTTTATGGTAGCACATCAGTCTGTGAAGCTGTGTGTACGGGTGTGATGTCATACCTCTGGCTCGTGTCCAGGTGTTTCACTGCTGATCTGTGCGTGTGTTTCTCTGTGATCTGTTATGACTGTGTGATTTTGTGGGTGTGAGGCTGCGGCGCATGAATCGAGAGAAAAGATGAGGTCATATGATTGGCTGAGCAGACACTGATGCCTGTCCTGGTCTCACTCTCTCGCTGTCTGTCTCAGTAAAGTACCTGGCTTGTGCTACTTAAATACTTTATGGCCAGTTTTATCCTGGAAACCAGCCACTTATCAGTCGACACAACCAACCAATGATGAATTAACATTGTCTTTGAAGGCTGCAAAGAGGATCTGGCCTTACACACAGAGTATTTTTCTTATGCATTAATTCAACTTGGATCTGTGTTAGTATCCTGTGTTATCATAACAAGTTATATCTCGTTTGTGCAATGTGTACAAAAACCAAAAGTGTTAAAAAAAAGTTGTGCCTGTAAAACCACAAAGTTTTACGAGGGGGTAAAGTGTCGTTTTCACTCTTGAATGAATTAAGCAAATGAGATGTACTGTGTTAATGAGGGAACTTTTGGGTGCTGCTAGGCAGATTTTGTTACCTCTGGACAGAACCAGACTCGTTGTTTCCCATTTTCAGACTTTTTGCTGAGCTCAGCAAACCAGCTGCTGGCAGTATTTATAGTCATATTTAGTATGAGAGTGGATTCAACCCCTCATGTAACTCTTATGGGGGAAAAAACGCATATTTCCCAAAATGTCAAACTATTTCTTCGACTTTCACCAACTACCTAAATCTATATATTTGTATTGCTTGAATGCAGTGGATACGTTGTGTGATACATATCCTATAATGTATCAACAAGACTATCGAGATTGATTCATGTGCAGTAGTGCACAGGTACAATGATAATGTGTTTAAAAGTCGTACATACTGGGACAATTTTCTTCTTTCTTCTCTATATTTCTGTTTTTCTCCCTCTTTTCTCCAGCCAGCTCCCTCCTCCTCCCACCTCGTTTCTCTCTGTGTCTATATGACAAAGCCCAACAATTACTTCTTTCTCTCTCTCCCTCTGTGACTCACTGCAATGTAATTACACTGACTGTGACCGCTCAAACACGACACACACACACACACACACAGAGGGAGAGGGGCAACTTATTTACAATATCTGTGGTTGTAATTGTTCTTTTCTAGTCTGCAGTTCAGTCACTGCTTCGCTTTGAGAAAACTGAGGGAACAAGAGAGCGGTCATTAGTCTGTGGAGTCATTTCAGTTGAGTCAAGGAGTCAGTCTGCACACACACACAGTCAAAGGTGCACACATGCATATATATACACACACTCTGAGGGAATCACTGTGCTCCAGTTCCATTCATCACCAGCTGACATGCTGCACCAATGACCTGCATGACCGAAGGTAGCTCGCTCCAAGTGTGTCTGTGAGTGTGTATGCGCGCGTCCTTGTGTGTGCATGCCCCAAGGAGGGACAAGTCATTAACTACGATGTCATTTCCTGCCATTGTAGCAAGTTTCAGTGCACGCAGTATGAATGCTACGCTGCACAGTAGTCCATCTACGCACACACACACTAAAACAACTGTATTTGGACAAGATCAGAAAACCTAATATATGGTCTTCTATAAGGCTTGTGCATGCTTTAACTGCAAAGACATATAGTACACTGTCAGTACACAGCAATCTGCTTGAACAGCCTGGCATACAGATTGCAATATACCCAACTACAGACACTCATACACGATCATTAAATTACACTGTTTAGGAGATTCAAACACTCAAACATAGTCTAAAGTTATAACTAGAATTAGGGATGCACCAATTTGGTTTTATTGGGACGATATAAATCCCACTACTATG
>CAFUXE010000898.1:154161-167181 GCA_903364295.1 Serranus cabrilla | reverse complement strand
TGTGTGTGTGTGTGTGTGTGTGTGCATGGAGGGGTGTGGGGGCTGCTTCCTGAATGCAACCAATCCAGAAGCAAAGGGAATGGACCCTCATTCAGCCTCCTGTCTCCAAAAACACACAAACACGCACACATACACACACTCCTTTTCCTTCACAGCTGAAACCACATGCGGGGAGGATGCAGGGGAATAAGTTGAACGGAAGAGAAGATAGAAGCTAAATTTATAGGTCACATACAATCACGTACATGCCAGCACTTCCACAACGCACACATATACACACACACAAAGTCAGTCATACTTAAAATTAAGTTGCTGGTGCGAAACAAGGAACACCATCTGTTCAATTCGACTATTCATTCATTATTATTTTTTTTTCCTTCCTGTGGTGAGTTTGCAAATAGTATTCATACATTTGTGCAAAATGAGAGAAAACAACTTAGACCTCCACACAGCTGCAAATATTTACACAGCAGGTATGAAGTAGCCAATCACTGGAAAGAATAAATGCCACCCTGTTCGCTAGGTAAACAGCAACAACATTTTTTAAAACTGAAAACTCAAGGAAAGAGTTGTCTTTTCCCCTGCAGACAAATTATTTAATTTGGTATCGTGCATTCCTCACGACACACATATTAAGGACACACATACTCTTATTAAGGACTTCTACATAACTCACACACACAGCATGTGTCTGCAGTGAATGCTATCACTAGTTCGAGTCATTATGAGTCACACCACATACTGCAATCTACTGACACTAGACTACTGGCTTTTGTTGCACTCTTGTCTTTCTCTACAGTTTTTCTGTCTCTGTCTGTCTCCCCCGTCTGTCTTGAACAGAACAAACTTGAGTGGAATATATAGTCGATGGCTGCAAAAAATAGAAAAAAAGAAGTTGGGACTAAAGAGAGCATGAACCTTGCAGGAAAGAAAAAGAGAAAACAGACTACAAAGACTTGAGTTCTCTGCAATGTAACGGACTGCTCCTGTAAGATCTCCGAGTGTAGTCAAGTGTTTCTATAAATACAGGCCTCCTGCACTGCTCTGCAATTTACACACACACGGAAACACAAGCACACACTCACACACACACCACTGCCATGCTGTATTAGCCTGCTGTAGACCAGCCATAGGAAGACTCGTGTCAGAAAGGTGCAGTTATTTACTCCTGGTAGTTAGTCCATTTCTTCTGACCAACTTAGTGACATCAATCACAAAAACCTAAATTTACATTTCTAGAGTCATGCACAAAATAAAAAACATTCAAAGCCAGACTTTTTTAAGTATATGTGAAGGGATTTCCCAGAGCCACATGATGTATGTCCAACGCAAAACAGCGTTGTTTTCTGCTTGTTTCTCACACTGACAGTAATGACATGTTTCTACTCCAGATAAAGGATTACGCTGCTTTCATTTTGGTCCTGTGATGCCAAATTAGTAGACTGAGGCTTTAGCTACCACATGGTTCAAACGCACATGGATTTCAATGGAATCAAATCAGACAAATGCCATATGTAACTCACTTAATGCTGATTTGTGCATTGAAATGTATAATTTGCACAAAATAGCCACAGAAAGCAGTCACTGTTGCTACAAATTCCCCATCAAAGATCGCTGTAAGAAGTAGTTCTGCATGTGGCGCAGCACTTGGTCACGGTAAGTGGGCTGAATGAATGCAGCCGCGGAGACACTAAATACAAGCTCATTAAGTGGATAAGCTAATTAGCAGTGCGAGCCTTGTTTGCTAATTAAGAAATACCATTTCGAACTTGTAGAAAGCTCCGTGAATGTCATTTCCAATCAGCGACATTTAAATAATAATAGGTGAGTGAGAGAATTTAGTTTTACAGCTGACAGTGTCTAGTGCTGTGGGTTTTAAACAAGCAACATATGAGACAACCCATTAAAACTGACTTTTGTTGTGTAGGAAGTAGTGTCTGCAGGACGTCATCCTGGGACAGACTTATTCTAACCACAAAAGCTATTATTCAGATGAAAAGAATTACCCAGACTTTTCACATTACACCATCGCAACCACCTCATTTCACTAGTTTCAGTAAAGGACAGCCTATAGGAATGAAAAACAGCATAACTTACATTAAGAATAGGGTTTGAATTGAACCAATTGTGACTGTGATGCACAGGTGCATCCAAACAAAACCTCGACCTTAAAGGAACTTTGAATTCCCGACACTAACAGTCATGGACCACATCAGTATACAACATACTGCTTTAGGTTCAACTTGTCCACAGAATTGCAAATATAAGTGTGCAGAAGAGCACCCCTATTAGTATACTGTAGGTCTGAAGCCTCGGTGGCCTCAGGGTACTGCAATTCATTAGCATTTTCTTGCATCTTGAATATGAAGTAGAAGCAAATCAGGCTCCAGCAATTTTCACACTTGGGAAAATGCAGAACACAGAGCAGCGGCATGTTTTTGAAATGTTTATTTGACTTAGTGACATTAAACTTTTTAGTGTTTTATATCAATTTATCTACTTTTATCCTTTTAACCATTTTGTTATTTCAGAAATTAGAGGATATTAAACCATGGAAGGGAACGTCAAGGTTTCCCAATATGCCAGAGAATATGAATTAACTACACCACCCATTTGGGGTTGTGTAAGTAGGTATCGGTTAGTATAGGACAGACATGATTACAGCCTGACCAAATTTATGAGCTGATTTATAGACAATGTAATACAATGTACAATAATGTTGCGTATTAATTAATAAAGTTATGTGTATTAAAGGAGGTTCCAGAGTACCTCTGCATAGTAATATCTGTGCAAAAAGGGTGCACACTCCAACAGACACCATACCATATTGGCCGCCTTATCGTTAATCGATTAATCAAATTTTACCATATTAGTCTGGCTATAATCACAAATTCTGTTAAACTTAGATGATTGTCTTCAAAGGTCATGTTTATCTGCCTAACAGCCCGAAAACAAAACATATTGAACTTTTCAAAAAAACAGCATCATATTTGGCCAACTGGAATCAGCAGAAATGTGGTAAACAACTGAATGAACTGATTATATTTATGGATTGATATCTCTACATAACTGATATGCACCTGGTTAGTCTAGTATTAATGAGAGGCGGTGTCTGCAGGACCATCATATCTTACACCTTACCAATTAACACAATTATGTAGCCAATACCCTATATAACGGGGCCAAAATTATTGGGTTTATGAAAGCCTTGCGAGAAAACTAGCTACGTGAAAAAAAAATGAAACATAAACCATTTAGGTAAGAAGGAAGAGTTCAGTGTGTTTGGCAGGTAAATAAAGATAACCAAAACAGCCTTGAATATATGACACAGTGGGGAAAAAGTACTTAATAGAGGGATTTAGGAGTTAAAGGTGGGCTAAATGTAGGTTAATCCGGTGCATTCATTTAACGTAGGTTGGAGTTAACGTTACTCCACATTCACTCCATGTGACTGTGGCGACGAGTTTGGTGGCAGTAGGTCACTCTTCCTTTCAACTGCTCCAAGTTACTAAAAGGAAAACTAATTCTTCGTTATGTTGCTTTAAAGCGAGAGTTCAATAAGAGAAATTTATTTTATATAACAAAGTGAGAGCCGTTACAAAAACTGGGAGAGGAAACAGCTAACGCCAGCCTGGACGAACGTTAAACCAACCGCATCCCATACTTTCTTTTAGCTGTTCAAATAATCCCCAAAACACAATATCACTCACGTTGACTTGTTCCAGGGGACGTCCGAGAGGTTTGTGTTGACTTTCCCGGCGGGAGAAGCTGTTAACAGTCGGTGTATAGTCCGTTATTTCAGTTGTAGAGCCGGGGAGTAGTTACAGTTAGAGCTTTTTTCGCTCCTGCCTATCTCCCCCTTCTCCCTCTCCCGTCGCCTGTTCCTGCTTCCCCTCTCCACATCCAGCATTCCAATATGGCCGCTGCAGGGAGCGACACACACACACACACAGAAAGAGAGAGAGGGGGGAGAGAGAGAGTTACTCCCTCTGAGGAAAGCCTTGCCTCAGGCACAGCAAACTGCAACACATGAATGAATTAATGTTAAAATACTGTACATGTTATTAACATACATTTATGCTGGTGTAAGAGTAGTATTGGTGGTAGTGGTAGTAGCCCACTATCAACTCTACTTTATGAAGGGCTGCAGTTACTCATATACTCTACTTAAATACAGTTTTGAGGTTCTTGTACTTGACTTGAGTATTTACATTAATGTAACTTTAAACTTCTACTCCACTACATTTAGCTGCCAAGCTTTAGTTACTTTTCAGGTCAAGATTTAACATAAAAAACATGATCAATTTAAAATGATAATGCTTTTAAAATAAACTAAATCACATGACAGTATAATGAACCCCATACCAACCAGAAAATGCTGCTTACATTAATGCATTTAATAATTTTATAATATATTTGGAATATATATAACAATCTGAGTGGGGCCATTCTTCAGCTAGTACCTCTACTTTTGATACTTTAAATACATTTTGATGCTGACACTCGTTCTTTTACTTAGGTAATATTCTAAATGCAGGGCTTTTTCTTGTAGTGGTGTGGGATTAGTACTTTTACTTAAGTAAGGGCTCTGAATACTTAGCTATCTCTCCTTTTAAACTGGACTTCCTTGACCTGGATTAAAACCAGAGTTCCTTTTACCACAGTGCAGAGTAGCCTGCTAACCACTATTTCATGACTGGCACATTGATCCACAAGAACATAGGCAAGTTAAGTGACAAGGACCCAGATTGTTGAAAGTTATTGTCTTTGAGAAAGAAAACATTGACTGGGGTGTGGAGAATATCAACAGTCTTATGTCATAATAGTTTTGTAATTGCTGTGTAAACTGCTGTGTAGATGATGTTTACCTTGCTCTCCTTTCATAATGGGTGAGAAGAGCAGCATGATTAAGTAAGCATTTTTAGACGTTTGACAGGTTCTATGATTGGAGCTAAAGTCCGGATCTTCAGTTTACAGTACATATTATTCATCTCTCTCTGTCAAAACTGACTGCCGTGACCCGGATTCGAACCGGGGTTGCTGCGGCCACAACGCAGAGTACTAACCACTATACGATCACGGCTGGCCACCTGATCGGATGATAAGAGCCAGTCCAGCAGGCTTGTTCAAATTTTTGGGTTGAGATTGAAATGTGTCTTGAGGGACAAGATGTTTTATTCAAATGAAAAAATAAAAAGACAAAGACACAGACATTTGGTCTTTTAAAAATATTATTATTATAAATTATCATAATTATTTCCTGGTTTGCAAGTGAGGGTCTGTGTGGAGCGTTGTTTAACGTGGAAACAACGGCACCATCTGGCCGTCCACCGTAAATCCTCGGTGCATTTTTTGGCGTCCGACCGGGGCAACTTTTTGCCCAGGAACAGGTCACCTCTGCAGGACAAATGTTTGCTGGGTTGTTACACCTTTACCAATGCAAACTAATGCAGCACTTTTGCAATAAATCCCAATGTTGCAAAGGTTTTGTTGTTCAACTGTAGGTTCTTGCGATTCACCGAAATATTTCCGTTATTTAGCCTAAAATGAACTCAGAAGCACCTAAAACTATATCCTCCAAAATTAACTATAGTTTCAACAAAAGCCTTATGTTTTAACCTTATTATATGATTTGTTAGTTTCAGCAACGTGTACCTATTTAGCAATTTAGTGGAAACCCACTCCAGCCTTGGTCAGATAATCCCAAAGACAGAGAGCCTCAAAAACTGCCGTGACCCGGATTCGAACCGGGGTTGCTGCGGCCACAACGCAGAGTACTAACCACTATACGATCACGGCTGGCCACCAGTGCTGGTGGTCAACCGTGAGCACACAGGGGACTCTTTGGTCGTCATTATCTCATTTTTGTTGTGAGAAATTATTACCTGAAAAAAAAAGGAAAAGGTCATCACACAAAATATTAGAAATATTTATACAAATATAAGCACTAGAAACAATATGTACAACTATGATGTTATTTAAATGAGGGAAGGAAGTTTGTCCTGCAAATTTCCCAGTAGTGTGCAAGTAAATAATAAAGTGGGCTGGTAATTCAATCAGTTATTATATTCTTAAAATAGCACAAAATGTATTGTTTTATTATATTTATATACAGCAGTATACTAAAAGCACAGCAGATGGCGCCATAGTACAGTTTACCCAGCTACCGGAAGTGTAAAATAGAAGCTTTTATTTTGAAACTTTGGAAGTCCGGCTGACCGTGACGCTGCCTTTAGTTTGACAGAGCAGCGGTAAACCACACTGTGAGAACCGTTGAATCACAGCTTACTGTAAAAGTTAGAGACAGCGTTGAAGTCAGTAACTCACTGTGGACTTTTTTTTAGCAGATTTATGACAGCGAGCTGAAGCTAACGTTAGCTAACTTCTCGTCAGTGTCACCGTCTGCCAGTGGAAATGATCGAGTAAGGTGAGTCTTTGATTTCAACGTTGCTATGTCAAGAATCTTGCTCAACTGGTTTTAAAAAGTCAGTTTCATGTCTTTTAGCTAACTTCACGGCTATGTCAGTTGCAGTTTCAGAATGGTCTTACCTCCCGTGTATTGGCATGGTGACAGAGAGCTTGTTTTGCTGTCGATTTGGTGTGTAAATAATCCCGTAATTTTACACTAACCTGTGTGCACTGTTTCTATTCATTTGGCCTTTATAACGCTATGAGTCCAAGGGGAATGTCCTGGCTCATAACCACACATTGCTCAGCCTTTTCAACCCGCCAAAACAACTGGAAGATTGTACGAATGAAAGTGAATAAGATTACAGGTTGTATCCGCATTAATATAAAATACAGTTTTACAAGTGTTGTAAGGTGAGGGAATACAAGGGAATGGAGAAGTTTAAAGGTTGTCCTTATGATAAGGGCCTTATTACTGAATACTTGAATTTTATTATGTTGTAAACTATGAAACCTTGTAAATATTGCCTAGTGCCCATTAAAGGGACATGTCACCCATTTTAAGAGTTCACCTTCTTCCTGTGTCCCAGACAGCAGTGGGACAAGTATTCAGATCTTAATTGAGTAAAAGTAGTAATACTACAGTGTTACTGTGTAACAGTATTAGTTAGATACAAGTAAAAGTCCTGCATTCAAAATCTTACTGAAGCTAAAGTATGATTCAGGTAACCAAAATAAACACTCCTTCTGCAGAATGATATATTTTTGAACGATATATACCTGTATTTTATTAATTAATTATAATCATTGATGCATTAATATGTAGGAATATTTAGTGTTGCAGCTGGTAAAAGTAAAGCTAAATTTGATTACTTTATATACTATTGGGTAGCTTAATAATACATTGCAATGTATTGGATTATTTAGGTTTTGTATTAATAATCTAAAATCAGCAAAGTAACTTAGGTTGTTTAGTCAACTGAAAGTACATTTGGCTCCATAATGTGTGAAGTTTAAATAGCATAAAATGGAAATACTCAACAAAAGCGTTGACCCATTTACTAACCATGGGACAGTGCCAATTTCCAATTAAAACTCCATCAGATTTCTTAATTTAGAAATGATTGTTGCACTTTCACAGAACAGTGGCAGAACTGTCCCGGGGCACCAGAATCTAAAAAGCGTTTGATTACTGTAAGTGTGCCACTTATCTTAACCACCAGCCTTCTTCAGTTCATCTTTTAAGTTCTAAAAAAAAAACTACCAGCAACTACTTGGTGGTAATGTTGTCAGCTACATGAAAGCGGCTTCTTTTCTGACTTACATGACAACACACTTGTTTGTTAACGGCCTCTGCATGTGTGTGTGTAGGATACCTCCTCAATGAGACGCTCAACTCAAGTCTTAACTAAGTTATTGTTCGGTATATTGGTGACTCAGCGTTGTTTTTCTAGTGGAATCTTTGTAAACAATGTGAAATGAAGAAGCACTTTCATTCAAAATGCCACACACACTGTGAATGTCTAGATTGTTGTTGTTTTCTCACATGCATGACATCTGGATTTTATTAAGCATTTGGGTGTGTGTGCAAGAAACCGTCCTGCCAGTTCAAGTGTGCGTGAGATAGCTATAAAACTGCTGTTTATTAGAAGTGTAAATGTACATGTACCCCTACACGCGCAGGGTTTACAAAATTAGGGGTTTTCGGGGGAATAAATGACCTAAGTTTGTGCGTGTGTTTCCGTGACACAGCAGGGTAGTTAGTCAGAGGCCGGAATGGCCTGAAGACTGAGGGAATGAAAGCAAGAAAGTGTGTCGAAGGTGAAGAAAGGAGAGAAAAGGACACAATGGAAAAGGGGACAAAAACAGAGAACATATGGGATGAAAGAAGAAAAGACTAGATAAAAGGGGAAAAGTCAGGAGCTGAGATGAGAGACGGGGAGAGAGGAGGAGAGTTTACAGACATGAAAGAGAAAAAGCTGAGAAAAAGAGGAAGATTTCAACACAGCGCAGTTCCTTGGGTTTTGCCTGTAGCTGCAACTAATGCAAGTCAGATGTTTATTCTTGGAGCTGCCTGAGCCAGACAGATAAGTCGGCAGGTAGGTCCAAGGTTGACGAGGACTTAACACACTTCTCTTGTAATAGAGCCTCAACTTAATCAATTCCTAGTACGAGTTATATAACTTACGTCTAGTTTAAAAATCCATTCAAAGAAAATGTTTGGATCAGACCAGATGTTTTGGATAAAGAGACTCTGGGGCTCATTTGATAGGGTTGTCACTTATACAATAACATAAAAACTAATAAAAATCAGTGCATTTTCAACAGAATTAAGAGGTTTTCTGTCAAGTCGAGCAGCCTTAATGTTTCCCTCTTTGTTCACCTTCTGTTACAGTTAGTAATATTAGCTCAGTTTTCCAGTCTGTGATTCTGATGACTGGTTTACTGCACCAGTGACTAAACCCTCACATCTGTGTGTGTGAGTTAGATGTTTAACTTGAGTGTGTGTCGACACACATCTGGAGGAAGTTGCAGGAATAGACATGTGTCTGTGTGTGTGTGTGTGTAACATGTAAATTTGACCAAAGATTCTGCTTTTTTTTATTAAGCCACTGCTGTATTTCACAAATTCGATTGCTCACGCTCTTGTTTATCCATTTGGTTTGGGGATGTTTTATGAGTCACTGCCAAGATATGAATCTTTGAACCATCACCACAGATACTTTTGCCATTGTCCTCATCAATGTTAACAGATCACATCAGATTGACTTCTTCTTTATATATTACTGAAATCACCTTGCAAAACGCTGAGAGTTGACATATTTGTGTGATGATTATCTCCCATTTTAATGCAATTTTCCGTGTGTGTTCTGGCAGTGTGTGTGATGGCAGATCTCCCGTCTGGACTGCTGGAGGCATGTGTCGTGGTTGGAGCCTCCAGTGATAAGCTCAGAGACATATACCAGGTAAACTCACACAAG
The DNA here is from genome assembly GCA_903364295.1 of Serranus cabrilla. NCBI lineage: Eukaryota > Metazoa > Chordata > Actinopteri > Perciformes > Serranidae > Serranus > Serranus cabrilla. Next base: position 157,792 of record CAFUXE010000898.1, on the reverse strand, counting down.
ACAAAACCATGTCCACACTGCCACATAAAGAAGCATGCAAGCAAACAGTTGCTTACTTCTCGTTTTTTTTGTTGCATAACAAAGAAGTCACCCTAAATATTTCACAACTGTGTCATAGCTTCATCTGCAGAGTAAGCTAAACGATCCCCCACTGTTGGAAGCTGAGGTCCTGCAGGTGCACGCCCCACCATTTGTTTCCAAGGAGAGTAACTCCAACCAGTCGATTGGACCGGCTTTCAGTCGGGTCCAGAGGAGGCGGAGCTTCATTAAGAAGGTAAACAATAAATATGAAGTTATACATTAATAGCTACTTGTCTTTCAAACACCTTACACAAAGATAAAGTCATTTCAGGTCACATTAAGCAGGCATCTTTATTGACATATTGGCATCTTTATATTCGCATTTGGAAAGTGAATCAATGTTTGTTGTTTTCCTGTTTGTTTGCAGAAGAGGCGAGATCGGGCTGCAGAGGTGCCTAATGGAGAAACAACCAGTCGAAGTGAGACGTCTTCAGCAACAGAGGACATCAGTGTTCCAAAGGATCTGGACCTCATCGCCTTGCCCCAGCTCTGTTTCCCAGGTACACTGTGTTTTTATACTCTAAGCTAAACTTGATTTGAATAACAAAATGGTGAAAAATCTATTTGTTCTGTAAATACAGTAGTGTGTTACCTCTGTGAGACCAATATACTTCTTGGCATTCACTGTTTCGAAAGCAACTATTTTTTACTTTCACTCTGAATGCTTTGCTTACCTCTTTAGAGCATGAAATAACATGTCCAAACCTTGATTCTACTGATCTAACCAAACAATGCTGTGATGTGATTCATCTTGCTGCACTATGGTTATGATTAAGGATCACAATCTTGCCAGTCTTTGCTCTCATGGATCGTTATCCTGCTAGAAATCCACAATGTAGATTATGCATCAGAACCATCCGCTGCAGTGCAGACGTGCACCACCTTCATAAAGTAGCCACGTCTTTTAGTATATTTTAAAAAAATATGAGTTTGCAACATAGATTGGAAAATCTTGAAATAACTTAATACAGTTTTGTGCTTGGCCGAGGTGTAAAAGTTGCACTATGAGTGCAAAGTGCAATGTAAACAGATTTAGCAACTGATTAAACATGCATATTTAACATCCACTGAAACTCCTGCACACAGATCTGATGTAATCTTCCTCCTCATATGCCAAGTTTACGTCAAGTTTTCTACATTTTTTTTGCGCTAGTTGAGGTTTGACTGGTGCTCTTTAATTATGTCAACACATTTGAATGGAAACCAGGCTAATATAACTATGGATCCAGCTCACCTCTGCATGGTGGCATACTTTGAGACTACCTGCTTTCCGTTGAACAGGTGGTCTTCAGCTAGCCAATGAGCAGAAAGAAGACAGTTATCACTTCCTGGTTTTTACCGACCTGTTTGGGAACCGAACCCATGGAGTGGTCGTGCAGTACTACAGAACTGTACAGGTACAAACACACACACAGAGAAAGAATTGTTGAATCCAGTGAAAGCAGATGGTTGTTGCTCATTGGCTGTCTGCTCTGTCAGTCCTGTCAGGAAGGTTCTATCCAGAATGGCCACAGGTGGAATTCATCAAAGTCCCGCCTCTATGCGCCCTTTGCTGCGTGTATCATCTCCAAGTTCCCCTACTACAACGCTCTCAAGGACTGCTTGTCATGGTAGATATTTCTATTAAACACACTTACAGATAACCCTCCTGGTTGAGGTGATTTGGTTAAACCGGTCTCTGTCTCCCACCTTTGACTCCACCTTCTCAGTCTCCTGGTCCAGTTGCGGCCTGCAAGACAAGCTGACGTTGAGGAGACCATAAAGGAATTTTCAGCCAAGCTGTCCCTGGTCCCTTTACCCCCTCCTGGACAGCTACATGTGGTCAGAAAACACTTATTTCTCTCTCTGTCTCAGTGGAGATATATCTCACCCTCACTTTATCTGTATGTCTCTCTATGTGTGACCAATTGCTGGATCTTTCCAGTAATATGGATTTATATATGTGTGTGTGTTTCTCTGCATTAGTCCTTCAACCTCCGTCCCCTCCACGTGGTTCTTCCATCGAGGGAGGATCAGGACAGCCCTGTTATCGACATCGACCTGCACCTTCCTTTTCTATGTTTCACACACACAACACTGCTCCAGGTAAGGCACGACACAGAAACTAGTATTACTAGTATTCTATAATCACTAGGGGAAAAAAAGAATGTAATGTAATATATATATATTTAGTCATAGGAAGCTATGTTTACTGTGTTTGTGGGTTATTTTTAGGAGAAAAAAAGGAAGTGAAGGGAAGTAAATTTGCACTTTGTTCAGCTTCTTGTTGGGAATAATAAAAGCTAAATATAAAAAGTAATAAACTCAGTGAACACCATGATGCCTGTCTCTCTCTAGGTGCTGTCCTGTCTCCTCCAAGAGCAGAGGATGGTGTTTTTCTCTTCTGACTGGGCCAGACTCACTCTGGTTGCAGAGAGTTTGCTTCTGTACCTGCAGGTCGGTGGAGGAGGAACATTGTGTCGCACAAGTGCAGTGTTTTCTTTTTTTGCTTTGAGCAGATATCCTAAAACAATGTCCTTTCACATCTGTCTTCTGTTCCTCTGACATCCCTTTCAGCCTCTGTCCTGGCAGCAACCTTATGTTCCTGTCTTGGCTCGAGGAATGCTGGACTTCCTCATGGCTCCGACAGCGTTCATGATGGGCTGCCACATCAGTCATTTCGAAGAGGTCGCTGCAGTGAGTATAAACAGTCACAGTCTGCAGACTTTCTTAACAGGATTACAGTCTTGGCTTTGGTTCACGTCGTGTCGGCTAATCTGACCTTTGTTGCCCAAGATGATGGAAGTAATGTTTGGAGAAGTTGATATCAAGTTAATATCCAAACTATTTTTACTTCCTCACAGCGAGAATTAGATCGCTGCGTATGAAGCTGCATATTATGTTGCATGAAATGATTTGATAGTCATCAGATTTTTAATATATTCTTGAATAAATCATGAAAATGTGTTTGAAAAAACCCAGTTCAAATTGTAAAAAACAACAACTAATGAAATCAGGTGGAAAACACCAAATTTGTTATTGAAAAAAAACAGAACATTAAAAAAATTAAACTGATTTCATCGGACCCTATACTAGGGAGGACATATTATTGTTATGATTGTGTTCTTTATCAAACAGAAATCTAAAAAAATGTTTTTGCACGTAATACGTCAGAATCAGGAAAATTAACAGATATTGCTTAAACTCTATATAATATCCATATGATATCTATCTATCTATTTCCCAGAGAGTGCAATGCTCTCGGCCATACAGTTAACATCAGATCTGTCATTAATATTGTTAATATTGTCAACATATAGTTCAAATGTCTTTTGCATCTGTAATGTTTGAGCTCACATACTGTTTTTTAACAATAACTGATTCTCTGCTGCATTCATCTTTATTCAGTGTCTCACAGAAGCTTAGTTCACATATTTAACAGTAGCTGTCTGTTACTCTGAGACAGACTGTCAGGCTGTGTGGTCATGAATTGTACCCATTGTACCTACAATACAGTACTTGAACGTGTGTGTGTGTGTGTGTGTGTGTGTGTGTGTGTATGTTATGTTTG
>CAFUXE010000898.1:139211-153954 GCA_903364295.1 Serranus cabrilla | reverse complement strand
AACACACACACACACACACACACACAAACACACACACACTATAAAAGTAAACTGCTGGCTATAAATTCTCCTCACTCTTGCCCTGAAACACTATGTTTAACAGTGTACCACCACTCTACACTGCAGACTTTGGTTTTACTAGAAATTATTTTGGCACTGGAACCTGCAGTAGAGTCTCGGCTTGTATCAAAAACGCGACTAAAATTAAATCTACCGCCTAAATTCCTGTTAAATCAAATTACAAAGAGAACACAGTTAAAATGACTGAAGTGAATAAATGCCCCCAAGTCCAGTCTGGACGATACGATGCTGATATACTTGCTGTTTGTGTGTTTAGGGCAGAGTGTCTCCAGCTTCACTATGACTTGGAGCTGTGTCATCTCGGAGCGGGCACCGATGCCAACACGCTGCGATGCCAGCGCAGAGAATGGCAGACACGCCTGAACACACAGATACAAAACATCGCTCTGGAACTCGTGGTCAACATCTTCAGGTAAAGGTTATTTCAGAAAATAAACAAATTATAAGATATTCGACTATTTTGAGTCAGGATTAAACTGTTTTCTTGTCCGTATGTTTTCATCAGAGGCGTCCAGGACTTTCTAAACCATGAACACAGAGTTTTTAACAGTGAGGAGTTTCTGAGGACCAGGGAGCCGGCAGACCAGTCCTTCTACAAGAAGGTACACTCACACATTTCCATGTTTACACTCGGGCACACATACAAACTCTCACAGCCTGTGCTTCTCTTTGTTGTCGTCCCTAGGTATTAGAAACTCATATCTTCCATTCGTTCCTGCGAGACAGGCTGAACAGGAAATGGGACACCTTCAGCCGCATGGAGCAGAACACGCGTAGCCATGCAAACAGGTAGGATGATGGTATGATGTCATAACTGAGGGACAGAAACCAGGCAACACTGAGGGGACAAAGGTGGAAGGAAAATAGTCATTTGTTGCACAGGAAAAACAAGGATATTTTGAAATGTATGTCTTTGTTGAGACACACAGTCATGTAAACTAGTCCTTCTCTAATCCAGCCCTCACCCTGCCATTGATACCAAGGCTGCCCCAAAGTTGTTCGACTTGCTCAACCATGTAGAGCTGAAACCATCAGCTGACCAAGATTAAAACTGTTGGACAAAAGCTAATTGAGACATCGCCTTTTATTCAGCCAGTAATTGATCTATTGTTTGAGAAAATAATTGTCAGGTTAATTGATAATGGAAATGATTATTAGTCGCAGCCCTAAAAGCAGGAGAAACACAGCTTTATTTAGATTAACATACATTTCCATGTGTATGTCTTGAGAATGAGAAATTCACACAGTGTTGGAGACACATTAAGGTGCTTTTAAAGACACTCATGTAGTGATTTTTCAATAAACTGTAAAAAAAAAAGTGATGAATCGTTTGGGATTTCTGCATAGCTTTTCCCCCATACAATAAAAATGAGATGCCTGTATGTAACAATATAAATATTGACAAAGCTCATAATAAAATCTGCTTTCAAAACTAACTGATGTTTCCCTCTCGTCAGCACGACTTAAACCTCAGTCTCCTCTTCGTCTTTCTCCAGGAATCGTGCGATGACCGAGTCTCCTCGTCGTCCCATCATGTCTGATCTGTCCCGGAGCGGCTACAGAAGCTACACCAGCCCCAACGACAGACTGAGCAAGCGGCTCGGAGCCAGCCTGCCGAACCTGGAACAGCCTGCCAACGACACTGTGACTGCCCTCAGCCCCAACAGACCCGCCTCCCTCAGGAAGATGAGCCCTGATGTTGGTCAGTGCTGATGGAGGAAATGGATTCATGGAGAGTTGAAGTCAATTAATAGTCAAACTATTTCTCATTTCCTTTGTCACCTTGCAGGGTTGAAGTTTACTCAGAAAGCAGTGAAGGTTTTCCGCCTCCCCGAGTTCCCGCCTCCGCTGGCCTACCATTATGTCCAGAACTATTATTCTGACATGGTTTCTTCCCTGGGGAAGGCTATTAGCGCGACACAACCTGAAGAGTCCGCCCTGCTGGCCAGGTACTGAGACGAGACAAAAGTGGAGGAATGAATTTGGGAGTTTTATGTTATTATGTTATCTGAAAAAAAAAAAAAAAATTAATATCTGAATGGTCTTAAATCTTTGGAATGCTGATAGAGTAAATTTATATTTTTGGCGCAGTATTTGTGCATAAATTACTAAGAATTTAATTTGAAGTTCCTGTGACAATACCAGAATTTTAAATGTTGGTACAGCACTAGTATAAAAAAACAAAATTTTTTAATACCATGGCACATAGGAAAAAATGTATCTGCACAAAAAAAAGGATAATTGTTTTATTTTCTTAAATGAACAAACTGCACACAGTGAATGACTGAGAATGCTTGAACAGCCAGGAAAATGAAATATTCCTTGTCAGACACCAAACAAAATCCCTCTGTCTGTCTCACAGGTACCACTACCTGCGAGGTTTGGTTAATACCGTGTCCAACAGGCGACTGGATGCACTGGACGACTTCCAGAGTCTTTATAAGACCGACTCGGATATCTTCCCCTCTCAGATGGTGAAGTCACTGGTCGACTCTCTGCCGGAAACTGAGCGGTTACTGGTCAGTGTGTCATGAATGAAGACGTGGTGTTTTACTTTGCGTGCTGTAAATGCTGTTATCTGGATTGCATCAAGTGCACCTGATTTATATATACTGGTCAGATTGATTATGAGGTTAAGATTACATCAAATATCTTCCAGCAAAAAATGCCAACTCAAGAAAAAGTCAATAAATCAATCACAGTTTTTGAGCTGAATCAGAAGTTGTATGATAATTCTGATGTAGAGACACACACCTATTTAATTAGTCAATGAACAGAGAAAAATGACCCAATATTTTGATATTTAATCATCGTTAAGGTAATTTTTCTTCCATATAAAATAGAAAAGTATGATTTCAGCCTTTAAGTCTGGAGTTTGAGAAACTAGAAATGATTTTCTTTTATTTTCTGACATTTTCTAGACTATTTATGACATTTAATTTAGTAAATAATCAGCAGATAAATCGATCATAACAGTATTCTTTAGTTGCAGCCCTGTTATGACGATTAACTGTATTTATTAGAACTGTAATAATAACTGACATCTCTCCACAGGCGGACAAACGGGCAGAACTGAAACGGCTTATCAGTCGGGTCAAAAGGGATCAGGAGCGGGAACGCGCACGCAACTGCAACGGGCCCGAGGAAGGTGCTGTGAAACGCTTCCAGCTGCCGAAAAAATACATGCAGCTGGAGGAGTTTGTTAAATGTATCCAGGAGTCCGGCATCGTAAAAGACCAGGGAACCATACTCAGACTCTTTGATGCTCTAACTGTGGGTAAGTTTACTGCACTTACATACATATATATGTGTGTGTTTATGCAGAAAAATGCACATTATCTCCTGGAAATGCACATGTGTGACATCATCTCAGGCCTTCGGGCCACAGGCTTTTCTCACACACTCCAAGATGTGGCCTCAGCATGCACACACACACACACACTCATATGCACGAATAGGCTAAACCCCTCCCTCTTCCTTTTTCCAGTCAAACATTTATTCCTCAGGTTAATGATTACCTCACCCCCTTCTTGAAGAAGCAGAGTTTGTCATGCAGGGCTGTTGGTGTTGTAGGTGTAACCAGGGCTCCAGTGGTCATTTCCTGGAATTTAGCTGGTAGCTAATGGTTCATTAAAAAGTTAGTCAGCTACATACCTGCTAATAATCCCACTTATCCACCCATTCTTTCAGGTAACTAGTGTCACTGAATTAATTTACATTTCAGAGGACACCGTTGCACATTAAAACCCCACAGTTTAAACTTTACGAGCAGCCAGTGGCAGCTAGTTCCTGACAGCGTGAGAGCTGCAGTGACCTGACAGCATTCCTGTGATTTCTGCTTGGGCACGTAAACGGGAAGGACAAGATGTTTGACTCACAGGAGCTACGGACAGAGTAATGAGGGCTATTTGTTTTGGCCCATATGTCATGCAGGATAGCCCTTTTTGCAGGGAGAGACAGCTTATCTTGTCTTCCATATTATGTTATTGGAAAAGAAACGGTTTCCTTTCCCCTTCTGACCTGCACTGGAATAAGAGATACAGTCGGACGCCTGGTTATCAGCTCCAAAAACCCAACTGCTGAGTACATGACTTTACAAATTCCACAAGCAGAAATCTCTGTGGGGAAATATTTAGAAAGAGCTTCACAGAGATGAAGTTGCTGCATTTTGAGTTGAGGATTGTGAGAAAAGGCTTTTTCTTTTAAACTGTGCGTTTTACAAAATGTCATTGCTCACTGGCCTTCAACACAGAGCTGTGTGTGTATGTGACGTGAGGGGAGTGCATAGTACTGTATGCAGTCATTGTTGTAATGTACAGTCAGGACGACAACCCCCAACTGTTCACTCTGCAGGCATGCAGGCAGATTAGACCGCTCAGAAAAGGAGTTGGTCCAGTCAGCTACCAGATGTTTGTGTGTGTGTGTGTGAGTATGACGCTGAACATTTCCATAAATCTTGCTCAGTCAAATATTTCTGGGTAAATGATGAATAAAATGTAGATTTCAGTTTAGTGTCACAGGCCATCTGGCTCTGCTGATACAGAGTAATAAGGGAGGATCCTAATGACTCATTTTCCTGATGTGAAACACATCATGTAAATGTGGAAAGAAAAATCAAGCAATTTTCAGTCTGAAAGGTGTTTGCAGAGTTTGGCCAGGAGCTGCAGCAGCTGGATTAACATGTCTGCTGAATGTGGTTATGCATTGCTCCGGTCGAGTGGTTATAGTCCAGTTAATTCTGACACACACTGCATACATTTCAGTGGAAATTATGACTTCAATAATAACTTTAAGTGGCTGGTATGTCTGGTAGCGATGGAAGCAACGTTTCATAGACCAATCAACTATCCACACACATCTGGAGGTGTAATACAGGACTCCTAATGTTGAAAGCGTGTGTTTGTTTGTTGCAGGACATCAGAAGCAGGTCGGCCCGGACCTGTTCAGAGTCTTCTACACCATCTGGAAGGAGACTGAGGCCGAGGCACAGGAGGTCTGTGTGGAGGTTTTACTTGTAACTGTGTGGCCTGAATCTTGAATAAACAGCACTGCAGTCATATTCACATTCACAGTGTGACATATAGATGGAAAATCAATCATTTCGTGCTAGTCAGCTGATCATAATTGAAATGATAAGCTTTTTTAACCTCTGCATCAGGAAACATCCATAACTAACATTTTGTTGTGCTTGTAATCATTTAGTTTATGTGTGTGAGAGAAAGATTGCATTGCAGTGTGATGGTGATCGACAGCCGTTTCTGATTAAGATTTAAGACAGTTACTCTTAGTTTTGGAAAATGCAAATAATTCACATGTCTGGTGTTGACAGAAAAATCTGTTAAATGTTATAAAGAAAGAAAATGTGTAATGTTGATGGAAAATGTTGCAACTCAAACAATTTTACATTATATGTAACTGTCATTAAAGGTTAGCAATGAGGGAAACTATTTAATTGATTAATAATACCAACTATTTTTCTTGTCTTTGTTAACTTTTATTAACTGCAAACTGAATAATTAGCATTTTTCTGACCTAATTTTTTATCAAGTAAAACCCAAAAATAGTTATTTTTGATAAATTAAATAAATAAATATAACTTTTTCATGGTATGGACAGTTTAACAAATTATGTTACTGAAGTAATGCATGAATGTATTAGACACTGTTGCTGACTGTGTTATTTTTGTGATTTTCAGGTGTGCTTGCCAGCGTCCGTCTCGGAGCACATCGAGCCCAGCGAGTGCGTCTTCAAGCTGTCCTCATCTGTGAAGACGAGCCGCGGCGTGGGGAAGATCGCCATGACTCAGCGACGGCTCTTCCTGCTCACAGACGGACGGCCGGGATACGTGGAGGTGGCTCAGTACAGGGATTTAGAGGTGAGACAAAGACAGGACAAAAGACCTGTAACAGTGGATGAAAAGTCATGAGGAGAGTAGGGATCAAAAAATGCTTTCAACCAGCACTACAAGCTGGAACACTGCAGACAGGTCTAATCCTGCATCCTGCATCCTGTCTTCCTCTCTTTTCCTGCAGGAGGTGAAAGTGTCCTCGGCTCCATTCCTGCTGCTGCGAATCCCCAGCCTGAAGCTGCGTGTTCGGGGCAGGAAGGAGACGTTTGAGGCCAATTTGAAAACAGAGACTGAGCTATGGAACCTGATGGTCAAAGAGATGTGGGCCGGGCGCAACATGGCTGACCAACACAAGGTGAAGCCGTAACTCAGAGAAGTGGAGCCAGAAGAGAATGAAAATGAAAGATAATGTGATGAGTAATTATGAGTCCTAATGACTCATATACCCTTATCTGGGTTTCTCTATGTGTGTCATTGTGTGTGTGTGTGTGCATGCCACTCATTGTAAATTCAGTGACGTTTGAAAGGTGCAGCTGAAATTCCCAGAGGCAGACACTGACATGAATACAGTTAAACAGAGACGAAGGTTTCCTTAGTGAAACCAGATGTAACATCTCCGTCTCTCACTTCTCTCTCATGGTTACTCTGTTCTCTCTTTTCTTTTTATTTGCTTAAGTCAAGTATATTATTACTTTAGATTGACATCCAGCTTGTCTGACAGGATGAATATTGCCTGCATATGTCAGCGCTGAACCGCGACTAAAACTAAATAATCACTCTTATACATAAAAGTGAATCCATACCATTATTCACACTTTAAAATCTAATTTTCGAATCTTGCGTTAATATAAAAAAAGGGATCATTCTATGTAATATTTTTTAAATTGTTATTTACATTTTTGAAGCCACATCCCTTTGACTTTAAATGCTTTTAGGTGTTTTTTATTTACTTATTCATCTTTTTTCAAGAAGCAAGAAAAAGTAAAGTAAAGTAAAGTAAAAACAATCATTTAGAAAGTGTGTCCAAACTTTTGGTTCTGGTACTGTCGTTTTTTTTCTTGTACAATCTCCTTTGTTATGTGTGAAGTAAAGATGCTACATGTGAGGTTTAATTGTGTGTGTCTGCAGGACCCGCAGTACATGCAGCAGGCTCTGACCAACGCCTTGTTAATGGACGCGGTGGTGGGCAGCCTTCAGAGCAGTAAGGCCATCTACGCTGCGTCCAAGCTGGCTCACTTTGACCGCATCAAGATGGAAGGTGGGGATGATTATTTTTGCTTAACTTTTACCGCCCATTTCATTACCACGGGACGTTAGTTTGGTTGCTTCTCTGATACACTAATAACACAATTAATGCAGGCTGTGGTTAACGGCTTTGTTATGGTTGCACTTTGCATACTAAAGACACTCCGTTAGGAAACGTTATGTGTTCTTTAGTGCATAATGACTCATCAGAGGTTGTGTGGAGATTTTTACGGCTGTTCGGGGGGGTTTCAGTGCGTGCTTGTGCATTCACCCTCTGTAAAAGTGTAGTTACCTCTCTTTAACGGCAGTTTGTGTGTCTCCAGTGCCGATGATGGTTCCCAAAACAACTGCAGAGACGCTGAAGCACAAAATCAACCCGTCGCTGGAGCTCGCTGCACCTCAGGCTGTAGATGTTCTTCTATACACACCAGGTACAAGCTGCAGCCGAATAATCCCTTCAGTCTTCTTATCACCGCGGGGACATGTGTCGGGTTTCTCTTTCTCTGTCAGGGGAGTTTCAACTCTGACACCAACACACAGTCACAGACAAACACAGGACTCTGGCTGGCAAATATACGGGCGACCTTTGCTTTGTCACCACCTCCCTCTCACTCGCTCTGTGTCACTTCGTCATAAAAGCACTGATCGTCACAGAGATGCACATAAAGGTTTAACACTTCCTTCCTTCCTTCCTTCTGTCCTTTTGTAGGAAAACAGTTTAGGAAAAATATACATTTAAGCTTTTTAAATGGGATATATAAAAGTTCTGAAATCATGTAAAAATAAGACAAAGAATCCCAATAATAAACATGTCAAAATTAGTGTTATGTTAGTTATGTGTAAATGTTTAAAAAGTAGTGTTACTTTACAAGATTTAACATGAAAAACATGATACATTTAAAGTGATTGGACTTTTTTTTTTAAATGAAACCTCATAACAGTATATTAACTAGTTCAAATGAGTGAATATTGTGAAATGAATATTGTGTCCCCCATCAGGAAATCATTATAACTGACCCTAAAACACAGGACTTGCTTACTGTTGTTTAGCCTTTTGTATACAATGCTGTGACTTTATTACGCTGCGGCAGACAGACTGGCGCATTACGTGGCAGGAAGCTCAAAAAGGACTACAAAGCCTCCAGTGGACCGAACATCTGGGGACACTTAGACGCCCGGCTGGTGGCAGACTGACCCCCAGCACTAACACACTCGTGCGCACTCATACTAATAGTGATGCCCACATATACAGACTCTGTTCAGTTCAGCTCTCACATTTCTGTTGGTGAAAAGAACAAATCTGGCTATTCAGATCCTGCCTCCCTGCCTCTCTCTGCCTCTCTGGTTTGAATATAGGTCACTGAATTGAATTCCTGGCGTGTGGCCAGGTCACTCCTCCTCTACCCTCTCACTCTCTTACTCTCTCCTTCCTCTCCATGTCCCACTGTCCCTCGGTGCCGCTCTCCTATGAAATACGGGAAGTTACTTTCTTTTTTTTTCAGCAGCGGTGTCTTTAAATAGCACTGAATACGTTGGAGTAAATCTGACCGTTAGGTGAAGCCAGGGTGGAGTCACGGAGCAGAAAAATAGTTTGAATATGAAGTGTTTCTATTCAAACTGTTGTTGATATTCACATCTCCTTCTCGGCCTCCTGAAAGAGTAAACACAGGCTGCTGTCGGCTCAAGCTGGAGATAAGGTGTGGAGAAATAACTGATAAATAATGCATGTGTGTGTGTGTTTCAGGTCAGTTATGGGTGTCTGTGAGCGGGGGGAAGGTGATGGTATTTGATGCTTCCAGCTGGTCCCTCACACACACCTGCCACGTCGGGAATGCCAGACTGGTAAAGAAAAGAAAACACACTCTGCACACTCTGCACACTCTCATTTTGATTTCTGCCCAGGTGTTAGGACAAAACTGAACCAGATTTTTACATAAAAAATCTCTTTTCCAAGCCCTAGTTGCACTGGACTGGTTTTACCTGCAAATGTTTAGTTAGATGTAATAATTGTAAATATTATTCCCATGCAAATCGTCTAATACAATTTGGCATCATGGTGATTTAGTGTGGTATTTCTTATTTTCTAGCCCAGTTTTTCAAGGTTTTTTTTCTTTTCTCTCTGTTTTTTTCTGCCTCTTTCCCAGTTGAAAATGATAGCAGCTGCATTAGCAATTATAAATAAAAGTTTTCAGAGAATTTCAGGTGCAAATTCAGGAGGTTTATCTTGTTTAAGTAAATAGGGTTCAAGTCTGTTAAGTGTGAGAAGTAAGATGAGTTTCTAAGAGCCACGCCTCCTCCTCTTTCTCTCAATCTTTAGACTGTGACAACGTTTATGTGCAATCTGCTTGAGTCAAGACAGGAAACACTGATGCTCTTGAGAAATTTGGCACATTTCTTACATACATTTCTTGGTGTAAAGCAAGCTCAGGACTATAAATGCTCGATCACTTTTACTACAATTAGATTTCTCTCCATCATGTCATATCTCACTGGGGGTTTTTCAGCTTGTACTGCACTATGAGTAGCTTTGTTTGAATGCAGAATAGCCACTAACAAAGTTCATTTAATTTGTTGATAAACACATTTGACTTCCTTTATGTTCTTCAGAATAAAAGCCCTCCACTCAGGGATTTTATATATTTAAAAGCTTTTATTAAAAATAGACTTAATATTCGTGTCACCATAAGTTGTTGGAATCCTTAATGTTGGAGTGAACATCATGTTTTCACTCCTTAACATCAGTGGACAGAATCAGCAGCACATGCATGTCACTAACATCAGACACAGATAAAACTGTTTTCCTCAGGTTTTCTCCCGTATGCTTCACATCAAACAGTGTCAGTGCTATCTTCAGACTTGTGAGCACGTGTTTTAGGGAGTGTACGGTGTGTTTTGAATAGTTTCATTCCCCTTAAGACCAAAACATTTTCTTTGCTAACATCGACCCTCATGAGAAAATAAATACAAGAGAAAGCTGGCTGCCGTAAAGCGTTACAGAGAGAGTAAATGTAGAGTGTAGAGCAGTAAATGAAGGATGAGTGTTAAGTTTTAAGGTTCTGTGTTAATCACTGACCTCCACTGCAGCACGCAGGTCACAGTCACATGAAATATGTTAACCTGTTAGTGTGTCTCTCTGTGTGTTTTCTTTAGACTTAACCATAATATTTGCACACTCACAGTTCACTCCGAGGTCATGCATAAACTTCTGAACCATGCTCTTACTTCTGCAGTGGTTACTTGAAGCGTGACAAATTATTAAAGTAGCAACTGATGAGAAAATAGCAGGGGAATTTGGGGACAAGCTGAAAGAAAATGCCTCTTTATAATACAAAATTTCTATTTTTAAACATGTTTTTAAACCTTTTTTAAAAAAATGTTTTCATTCAAGGCTTATTTTTCCTTCTCTCTTTTTTTTTTTGAGGAAGACCTCACTGATTAAAACGTTCCTGCCTCAAAAAAGGGAAATAAGGAATTCACTTTTTGGAGCCTTACAATGTGCAGAGTTTCTTTGTATCCTGCACTTAATATTTTTTTGTTCTCAGCCTGAGTATTTTTATTTGGATGTGCAAAGTTCAGTTTGAATCTGAACAGACATGAAGTTTGATGGTATGTTTGATAGTTAAGTGTAAATTATTGGACAATGCTACCACCTAGTGGAGAACTCAAGTATTGCACAATTAATTTCCTGCCATAATAAACTCTCAGGGAAATAATCTCAGGCAAATATTCTTAATCTAGAAGCACAAACGGGCAGATGATTGGCAATTTATCAAAAATAATTTCAAATACTTTTTTTCATCAATAGAATGATTAATTATTCTTACTTTCCAAGGTCTTTTTTTGACACCAGTGTGTCAACCTGTCTCAACCTTGAAAGTGCCAGAAATTCCAAATCCAGTAAATTAAAAAAACAAATAAGCAAACCATTAATAATAGGACAGATTTATTATTTGAGGAATTGTTAATAACTTGTCATTCTAAAGAAACTATTGTCACTGATGTAAAAAGCAGCTATAAATACTATACTATAGTATGAAAGCTGCTGTGAGACATTATGTTGCTTCTTCTCAACAGCCCCCATTTCAAAATATCCCCAAAAAAGTTAACAAGGTGAGGTGCTGGACAGAAAAACATGTAAAAGACAGAGAGATAGAGGCTGCACATCCAAAGAAGAGTTTGAACTCTAAATGTCTTTTCTTTTTTTTTGTAGAACTGCATGCTGGGAGTGGATAAGGGTCAGGTCTGGATGGGCTCTGAGGACTCTGTTATCTACATCATCAGCATGGTGGCCATGGTCTGTAACAGACAGCTGACTGAACACAGGGCGGAGGTCACCGGGCTCGCAACTGACACAGACAAATACGGGTAACATACACACACACACATGACACACATAAAATCATGAACTCTGCGCTCCTCGATGAAATTGAAAAGCCATGAATGACTGAAAATAACGGTCACATGCAAAAAATGCTCTTTATCTGCTTGGGGTTCAGAGGGGTTAACTGAGCTGAAGAGAAAGTTGTCTTGCCATGCAACAGATGTGTGTGTTTATGTAAATCAATTCTGCATCAGAGTGACACGTAAAATGTTCAAATGTTCTTCAGCCAGAAGGTGGCGTACTCCTGCAGTGCAGAGGGGAGCGTCATGGTGTGGGACGTCTCCACTCTACAGGTCAGTTTCAAACCAATAACCTCAGATATAATTCTCCTTTCAAGGACTAAACACTACAGCCTGTTGTAATCTATCATAGAGGATCAAAATACCATAAAACAATCTTGAATTAATAGTTAGTTCATTCAGTTATTTCCATGTTTCACACCATTTTTTCCCGTTCCTAACAGTGATTTTTGTGTCACTAACCACTCAGGTGAAGAAGCACTTCCGCCTGTCGTGCGACCTCCTGCAGTCCGTCTTCAGCTGTAACGGGACGCTGTGGTGCTGTGAGTGTCACACTCTTTTCCTGGAGAATTCAAACAGGAAACCTAAGAGTTGATGATGAAACCTGAGTCATTTCTCTTTTTAATTCCTCTCCAGGCTCCAGGGACAATATAATGGAGGTGTGGAGGAACGGTTTATTGAAACATCGTCTGAATCTACCAGAGCAGCAGAAAGGATCCACGGCTACATTCAGCTCTATACTGCTGTTACCTGAGGTACCACACACAGTCTGCTGGTCTCTCTCTGCCTGTATCAGTGTGTTTTAGGATTGTATCTGAGTGTGACCCTGTTTCTTAGGCGGAGGAGCTGTGGAGTATTTGTGCCGACTCAGGAGAAGTGTGCATTTGGCACATTAAGGACACTACCAAACCGTATCACCGCGTGGCTCTGCAGGACTGCACCGGCTGTTACTGCATGATCAAAGTTAAAAACCAGGTTAATATACAGGCTGATGCACTCACACAGAAAACACTTTCAAAGTACCGAGTCATGCATTATAATACTGGCAGTCACATGAAATAAAACCACTTTATCTGTATTTTTTTTCACTCTCTAGGTGTGGATCGGAGGCGTGGGCCGCAGCTCTACCAAAGGGAAGATTTACATCCTGGAAACAGAACGCCACCAGGTCCTGAAGGAGCTGCACGGCCACAGCGACAAGGTGACGGCGCTCTGCTCTGCCGAGGATCGGTACGTGCTCAGCGGAGCTGGCAAACACGACGGAAAGATCGCCATCTGGAAGGTGGAGTAGAGCGTCTGGAAGAGGACTCAGTTTAAAACTGGAGCCCTGAGTCGTTAAAGTCTGCTGTTCTAATCCAGTACAATGGAGTGAAAAACTCCTCGAGCAACGCAACAATCACAGAATCCACCTTTAACACCATCGCTCTGTTCAAACTACTTCCTGTGAACGACGCTGCAAGAAAAGGAGTAAAGATCTGTGTTTGGAAAGCGGAACAAAATCACAATCTGCATCTCCGACATATGAAGGAATCACATGAGAGTCGTGTGAAGCAACAGGTTTACACAACGTGTCACCAGCTGAGCAACTTCTCCCGCCTGCCATGAAGCGGTGACCTGCAGTTAGAAATACTAAAAGTACTAACATGTTATTTTTTGGGAACATGAAGGACGAGTTAAGACTGAAAAAAAAAGACTAAAATGGGCACTGTTTTCTGCTGGATATTTTTTTTATCCAAAGTGCTTCATATTATACTTTATTTAATGCTGCGCCCTGTTTTATATGAAGTGTGATCACACTAGTATTACGTGACTGAGCCTCACACCCAGCTGTGTTTCTGCAGATCGGAGGAGTCAAACTACCCTGAAAACAAAGAGAGATTTCACCATCACATGGGAAAGAACATGTTTGTTTTTTTTATTCGAGTTCTGCTTTAATGGACTGCGGAGAGCGATCTCTGACATGTATGTTTCAGAGAGAGAAACAAGTTTAGCAGCCCTGCCATAACTGGAATCTGATGAAAACACACAAAATAAGGAGCAAAGTGTTTCCCTCTGGTTGTATTACCTCACTGTTAAACACATTCTTCTCTATTCAAGACGAGTTTTACCTGTAAAACAAGGTGGTTGGTCCTAACAAGTAAATGCTTTTAGGTTTAGACTGACAGAAAAGTCAAAGGTCAAATCTAAATTCCTGGCTGTAAAATGCTTTATGCATGTTAAAAATGCAGGTTTTTATCATTCTCAGTGAAAAGGTCGGGCTTTAAATTGAATTCAAAATGTTAAAATGTGTTTAGGATCTGTAGGTATTTGTGTTCTGTGCATTTTAATGCAGCGAAACAGAACAGACTGAAGTTTTCTCATTTCATCTTTCACATCCCCCTTTTTTTCTGTAAAATGTTGGGACTTTTTTTAAAGACACACATGTTTTTTCCTGTTTAACATGACCAGATTATTTTGTTTTGAGGTTCATTCAAAGGTTCAACTTGTCTTTTAAATGTATTTATACGCTGTATATAAGTGATGAATGTGAGCATAAAGCACATAACTTTTGTAAACTAAACTCACATTGCAAACAAGGCTTCATATGAAATTGTATAATAAGATCAACAAGATTTTATAATATTTAACCAACAGTGAACAAAGTAAATTCACATTTTATAAAGGAAGTCTTCACTTTGTCTTTATTTTCAACCAAAGCAAGTTTCAGTTCATTCTGTTTCCAGTGTCGGGTGATTTTTCAGATGTTTTTCTGACTTTTTCTCTGGAAAATTTTACCTCCCTAAAAATTAGTCAAATAAAACGGGTGGAAAAGTACAAGAGAAGACATTACGTAACTGGTGAGGAAGGCTCATGAGCAGATGCGGCTTCTTTTATAGGATCACAAGCCAAAAATGTTGGAACAAACGGCTCTGTGCAACGTTTTACAATTGAACAAACATCTCAAGTTTTATGGCACGCGTTTATTACTGCGCCCATCCCAGATCCACACGCTCTGTGGATGCTGATGATTGTCTCCGGTTCATTTACACTTAAAAAGTGAACTCAGTCCCCATATTTCTGCACTTTCCTGAGCTCACCAGTAGAGGGCGCTGTTTGATACCGAGTGAGGTCAAAGTTGGAGCAGATTGATTAGTCAACCTTCTTTTTTCTTTTTGCTGTATTGTAATA
>CAFUXE010000898.1:50459-83793 GCA_903364295.1 Serranus cabrilla | reverse complement strand
CTGTCACTGCCTGAGGCTCAGGATATAACCACATTTCTCCTGGTGATAAGCTTGCAAAGTGGTGAAAAGCCGATAAACACCATCGTCATACGGGTCCCTCTGGTGCGGACGGGAGAGGGCAGCGTGGCTGGTGAGTCTTTGGACTGATCTCGTCTCCTGTCTTTAAGGTTGAGACCACCGTGCGGCTGCTGTGGCTCTCCATGCTGAAGATGCCTCCGGAGCTGCTGCGACTCTGCGCCTGTCACCTGCTCACCTGGTTCTCCATCATCGCTGAGGCCGTCTTCTTCACCGACTTCATGGGACAAGTCATCTACCACGGAGATCCCACCGTAAGTGAGACATCCACAGCATGAGGAAACGGTTTTAATTAGAATACAAACAATTTGAAAACACTAATTAATTTTTCCCTACAGATTGTTAAACCTGAGGATGAAATGTGTCTTATTTGATAATAAAATTACATTAAATAATGTGTTCAGTATTAAAAAATATTTAAAATACAGGCTCTTAGATTCTTTTAACACAATAAAATACATATTTTTTTTCTGTCCAGCAAAATACAAATGACCAAATAATCAAAAATAAATAAAATATGTATTTTAAATATATTTAAAATACATATTTTCCCTCTGTTTACATCTGTATATCCTTACATTCCCCTTAAGTTCAATGACTTTTCTGGCACGATGGCTTTTCTAAACCAAGGTGGAAATGTGAGATTTCAGAAAGAGACGAATAACAATACAAAACATCGTGAGATAAATCATAACTTGACCTGAAAACGTGCTCTCTGCTGCATTACATAACCTCTATTATCTAGAAAATTGTCTCTTGTTCTGATATTCTCATGTGTCACGTTAAGCTGTCGGCAGCAGGTTCAAGCTGAATTAAACTCTGTCTCTGCTTTAGTTAATCCACAGCTCTGTTTAAATGTATGTTTTTTTTTATCTCCCAGGCTCCTCTTAACTCCACTTTATTGGAGGATTATCACAAAGGAGTTCAGATGGGATGTTGGGGGCTGGTTATATATGCCATGACTGCCGCTACTTGCTCAGGTAACACACAGGAACACACACTGTTACACACACTGTCATATTATTCACATTTAGATATGTGTGTGTGTGTATATGCATGCTTCTGTGTGCATGCATATGTGTGTGCATATATTTAAATATGTGGTTTTTATGTGCAGATTTGCATCTGTATCTGCTTGTGCATACACAGCAGTTTATATTAAGTCTTATATATAAATGGGTTTTTGTAAATAATATCTTCCTTTTTTGTCAAAATGAACAAATACGCTGTTCACAAAAGAAAAAAATAAAATAAAAGTAGCTCTGCTCGGTTGTAAAATGCACTTTTTCTTCCATCTTTTCCAGCTATTCTTCAGAAGTACCTTGACAACTTTGACCTGAGCATAAAGGTCATCTACATCATGGGAACACTTGCATTTTCTATAGGTACGAACCACCGTTCAGTCAGATAACAGAACAAACTAAACGTGAGTGACTCTAAAGAAGTACTTTTTTCTTTTTCCCTCTGTAGGAACTGCTTTCATGGCAATCTTCCCTAATGTGTATGTTTCCATGGTGATGATAAGCAGCATGGGCATCATCTCGATGAGTATCTCCTACTGTCCTTACGCTCTGCTGGGACAGTATCACGAAATGAAAGAGGTACAGGTGCTTTCAATATAAAAACCCTCGTTTGTTGTTGTGTGACATTAACCTGCTCAGGGACTACAGATGAAATTAGATAAAAGCTATTTTTTTTACTATGAATCTTTCATTAACTGTCTCTGCCTCCTGCAGTACATCAGGCACAGTCCCGGTAACTCCCGGAGAGGCTTTGGCATCGACTGTGCCATCTTATCCTGCCAGGTGAGTCTTCATATAAAATATCTGTGACCTAATCTTATATATGTTTGCTTTAATATGCTGAAATGATTGTGTCGTTTCATAACCATCTGTCATTTTGCAGGTGTACATCAGTCAGATCTTGGTGGCTTCAGCTCTGGGTGCCGTCGTGGAGGCTGTCGGCAGCGTCCGTGTCATTCCCATGGTGGCCTCCGGGGGATCCTTCCTCGGGTTCTTAACTGCGCTCTTCTTGGTCATTTACCCGACTCCAAACCACGGGTGAGAAAACCAGTTGATGTGATTTTTTATGCTGCAATTAAAGGATATACTTTTATTCGCTTTCATGCTTTGTTTCGTGATCTTTAATATATTTCTATTCCAACATGATTTTCTTGATTAAAGCTCAGTTGTTTTGACTGTTTCGAGTCTTAAGTTCAGCCAACCAGCTTCTCGCTTGTGACAAGATAGCAAATCAACGTATTTAGCGGATTGTCAAACTATTCATTTAAAGCCCAAAATTCAGTCCTAACAATTTGTGGTTTAATTTACGATTGGCAGGGACGGGGAAACAGCCAAAGCTAGGACAAAACTGGAAAATCCCAACAGCAGCGAAGTGGCCGTCACCGTGGTGACCGAGAAAACCAGCTTCCTGAAACTCAACAAGAAGGGCAAAGCCACCACCACCACCACGTCCTGCCACACGGAGAACGAGTCTGCTCTGTGATTGGTTGGCTTAAATCGACAGACAGCGACAACTAAGTTCACTTTTTAAATGATCGCCGACTTTGGCCGACCTCGCTGTGCTGGAGTTTACAGACACAAAGAAGATAGAGAGGAGGATGTGGTGTTTTGTTTTTGTTTTTTCTGATTCGGTATTTTGATTTTCTGAAGAAAACAACTCAATCTGCTGTGGGACCAGCGTCACATCAGACCAACTTACCCAACAACAAAAGCATTCTGGTCCCAGCGCTGTTTCAGCCGTCACAGAAATTCCTTCAACTTTTCCCTCACGGACATTTGGCTGATGCGTCTGTGAGACATCCATCGGTCTTGGTTTTAAGGAGAGGTCGTCTCTGTCTCTCAGGGCCTCTAGGAGGTGCTACTGAGCAGCTGCCTGGACAGGAAACTTCAGGGGACTCGTACATACACGCACACACACACCTCTTCATCTGGGGTCAAAACAATCGAATGAACACATGAATACTGAACGTTGTTGATGAACATTAGTCCTCGAAGCTGCAATCATTCAAAAATGCTGAAAATTGTTCTTCCTCGCTGTGGAATCGGCTCGATCGACGAGAGTGTGTGTGTGTCTGCTGACGTTTTCACCAAAATAAACCCAATAACACACTCGGATTTGCGGGACTTTTACTGCGACAGTAGCTTTAAGACTCTGGAGACGTTTTGGAAGTGGCATTTCTGAAGCTAAGAGCCTGAAGCCTGGTTCTTGGGGGTAAAATGATCGATCTTGAGTCCCCAGATTGACTACCAAGTGTGTTTTATTTTATTTTTTCCCTCCTCCACATGGCAGGAGTCTTTATTTTGGCCTTCGCTCCGGGGCAAAGTTGATAATAAGCTCTGCTCAGAAGTTGCCTGCATAATGAGGGTCAAGAATCCAGAAGTGTACTGAGTGAAATTCCAGGAAAGAGAGAGCGCAGATGCAATATGTGCAGTACACAGGGCATTACAATCCCAAATATTATGTTCATGATTTACTGAGGGCCCAGAATGATGCTTCTCTTTGTGTTGAATAATCTAGACTAACCTACCTGCTGCATGTTAGAAGAGACAAACCAAACACCAGAGAAGAAGAGAGATGTGGAGGTCTTCTCTCTCTCTCTCCACTCTCTTGCTTATTTTTTATTTTAGAAAACGCTGTTAGCACTATGTTTGTCACTAACTGCACATTAGCTGAGCCATTGTTTGAAAGAGTTAGAAAAGTTTTTTGAAATCCTTTTGGGGTGTTGGATTTATTTGTCTTAGGATACCCAGAAGGGTGGAGCTTCCTGACACTCCTCTGTTCCAGCGGATCCATTAACTCCACCAGTAATGGTCCGAGTCTGGAGTGGGATCAAGAATATTAGAGCGGATATAGTTGGATATATTGAAAGAAAAATATTTAATGTGGCAGAATAAATCCTTCTGGGGTTGAGTCGCCTTTAATAATAACAGGTTTGGGGTTGTTGGTTGAGCGTTCAGTGGAGGATTTACACTCCTGGTTTAGGTGTCTTGTTGGTTGGTTCCACTGTACTGGGCCAAATATAAATATAATATAGTATTTTAGATGCTCCTTACATCTGTGTGTTGCACGCTGAATGGATATTTAGAAGAAGATGAAAAGAGGACGGGAGAAATGTATTCACTTAAAAAAAAAAAACTTAGACATTATGCAGAGGGAAGCTTAATTTATTTCCCCAAAAAATGCCAAAATGTCCTTTTAAATGTTTGACCTCAAGCAATATTTGGAAATACATACACAAATTCTTACAGAAACTTTATTATTTTTTTCTCATAAGAAACATTCTCACATGCCTCCATGCTCAATGGAGAATCCACAAAAAAAGACCAAAAACTGAAGTGAATAGAAGACAGATTTAACAACACTACAGGTCTGGGCCGAGGGTGCTGTAAATAGATGATATAATATAAAGATTTAGTGAAAATGCATGTGTGTGCATAAGGCTGGAGAGATGAGAGTTGTGTGAGAGTTTAAAAAATATGTTTTGGTTGAATTCTGCTGTTGTCAAACCTGGCCTTCATTCACTTCAATTCTGCAAAGATTTACTGTATTTCTGAATTCTTCGTTGGTTGTGGAGGCATGCGAGAAAAACAAAGTCTTCCTCAAGAACTCAAGATCGCACAGAGTGAGAAATCGATATTCTAAAGGTTGTTTTAAGGGCGAAAAGTTCCTTTAAGTTGGTCAATAATACGACAGTGGAGGCAGCTGTTTCTTTTTTCTTTGCAGACTTAAAAAATCGAGAATCAAATTGCAAATTGTCCTGATAGCTGCAACTATACTGGTAGTAACTTGAAAAAATCCAAGTTTGCCTCCTGAAAAACAATATCAAGACTTATTTACAGTTACAGTAAACAGATTTTACCACAAATAGCCAGATTGGCTCAGGACCAGAATCTATTCTTTCTCAAACCGAGCAGTTAGCTGCATTAAAGTGTTGTAAGAGATGCTCAGTGCTGCATCTGCTGTGTAATGAGGTCAGAGCGACGTGAGGGGGGACGAGGAAGTAAAACTGTTTAGTGTAGCTTTACTTCAGCCCTGTTAACATTTACACACAGTGATGAGACTAACAATATTCCATTAAAAACACATGCAAGTTTAGAGGTTTTATTAACACTGAATGATGTTGAGAGTAGAACGATGAATAATCTTGGAATGTTTCGATAGCTGACGATGCTAAAAAAAACAACTTGTAGTAAGAAAGACAAAATGAGAGGTTTAAAAAATGTATTGTGTCTTACGTTTTCTGACAAATCAGATGTTTTTGTTGCAATAATGGCCGCTGTTAATCAGCCGGGGAGAGGACTGTGAGTGATTGTTTGTGGTGGTGAAATCCGGGTGTCTTTTCCTGCATCTGTCGGGTGAAAAGCTGCGGATTTGGGTCAGTTTTCCTTTCGGCTCAATCAGCTGAAACATGCAAAATGAAAGGAATTGAAATGTAAATTGCAGTGGGTTAATTTGCTGATGACAGATTGTTTTATTTTAGTGTGTTTTACAGCATTTAATGGAGAAACTTGTTTTGTTTTTTAGACGAGGATTCACTCACTGATGATGATGGTGTGGTTATTTTTTTTCACTTTCGATGGGTGTTGGTGTCGAGTTTAACCCTGTTTTTAACAGAATAGATTCCTTCCATAATTTCAGGTACATTCAGTCGGGCCCAGAGTAGACAGAGAGTGTTTTTGCTCTGCTGAGGTGCTGGGACGACAACAAAAGACGAGGAGGTGCAGATGCCGGAGTTTTGAGAGGCTTCTGTAACCACCAGGGCAATAAAACATTCTGAACGGACACACGACTGCAGTTTAATGACAGGAGGATTAAAAAAACAACTTTGGGTTTGGGAGGTTTTGCATGCGACAACAGCAATATGCATGTGTGGAACACCAAAGTATGACTCTGTACAAATCACTCGAGCTCTTTTCTTTATTGTCCTAATAGGTCAGGGATGTATTTTGTAATGCATGGCTGGATGTTTGTGTCTTTTTTGTTTTAAATGTGTAAAGAAAAAAACAACAACATGTACTCTTTAAGCTGCAGCATTGTGCTCGGTCTGGGTCAGTACACGCTCAAAAACAAGCATGTGGCTTTCTTAAAGAATTATTTTTTTTTGCACATTGGTGAGTGAAGACAACGCACGTCTCGTTGCTTTGTGGATGGAGGGCGAGATGTGCGTCGTCCAAAGCGACACTCCTTGTTAAACGTGTGGGCGAGAAACTCCAGGCCTCGAATACTTGAAGTGCAACTTGAGTGTTTCTGTTCCGATGCAGTGGGAAGTCTTTGATTTTTCTCGTTCTTAACGTCCCAAGCCTTTTTATTTACCGCAGACTCTGGAATGTTCAGACAGCAGTGTGGCCTGCTGGGAGATTGAGTCCTTACCTTTGATTCCATCTTGTGACTTAAGTGTTTTTTTTTTTAAACAAAGTCAATGAATGTGAGATGATTTCACGCCGAAATCATTTTTGTTTTGATGTTCGACAAGCCAGGGAGGGAGGTGAGGGTCTGACATTGCACAGAACTTGCACATAATAAGTTAAGAAAAAAAAACAAACAGTAGAAGTGTTTTTTTTGCAAAAGGAAAAAACAAAAATAACTGTTGATATTTATTTTTTGGAGCTTTCGTGTCTGTAAAGGACACTTTTCACTTAGTTTCCAAAAGATTACATTAAAGCTGTTCTATTTTGCTGTTACAGGTGATGTTACAGAAGCGGACTGGATGGTGTGTGTGTTTGTGTCTTTGTGTGTGTGTGTATATGGGCGAGAGTGTGTTAAAAAAAAAGTCATCTCAGTGTTTCTTTTTCGGTTCATGTTCTCTGTTCTTTGCAATCACCTGGTTTACACTTAACTCTGGAATCGATAGCTGCAATACCGGAGGTTATTTACGAGTCTTTATTGTCTCCGTTCTGGTGTTTTAACTCAACTAGAAAATGTCTTCTTTTTGTTTGACTTTAGAGGCAGAGCCACACATGAGAGTCTGGCCTTTGCACTTTTTCAGTGGCAGCCATGTTGGCTCCACCGTCCTGATCAGTGAGTGAATGTGGCGACGACGTGGTGATGCTGTTTCATGTTCCCAGCCAGCAGCTGTCAGTGGCAGCAGCGTGGCAGCCATGCAGTTAGTCCAACCTGGCCAGACTGTGAGTGTGTGAGTGAGTGTGTGAGTGTGTGTGTGCGTGCATGTGTGTGTGGCTCTGCCTCTGGTAACTGTGTGTTAATGACCGAGGAGAGAGATGCCTATATACTTTGATCCTCACAGAGATTAAATCAAGAAGAATACTTAAAGAATGGGAAAGCAAGTATGCGCAGTGTACTATATATAACATGCCTTGTTATTTGAAAAAAAAAAGATGTAAATATACATATTTCTCTTTTAGTTTCTTCTTTTTTGCTGCTATAAAAAAGATGATTATTTTTGTTAGTAGTTTTGTTTTCTATATAAAGACTGTATATATCTCTATGTTCTGTAAATATGCTTGAGCCTTCATATGTAGGACTCTGGATGAACACTGTATGGAACGCACCTTTAAAATCTGTTCAGAATTAAACCAACAATGGCTCCTTTCATTATTTAACATTTCCAAACACGTGAGAACAAGAGGGAAGGGACTCACGGCACAACACAGAGCAAATGAATACATGCTTGTATGTATTTAAACATTGCTTCATGTCGCTGCCAACTAGGAGAACAAATCCATAGTGTTCTTCACTCTGACGGGACATAAGCAGGATTTAGTTTGGGGACCGTTTTGGTTAGTCCGGAATTGATAGTTTTGGTTTGTTTTGCATTTAGTTTGGTTTGCTTTCACAGTGCATTTAAAAAAAGTTGCTGGAAATATACTCTCAGTATTATAACTTATTGGTTGGAAAGTTGGCGGGAAAATGGAAACATGGAAATGAATAAAGCAACATCGAGGCAAACGTGCCCAGAGTACCTTTAAAGTCCAGGTAAAGCAAAAATACATATTAATCTGAGTTTTCTACACCACAGAAAAATAGCATATTGTGCAAAGTCTGGTACAGTGGTCAAATGAGAAAGAAAGACAGACGGAGCACCATTTGAATAAAATAAACATCAAATTTTCCAAGATAAGGATATTTCTTTGAACGGGCAAATTGTAAACAGTAAGATCCAAAACAATAAATCAGCAGTTATTGTAGTTTGAAAACCATAGGCAAGTAAGTAAGTCTATTATGTATTTTATTGAATAGATAATTCATAAAATAACCTTTCAAATACTAGGGTTTAAAGTACTTTTGGGCCATTCCTTATGATGTTTTATGAGGCCTGTTTACTTCAATTCATCAAGAATTTTCCACATTTTTTGATTCTTCGTTCACCCTTGAAGCAAAGTTTTCTTCAAGAATTCAAGATGCTACAGGGTGAGTAGTTGATGTACAAATAGTCACTTTTGGGGTGTTCACTTCACTTTAAAAGCCTTATTTAAATCAGACATAGTGGCTTTAAACTCACCAGTTTCAGTCCTGCAGGGATATGTACTAAACTCTTTTATGTGATATCAACGCAGAGCTAATTTTCATGATTCATGTGACTGTCTGTAAAGGAACCTGCTGGTCTTCAGGCTGACGTCAACTATTTTTTGTTTTCCTTTCGGGGCAAAAACATCAGCTCAGCATCTTCAAAGCAGCCGGCTGGTTTCCCATGATGCCGTGTGGTCAGACCACTGAGGGGGAAGAGGAACATCAAGAAACTTTGTTCCTGCAGAATCAGATGTCTGTCTCACACTCCGGGTCAGACCCCCTCTCTCTTTCCATACGGAGAAACCAGAGAAGGAACCTGAAACTGGTGTGTGTGTGTGTGTGTGTCGGACTGAGACTCATCATGTGACTGCAGGCCCAGCTGATGGTAAGCATGTGTGTGTGTGTGGTGTACTTATGCAGAGGTGTAAAGTTACAGATCCAGAACATTACGTTAAGTGAACTGTAATGACCTGCGGCCCCTCTGAGGGCTTCGAGGGAAGTACAATCACTTTAATGACTCATTTTCTCAACACTAGTGACAGTTTATTTAATATCTGTGAAACCGAAACAGCTCGTCTCTAATGTGCAATCAATAAAAACATTTAAGAGTAGAACTGTTTCCACATTTAACACGTCTTAGTTTAGCTGACTACAACTGAAGTCCACGTTGGGTAACAGTTTGGACAAACTTTTGCTGAAAATGTAGCTTTTTGAGGTTAATTGGAGTAGATGATAGTATTTCAAAGCTTTTGATGTAAATAAAATATGTTTGTAATTTGGATTTTTTTCCCCAAGAAAGATGTAAAAACAGCACCCACAGATTGCACAGGCTGGCTTTTTATATTCAACCTGCACACTAATATTATCAGTAATGATCAGGTATTATCATTATATTTGTTCTGACAGTATGTTTTCATTTATTTACTGTAACATAGCGCCTGTGTGAGACGCTGCTGTGGTGAGACACTGTCCTCTGGTGGAGCTCTTTAAATGTGATTCAAGCTGATGTTTACTATTTTTCTCCAGTAAAACTTTATTATATTCATCATTAAATAATAGATGGTAAATTATTAGTTTATTTATTCTGGTTATTTTACCTATAATGATATCAATACTTCTAATTTTTCCCTATTTTTACTAATGCTATCATTTCTGTTATTATAAAATCAGTTTGTGTATTCTATAATGTATCATAGCTGATAGAAAATAACTAAAAAATGTTCCATGCATTGTAACATTATATCTAATGTATTAAGTATTAAGTAGCCATCCAAATAATGTTTATGCTTTACAAAGTATTTATTCACCATTTAATAAAACAATTAACAACCATTAACAGAGTGTTGCAACTATCTGGTCCATCTATTAATATAATAGTATATAAAATGTTATAATGTGTGCAACACTAAATATGCAGCTGCACAAATACCTGCCCATGATTGAAGTTACTTGCTAATAAATATGGAAAAATAGGTAATAAAACAGCTGAACTACATCACACCAGTGACCATGTCCTCTTAAGTGTCAGAAATAAAAAATGAAAACCTTTTTGTTTTTCATACTTTCATACATACTTCATCAGAAGTGCGTTTTAGAGATGTAAGTTCCCTGTGTGATGCTGACGACACCTTCAATTTAGACCCTTGTGAAATGATAAACAAAGGGTGGTTCACTGTGTGCTCGAGGAACTAACGGCTCTAAGTGTTTATACTCCAGAAGAGCGCTTTGCTTCTAGCTCATTTAATGTGTTGACTCAAGACGCTGCCCCATTGTTTTTCTCTCTCACTCTTATTCCGTCATTCTGGTTTTAATGCTGTTGACGTCATGTGTTCTGAATGTTTCTAACCTTTGTTAGACTTTACAGAGCAGCACTGGTCAAACATCAGCACAGAAATAGCTTGAAGTTACACACAGGAGTGTTTCTGTTAAAGATTGTCATAATTTATCCACGTTTACTTTTTTATTTTGGTATGTTAGCCTTTATTGGACAGGTTACAGTGACAGGAAACATATAGTAGGAGGTTTTTGGTTACATGGTGCAGCTTTTAATTACAGTGAATATTTTGTACATTTTTATTTCTATTATTTGCAACAACTCCGGTGGACAATTTTCCTTTAATGTGATTTAGTCGAGTACAACATCACTGCAAATTACAATTTTTTGGGGGTATTTTCAATGAATACTGATGATCATTTCATTTTCTTTGTAAAAGTAGAGTTTGTGGTGGAGCTAAGATTAAAATGACATTTCATTAGATTTTACAGGTGTGCCTAATAGAGTGGCTACAGAGAGCCACAATTCTTCATGTATATATATGTATGTTGGAGCCTAGAAACCAAATATCTGTACATACTTTATAGTTTCATAATAATTCACCTCATGAGTTGGCTGCCTCACTTGTAATTCAAGATCTGTCAATATTAGTTTAATCCTCTCTTCAGGCTTTGTAACGTCACATTGATGATGCATGTGGTCTCTTCAGCAGTAAGAGCTCATCGGTTTCACAGCAGCGTTTCACAGGGAGCGACAAGACGAGGACTTTCTTTGAGATAAAGGATGGATGGAGCCACTGAAGGGTTGTTTTCAGTTTTTTTTACCATCCTTCTTTGATAGTTTAGTTTGTTCTTTCCCAGCCTCGCTGTCACTCTCTGTGAGTGTTTCTCTCTCTGGACTGTTCCACTCATGTGTTGAAGGGGGTAACCTGTCTCTAAATGGACTGTTCCATGGTGGCAGCAGAGAGGGGAGAGCTGGTGAGGCTGAATGTGGCCACACTGTGAGCTATTGCCAGTGCTGTACCTGGATATTTATTCACTGAATGCCTCTCCCCTTCTCCCCCACTTGTGTGTCCCCCTTCGCCGTCCTCCTCCCTCACTCCCCTCCTCCTCGTCCTCCACACTCTCTTGAAGCTGTCCGTAACAAAGCAGTAAACCACTGGATCCAGGCAGCTGTTCAGGCTGCTCAAGGTCACTGTGATGTGATAGGCAAGAACGTGCCCCGCCCCTTGTTTAGGTCCCTCCTCTCCGACTTTAACCCGGAAGTAAACCAGCACCTGCCGGACGTGGAACGGCGTGAAGCAGATGGTGAAGACCACCAGGACGGTGGCCAGCAGCCTGACAGCACGCGCCCTCCGCGCCCTGCTCTGCTGGGGCATCAGGCCTTGGCTGGAGGACAGAAAACAGGCGACACGCAGAGTGAAGCCGACCACGGCCAGCAGGGGGAGCAGGAACTCCAGGATGGTGAGGTAGAAGAGGGCGGGGATGAGTACGCAGGAGGAGCTGAACTCCAGCGCTGTCGTCTGTGAAAAAATCCCGACACATTACGACTTAAAGCACTATATCTTTAAATTGTGCCATTTAAAGCAAAGTTAATAATACAAGTAATAAAACCAAAAACACAAGATAAAACTTAAGAAATAGTCATAAAATAAACTGAGATTTATGAGAGAAATTTTGACTTTGCCTGCCTGAGATTATACACTAGCATGTAGATAGAGTAAATTAAAGCGGACCCAGAATAGAACCCTGGGGGACCCCACAGGCAGTCCTCAGTTTAATTCCTAGGATCTTTAAAGGCTGTAAGAAGTAAAAGTATCCAGTATTTCACAGGAGAAGAGCAAGAAATGTTACATAATTCAGAAAAAAAAATGCAGAAGTGATTGTTTTTCTTGAATCCTTTTGTGACCCCTTTTGATTTAGCTTGAGACCCTTTGTGGAGTTTCAACCCACAAGTTGGGAATCACTGACCTAGCCAATTCAAAGCGACCACATGGTGACCCATTTACTGTTTTTGCCTGAGGTGGGCCTCCCAGGCTGCACTCCTCCCAGTCACTGTAGTGCTTCTAACAAGCTTTACCAAACGTTTTACGTCATAAATAGGTCATAGGGACAAGTTTATACTGTTAAAGCCATGGTTGGAAGTTTCCAGTTAGACCGAATTACCCTGAAAGACCTTTCCTTGAAGAAACCCTCAGCTCAAGGGTGCAGTGTGCCTGTCCAGTAACACAAACACCTTTTTGTTTGGATTATTAGACTGGAGCTAAAATGATAGAAGTTATATATAATTCTGTACCCGGTGATTGACAAGTGATCACTGGATTGAGAGATCAGGAAAAAAGGTCTTTGTCATTTAGCTGACCCAAATACTTTTAAGTCTTAAAAGGGATAGTTCAGATAATTTGAAGTGGGGTTGTATGATGTATTTATCCATAGTCAGTGTATTACCTGCAGCAGACGGCAGTCAGCACGGCCCCAGGGTAAAGAAGCAAACAGAGAACGATCTGGGCTGTGGATTTACTACTTAAATTCATCCCTCGATTTGAGAAGACTAATTTTTTCCTTCTTTATTATGTTTAATTCACCGTTTGAAGATCTATCTTCATATTTATCTGTTTGTGTTGTGTTTGTAGTGTGTGTGTCTTCACCTGAAAAGAGTAGGTGACCACAACAGCAATGAACCAAACTGTGGCGCTGACACACTTGGCTGTTCCTGTGGACCTGCATCGGCGGAGAGTACTGGACGCATGGACAACAGCAAGGTAGCGATCTATGCAGATACTGATTAGAGCAAAAGGTGAGTCCCAGAAGAAAGTGGAGGTAAAAAAGGGTTTTTGCAAATGTTTTCATTTAAATTGTTGAATGAGGGAGTGACCACCCACCTGGTCAGAAACAGTATACTACAGTACATGTTGACAAAGTAGCTGAAGGTGTGAACATAGGAGCAGGCCACACAGTTCCCTCCGCTGTGGTACAGAGCGATGCGAGCAGGCAGTGACAGCGCCACCAGCAGGTCAGCGACAGCAAGGTTTATGGTGTAAACCACAGAGGCTGAGGAGTGGGTGGAGGCCCCACAGAAGACATAGAGAGCCAGACTATTGAGGACTACACCGACCACCAGCATCAGAGAGTTGCACACCTGCAGCAGGGAGGAGGCAGTCAAACAGAGTCAGATTAGGCAGGGGGCTCTTCTTCAAACTAATATAAAGCCATTTTATTATTGTTTTTGGTATTCATTTAGTCTTTTTTCTCAAAAAAGTGGACTAGTGTCTTGTCTTACCATGAGAGAGACCCACACAGCGTAAAAGTCTTGGTACAGCTGCACATCCAGGTGGGCTAACCTGTGCAGGTATGGTGCCCCCCACCGCTGGTCCCAGGCGCTGCAGTTAGTCGGGTCAGGGGTCAAGAGTGGCAGGAGGGGGTCAGTGGTGGAGCTGAAGCTAATGTTGATGAGAAGGCTCTCCATTGGTTGGAAAGGAAGAATGAATGACAGGTTGGGGTCTGAGTGGCAGGTGAAGAAAGAAAGAAAGAAAAGAGGATATTAATCTTGTATGTGACGGCATAATGTTTGACTTTTAAAAGTGCCTTCAGGTATCTGAGCTCAAATTTTAAGAGATGTGTCTGTGAGCGGGGAATGCAACATGTGTGCAAAAACATTTTCTCATTTATTCTGAGAGGAAGTCACGACCGTTGGTGAAAAACTGAAGTGATAGTTTTGTATGAATAGTAATACATCGTCTGCATACAGGGGAATTATGTGTTCTGTTTACTGAGTTGGAAGTTATATAAGTCACAAAGTAATTAAATGGCATTTGCTTTATTTGCAACTTTGTTATAGAGAAAATATAAACTTGATAATTCTCCAAGTGGCAGTCTGGAATCTTAGGTTGCAACCAAGCTTTTTTCGGCCTGCCTCAGCTCATCCATGCTCCACCTCTTTGCCTATTTTTGGAGTTTGATTGTAGTTTCAAGGCTAAAAACGTGCTAGGATTGTTTCCAAACTTGTGCTGTCTATGTTTAACCATCACCCAGCAGGAATTTAAACTAATAACAGGAACCCCGTAATGTTTGCAGCTGACAGATGCCTTATACCCTGGAGTCAGCCGTAGATGTTGTATTATAAATAGTCTTAAACAGGTCAATTCCAAATTGATCGTCCTGGCTGAAAACAACTCAACATATTTCAGCGTGGTGTGCAGACACACACATACTAAAACCTTAAAGAAAGAGTAATGACCCCTTGTGATGAAAAGTGGTCAACATCAGCAGAAGTTAATCCAGAGAGAGAGACTTTAGAAATCCTCCTCTTATAAACACCGTACAGACGACCATATTCATCTTCATATGTGCTCTCAAAGGATCGCACTCTTTCAACAAAGTCAAGTGCCTGACTTTGTATGTTGCTTTAAACACAGTATTAATATGAACCCTGTCAGTGTGCGCTGCTGTTTAACACACCGCTGACACGTGTTGTGTTGAACATGACCGAGTCACATAAATTTGATGAATGTGACACATCCTGGTGAAAGGACGTGTTTAAAGTCCTCATCATGCAGATGGAGCTCACTTTCAAGAGGTTTGAGGTAAATGTACATTGAAGTAAAAATAGACCAAATGTTTTAATGGACCTCTGGTTTGGATGATAGAGGAGAAGATAAAATGATGGAAATTAAAATGTCTGCTGGGAAGCAGCAAGATAGTTATGTTGCAAGGTGGCGGCCAATTTGTTATGTAATTTTTAAGTTGTAATGCCCAAATAAGTTGTACAGTCTGTGACAAAGGCTTTCCAATGCAAGAACTTTGATGCTTTTAAAGTACTTTGCTGAAATATGACTGTCTATTCTCGTTATAGCTGCAAAAGATCCAGGTTCAGATCTCACCAAACACATTTTACACAATACTTACATAAGTTTTATAGTTTCTGCTTCCCATAAAACACAGCTTTTACTGTTTTTTGTTGGGATTTTTTTTGGAAATTCAGTTAAAATGTATGATGATTAACTAAAATAAAACATGTTTTATTACTGTAGTGAAATAGTATTATTTAATTTTGAGGCATTAATCTCAAATATAACTTGTAATAGCATATTAGAACAAATTTAACTCAGTTTAAATGAGTTTAACTTTCAACAAAAACTTGGCAACGTTCTTCACTAAAAACAAGGCAGGTCACTAGGTGGATTTCCCCGTTGAAAGTATTATTTGACAGACCCCAAAATGTATTTCCTTTCCTTATAAATACCAGAGACGGATGAGCTTCTATCTGTTAACATGTCCTGCCTGAGGAAGATCTTTCCACTCTTCATCATCATTTAGTCAGATGGATAAAACATGTCTGGAGGCCTGGATTAAAAGACAGAAAAAGTCCTGCAATCTGGTTCCGGATTTGGCCGCCTTACCTATGTATGATAAAAGCTTTGTGCAGTTACCCTGCACATTTAAGCACTAAGATCGGAGCTTATCTTAAAAGCTTGCTTTGACTTAAATCAGTACATTTCAACAGTTTTAGATCTTTAATGATGAAAACCTCTTTTTTAACATAATGTCCCATCAGAAATCAATAAGCTGCCTGTAACATAAAGGTGAGAGAATCACAGCTGTGACTTGGATGAAATAAATGTTCCTTTCAAATATTATTACAGTAGTGACACTCTGGTTCACATTTTAATAATCTTCTCCTGTCTGAAATCAAATAAGAGAAAACAAATGTCAAACAATCCCTTGAGAAATAAAAAGAAATGTTTCTGAAACATACCTTGCAAAGATAAAGAGTGAGAAGCTCTCGTCCTGTTGATCCACCCACCACTTCTTAAAGTTCACTGTTTATCCTTATGATAAAGCTGTTTTAAGTCGTCCACTTCTTCTTTCTTCAGGTTTCCCTCTATCCTTTCTGCAGGCAGTTAGTAAACAGAAGAGAGTGAGGAGACAGTTGGCCCCTCTGCAGGATGATTGTACCATCAGGCAGCTGGACCTCCTCCTCGTCTTCTCTGCAACTCACCCTCCTGTCTCCCATAGGTGCAATTCAGGAATAAATACAAATGAGAACACAGCAGAAAATAGTCTTTCTCTCCTCTAGTTTCTTATATCCTTATTTTCTTACACCTCTTTGACTCTCTTCTCTGTATTTTACCAATCTTAATTTTCTTACCATATTCTTCCCCCCTTGATCACTCCCTTTAATCTTCTCTCCTCCATCTCCCTGCTGTATCCCAGTATCTTTTATAGTTTAAGAGTCTCTTTGTGATCTTAAATAATGGAGATGGAAGGAGAGAAGGTTAAAAGGAGTGACCAAGAGGGGAAGAAAGATGGAGAGATATGAAAAGGATGAAAGAAAGGAAGTGGAAACAAGTACTGGCTCAGGAAAACAAAATTAGACATTAGAATTAATAGATAGATAGATAGATAGATAGATAGATAGATAGATAGATAGATAGATAGATAGATAGACAACAGTTGAGTAAGTGACTAGTAGACAAAATTATTTGCAAAAATGAAGTCACAGAAATACTATCTTGTCTCTGTGAGACAAAAGAAAGAAGAGGCTGGAATGGACTACAGTAAAGTTTATTTAAAGCTGTCTCTGGGGTGGTCCCACACTGAAAGGGTCTGAAGGAATAAAACGTATGTCCTTCTCTGTATAAATACCTGAGTCAATTAGAGAAGAGAGGGGCGCATAATGGTGAAGAAACAGACAAAGACATCTAAACTGTTTCTCTCTATGTTTTTGCAAAGCTGCCAGCTTGTGAAGCTCTTTATTAAATTTACACACACACACTTCTAGGAACAGAAAGAGAAAGAAAGAGCCCATGTAGAGAGATTGAAGTCTTTTTCATTTATTTAAACAACGATAGAGTGAAGCGGCACCTCATAAACCACAGTGGCATAAACAATGAGAGAGATGGCCACCACTCCAGTGTGTGTGTGTGTGCGTGTGTGTGTTTGTGTACATTCAGGTGCATGTGTGCAGCTGTGTACAGTGCATGTCAAAATGAATTCTTTTTACTTCATATGAAACTTATATGGGACTTTTGATTTATGTTTCTTTGCTAGAGATGTCATTTTGCAAAGGTCCTGGCTAATGTTTGATTGAATCTTTCTTGGCTTGTTCAAATATTTAAAACCATTGTCAGATCTCTCCTGGTCCGGCTTGTTTAAAGTGCTGGAGACAGAGAGGAAGGATGTCTCTCTTGACACTTTAGTGGGATTTACTGGGTGAAAAAAGTCCTGGGATACAGTTGTGTGTCGGGGAATCTATTTGTAGAGACTGTTATTATATTTTTGAATTAAAGGGGCACTTGAACCACTCAAGAGCAATTGAAAAGTCAATTAACTAAAGCAAATCTTTGTACAGTCTGAGAAAATTACTAAAGCAACATTGCTTGATTGTCTTTGGGTGTACTCTTAATAAAAAGTCTGAGTTACAAATGGAGTCTAAGAGCGGTTGGCCTTCAAAAACTGAAAGGGTCAAATAAAAGGTGAGATTAGGATACAAACCAGGAAATAAAATGTACAAAATTCATGCCTGAGTTTCATCTGTTTCAACAATTGCAAAGTGCAGCCCAACATACTGCAATTTTACAGCCATCATATAATAATTAAAATATATATAAAATAATGAATGTGTCCAGTTGTAATGCAAAGTTATTGTTACATGCTTGTTTGTATATATAATAATAATAATAATAATAATAATAATAATAATAATAATAATAATAATAATAATAATAATAACAATAATAATAATAATTACATTATTGCCTCATGATAAAATGCACGTTTTAATTAACAATTAATAAAAAATAAATATAGTTTATTGTTTCAGTGAGGAAGGCTCAAAATTCATTAGTCAGGCTTTTTGTTGCCACGGAGACCGAGTTGCGTCACCGTTTAAGAACCGACGTGAACAACGTCAAGACCTTCTGTTCCTTAGCGACACCAAAATAATAAAGAGGTGGACACTGCAGATCTTTCTTTTTCCGTGTCCCAATAACAGGCGTGCGGGGATATAATAATAAAGAACGAGTCGGATTTAACTAAAACGTTTGAATTTAAGGACAGTGGAACGGGCTTCGCTGAGCCACACGGAAGCGGTAGCGTTGGTGACAGGAAATCAAATCTGTAAACAAACGTAACGTTAGCTAGCAGTTTTAGACGTAAACACGTGCAAACGACTGTGGACCAAGCCCAAAGAAGATGTTTAAAAACACGTTTCAAAGCGGATTCTTGTCTATTTTATACAGTATCGGCAGCAAACCGCTCCAGATATGGGATAAAAAGGTGAGCAGCATTTCAGCATAAGTGCTATGGACGTAATGTAGCTTCCTTAGCTAGCCATGCTAAAGCTAACTATCTGACTTGGGCTAAACCTGATAATTAAACTCTCATCTCGTGTGTATTGCATGCAGTGTTCAATAAACTGATTAAGATTGTGTTAGTTACATGCTGCGTACGTTGGCATTTGTTTACGTGGGGTTTATCTACTCTAGCAAAGAATAAAAGTAATGTCAATAAACTTCATGATTTATTTGTTAAGTCAGCTCTACCTCGATAAAATGTTCATTTCATTATCATCTTTGATATTTTGAAACTAAACAAAGGGTACAGTAGTGATTTAAAGCATCGATATTAATCTGGATGCAATTTTGAGGACCTGTGGCGCTAGAAATATCAAAACTTATCACAATGATGCTGTTAATTTAAAAAGCATTTTGAATTCCGATAACCTTATTCCTAAATATAGCAGGATACAAGGTGGGCTGAGAGGCACTGTTGCTTAGCAGCTGCTAAACACTTAAAATAGCAACAGAGGAGGAGTATGTTGAAGTTAGCTTCAGTGGTGGAAGAAGTATTCAGATCTTCTTCTGTGCAAAAATACTCTGTTACAAGTAAATGTTCTACATTAAATCTTAACTTAATAAAAGTACAAATGTAACGTATACACATTGATTTGGCAGAATGGCCCAATGCAGGGCACGGTATGTTATACAAGTGATTTTAATCAGTGATGCATTGTATCGCTTTTTTGTTGCAGCTTGCAAAGGTGGAGCTGGTTTTAATTACGTTTTGATACTACTCAGAGCTTAACCTATAATAATACAACATCATCTATTAATTGATTTATGTTCAGTATTAATGATCGAAATGTGCAAAGTAACAAGTAGCTAAAGCTAGAAATAATGTTGTGGAGTAGAAACTGCGATATTTGCCTTAAAAATGCAGTAGAGAAAGAATATGAAAGACCATAAAATGGAAATACTCAGGTAATGTACCTCAAAATTGTTCTTGAGTACTTGAGTATATATTCTTTACAACAATTTGAATATAAAAATAAAATAATATAAAAGGTCCAGACAATATCATCATCATCATGACTGACTGCTCCCACATGACAGTCTAACTGATTCAAGAGTATGCAGGAATTTGAGAGATTAATTAATATGGTTATATTTTAACATAATTTTATCAACAACTAAACAAACTTTTAGGTTTGCAAACCAATATTATGTATTGGTGACACTGTTTCTAATGACTTCAAACATATCTTTGTTATGTCTGTAGATTTCATAGGAAATTCTTGTCATTTTCTTGCCCTACATCAATATGGCTATATCTCTAATAAACTAATATCTGTGAAGTTGAATAAAAGTGACTTTGCCAGTGTGACAGAGCTTGATTTCACCCTAAAACCTTTTAAAAAACTTTATTCTCTGTGTATTCACAGGTGCGGAATGGTCATATCAAGAGAGTCACAGACAATGACATCCACTCGATGGTGTTGGAGGTTGAGGGGACAAATGTCAGGTGAGTTTGTGTCTGTGTAACCAATTTCTCAGCTCATTAAAAGCTTTAGTCAACCTCATTCATCCCATTTTTCTTTTTTATTCCTTCTTCTCCCTGCAGTACCACATATATAACGTGTCCCGCAGACCCAAAGAAGACATTGGGTATCAAGCTTCCCTTTCTCGTTATGATCATCAAAAATCTCAAGAAGTATTTCACCTTTGAAGTCCAGGTAGAGAGGCCACTCTTAAAGACACAGACCACTTTCATGTTTTGCTAACACAACAAACATATTAATTCTTTCTCCCCATCTTTACAACTTTCAGGTGCTAGATGATAAAAATGTTCGGCGGCGGTTTCGGGCAAGTAACTATCAAAGCACGACACGAGTGAAGCCGTTTATCTGCACCATGCCCATGAGGCTGGATGACGGCTGGAACCAGATTCAGTTCAACCTGTCCGACTTCACCAGGAGGGCCTACGGGACCAATTATATCGAGACGCTGCGTGTACAGGTTGGTACAGAGACAGATGAGGAACCAGCTGTCTGCAGCTGCTTCATGTATTAATGTGACTATAATATTTGTAGTGAATGTCTCAGACCGTCTCCTCTTTCTAATGTGTGATCTGTTTTCCTTTCAGATCCATGCAAACTGTCGAATAAGAAGAGTGTATTTCTCAGACAGACTGTACTCAGAGGACGAGCTCCCAGCTGAGTTTAAGCTCTACCTTCCCGTCCAGAACCAGAAAGCAAAGGTAACACACACACTCAAACATGCACGCATTATTATTTTATATTTTATATTTATGCCTGCACCGTACAGTAATGTTACATATGGGTTTTTTGAAAGTGGATAGATTTTTAGACATCTAACACCTGTCCGTTTGTGTCTTGCAGCAGTAGATTCTCACCCTGCACTGTTTGCCAGACGGACAGATGTGGAGTTTAGCTGTAAGATTTTCTGTGTGTAGACATAGAATAAACATTAAAACTTTGTAATATTGTTATTTTGGAACTAAGAGTTTTGAGTGCCGTCTTGTGTTGCTCTCTGCACAATAAAGTTTTTTATGGACTCATCTGTCCCATAGTGTTCACTGCAGACTGTAGTGGTATAAAGATGATAGAATCCGTTTCTTAGAAATAGTTTGTACCACAAATTTTACAGCACTCATGTTATGTGTGTTGGCAAATAAGAAACTCAGGATAGTGTGAATAAAATAGCACAAAGAAAAATACATGAGTCCATTCATCAAATATAAATAATCTTTATCAAATGACACAAGTAATTTCAAGTGAAAGACTATGAAAATGATATGCATTCCCAAAACATATGATCTTTGTTTCACTTTGGATTTTTGTGTACAGTATGAATAGATCAGTAATACATTCATTTTACTACATGTTGCATTACACAATCATTCAAACACAACTAAAGATGGTTCAACTTAAAGCTGCATCTTCGGCATTTTCAACACAATAGCAGACACAGTGTGGTGATAATGTGGAAAGAGGAGGGTAAATAATAATAGGAAGTAATCAGGAGTTTTGATAGGCCCAGCTGAGGTTAAGCTTCTCATGCTAAACTCAAAAGAAATAAAAAACAAAACAAAAAGCAAGGCAGAAGTAAACGTAAACAACTCACTGGAGTAAATACCTTTTTTTCACAGGAAGGTGAAAATAATAATTTGTTCTAAATTTCCATTGATTACTTGAGTTCGTCGTACAATTGAATGTTGCCAATCATTTCTGACACCAGCTAACTGAAGTTATTTTACTTATTAATAGTAATTTTCTTGGTATTGAGATACAACAGTTGGCCTCAAACAATTGTTGCTACATGTGCTACTTCAGGAATCATCAGGTCAGGGTTTTACTCTATTTGAAAAAGTAGAGGTTGAGCAAACGGCATGCACTCACTGCTGTTCAGTTCATAAAGTTCACAGATTTTAAGTCACATTTGTTGATAAAAAGGGGTCAGAGTGGATATTAAAGCTGTCATTTGTGTGAAGAAATAGCATTAACGTGATGAGGTTTATTCATGACTGTTGGATAAGGCAAAATAACATCTTGTGTTCAAGAAAACAGAAAAATGCTGCTTTAAAATTCAAAAAATACAATTGAAAATGTCATGCATGCAGTTGAATATGGACAAGAATTTTAACTACGGGCAGTAAGTCTTCAGTTCCCAAATATTTAAAAACACCATGAATATAAATGCATTGTGAATCTATTGGCTACATAGAATAAGGTGAAGGAAGTATTTGGCCTCTGTTCCTTTTTTACGTAAAACTTTTAGTATATAGATCTTTAACATTTTGTGTTTAAACTGATTTTTACAGCAGGCACTTTTAATAAGGAATGCCAACAGTATTTTTGAAAACTGTTTTTATAAGAAGAGTGTTTTTTCCTGAATGTTTCGTGAAAAGAAGAAGACAAATCGCTTTGATTTATCATGATCAGTCAACTGTTATATTGAGTATTTGGAAAGCGGATCAAAACATAAAGTAAAATAACACAACGTATTCTATGGCAATATCCATATTGGCGACCTAAATCAGGTCAAACCAACAAATAGACTCTTTAGAATTTAAATACTGAAAGAAAAGTGTGGCGTGAAAAGGCTGTTTGAAACATATTATTACAACTGAAGCTGCTGTTCTACTTTGAAACAAACTGAAATCAAGCCAGCCTTAATACGACAACCAAATATCAACAAGCAAATTACAAAACATACAAATTATTCTGACAAAACATATTTTCCTTACACCAGTGATATAACTTAAAGAATACATTCGTAGAAATCTATTGCTTTAGTCGACAGCATGCATCTCTTTAAAGTGCAAAAAAACATTCATTGGTTCAAAACAGTAAATCAACTACTGCATTACATCTTTGATTTAAAATAAAGCATAAATTATAATTTGGCACAGCATAACTGCATACAGTCGTACCGACACATAAAAGTATACAAAGTATAAAATAAAAAGTCAAATGCAGCACAAAAAAGACCCTAAAGCCAAGACAAATAACACACCTGTAGAATGTAGTTACACTGAAAGAGCTTGCATTGATGTTGTAGAGGAGAGGCTGCCTGGATCCACGACTGTACAAATAATGTCAAAAACTTAACTCTTTAGCTTCTCTTCCTTCAGTTCCCTGCCTTTAATCATTCTTTATAAACGGTTTTATTATAAATTCCTGTAGTACTCAACAACGAACTGCATCAAAAAGAGAGGGATACATAAAGCATGTATAAAAAAAAAACTCACTGCGGCCCATTTAAGACCTGGAGACATCCTTAACTGTAATTTTTCAAACTGTATCAGGCTTCATGAGTCTCTGAGAGATTTATAAATGTCCAATATAGAAACAACATTTTTTATATCAGGTTTGTGGAGGCAGGATCCTCGTCTGGCGCGTGCTCGCTCGGCAGTGGTTCACATTTGTTGCACACAAAGATGTGCATATTTTCTAGAACTTGAGTAGTGCTTGGTTAGAAGCAGGGTTTACACCAATATAATGCAAAAAGATCTTACAGTCACTATAATGAAGAACTTTCTCAAAAATAATTACTTTCAAAATACCTGAATTCTCTCCTTCTCAGAATAATGAGTTATTATTTTTTAAATAATGAGTTCTCGAAATTTGCACCAGCGGATAACTTTGTTATGTTGGCCTCAGTCAATATTTTGAGAAACGTTCTCATTATTTTGAGATATTAGGTCATTATTTCTACCGACAATTACATTACTTTGAGGAAGATTCTCATTATTTTGAGAAAGTTTCACATTCCAGTGACTTACAGGATGTTTTATTTTCACATTGGTGGAAATGGACTTCCATAGTTTCCACTTTTGAATGCAGTGAAGTGCTATTAAAGTTAAATTAACTACAGCAAACCTTTGTTTGAGCTCATGAATCATCAACCACTTATAGTGGCCACCGAAGCACCACTTTGCAAAATCTGTTCAAGAGCAAATCATAGTCCTAACAAATCTCACAGTGAAGGATAAATTCCATTTCTAGCGTTCAGTGCTTTTACACTTTGGGTCATTTCTTTGAAGTGGAAGCGTCCAATGCTAGATACAGATACTAAGAGTGTGTGGTGACTGAAAGGTCCTGAGCTTTGCTAATACAGGAGGCTTTACAAAGGTATGTTGGTCCTACTAAAGTGGAATACTGCTTTGAAGCAAGCACCTCTCAAGTTGTTAGAATAATTTCCTGACATACTTCATTTCTCTTTAGTGCAAAAATCAATAAGTCACAAACAATTTCCCTGCTGTCACTGCTCTTCACTGACAGGTTCATATCAGCAGGGCTTTCTATTAAAGTCACCTTAACTTGCTCTACATTCACTCATAGAGTTGTCCTGCAGGCTGGTGTGTGAGTGTGTGTGTTTCTGTGTGTGTGGCTGTTGAACGTGTGTGTGTGTTTGTCCCGTACTATGTTGTGCTCCCGTAATGACTGACATAGTAGTCATGGACGTACATCAACACAGCGACCGGCTGGCCGATGATGAGGGACATCCACACGGCGGCGTTGCCGTAGTTACCATTCAGGAAGCGACCCACAAACCAAGCCAGAGGAACCTTAGGAGAGGAGTTTACAGGTCAGAGGTCAAAGTGCGTTTGTGTACAGCAGAGGAGACAAAGTGATGTGTGACACAGTGAACGAGACTCACCTGAGCCATCATCCCCATAAAGGCCCACAGTCTGAACATCTTCAGAGGCACGCTCACCAGGTACTGAACGACAGACACACAAATACAATCAATCAGACACAGAAACTAGAAAATGGATTAAAATTATGTAAATAATCAGAACTAATTTGAATTTTTTTTATTTTTAGCCTAAAACTGACCTATATTTCTATCTGTTAGTTAGCATAGCAATTAAATTCACACATTATATTTGAAATTTGCATTTAATATTATAACACACACAATTTTTTGACATTTTCGGAATTGTTGCTGTCGTGTAAATAACAGGCCATTTAATGTTCAGACATTATGTAAAAAGCTGTTTTGAAAGTTGAAACAATGCATTAAGATGCACCTTATTTAAAAAAAAATTTTTTTTACATCATGCTATGTAACAGCCTTATATTAAAATCATTCAAATCAATTAAATCAATTCAAATAATTAATTTTTCCTCATCAGTATTTCCTCAGCAGCCCATTAGGACAAAGCAGTTTTTGAAAAACAAAATGTATTAAAAAAATTACAAAATATTACATTGAGGGTAGATTAATAAAGGGAAAATTAATTTATACAATATTGGTTTAAGGTTGCAACATAAAATATTCCTAAAATAATGAGTAAAAGTAAAGAGGCCTGAATACTTCTGAATGTACTGCGTGTAGACTTCAGGCGTGCTTTTTGTCACCACGTAAAGCTAAATGTTGTCGTTTACCTCATGGAAGAAGGCAGATACCAGGAAGACGGCGGTTTGAGCCAGAAACTTGTTGACCCCTTTTCTCAACATCGGCTTATAAAAGTGTCTGTAACATAAAAAGTCACATTTACATCAGTCTACACCTTGATTTC
Source organism: Serranus cabrilla (assembly GCA_903364295.1). Classification (NCBI taxonomy): domain Eukaryota; kingdom Metazoa; phylum Chordata; class Actinopteri; order Perciformes; family Serranidae; genus Serranus; species Serranus cabrilla. Next base: position 58,128 of record CAFUXE010000898.1, on the reverse strand, counting down.
TCATCGTATTTTGAATTTTACTTCATACAGACTACAATAAGAATCTGAAGCCAAAACATCAAACAGTGTCAATGCTGAAAAGATGAAGTGTTAGTGTAAAGTGTGCTCACCTCAGACACCACTTGTGAACTGGGATATTCCAGTTGGCCCAGAAATATGTGACAGTCTCAGAGTTCCTGTCATGGAAAAAAGGAAAATAGTTTACTCTTTTATTCCTGTTTATTCCAAATGACCCTGCAGATTAAACAGGTTTTGGTGTATTAGTTTGGTAGTTTGTGTAGCTGTGTGTGATTCCTTCTACTCACCACCAGTCTTTGTAGAACTCTCTGTCTCCAAACTGCATCAGCTCTGCCACAAAGTTCATAGAAGAGTGGAAAAACCAATAGAAGAATATTAACCATATCAGATGGTTAGGGACCTGGGGGAGGAGAGGGGAGGAAGAGGAGAGGAGGAAGAGGAGAGGACAGGGAGAAGTCAGCTGGGTGTGTGAGGTCACACTATTGGTTCTGTGTTGCTGCCTCCAGTCTACACAATGAGACAGTGTAAAAGTGGTATTTTTACAGTGTATGTATTCATTTTCTGTTCATAAAGTGACATAGTTGTGTGTCTAGTGTAACTACAGTATATGATGATACTCACAGCTAACTTTAAGAGGCGCTCCACCATCCTAGAAAAATCCATTTCCTGTGAAAGACACAAACAGAAATGACATTTCTTCCCCTTAAGACAAGATAAAGTATAGAGCTTATTGGACTCCTGAGAGAGGAGTATATATGCGTGTGTGTGTGTGTGTGTGAGTGTGAATATACGCACCTGGAATGGTTTCATTGAGTTCTGTATGGTGGGAACCATCCACTGGAAGACACACATGAAAGCAGATTTAAATAGGTGAATATTTCCAAGTTCCTCTGTTGAACTTGGAGTAAATTCTGAGTGATTTAAGTTCATGATCAACATACCTGCTGTATCAATCCCACCAACAGCTGCATGAAGAAGAGCTGCAAGAAAGAGTGAGGCAAAATATAAATATCTTAACATGCATTTCCCTGATTAATGTCCGAGAGCATAGTGTGTGTGTTCGTTCCCTCTCACCATTTCAAAAAGTCTTCTCATCAGGAACCGTTTGCGTATTCGAGGGGAACGCGGGAAGTTAAGTTGGTAGCAGAGAGTTGGGGCAAAGACAAAGTAGTACATGTCTAAAGGAAAACAGAAACAACACGTTAACCGAGGAATATTTATTATTGCTTTTTTAAATTTCCAAACAGTGCATCCTGGTTACCTCTGTAGGTGAGGTTGCCCGGGTAGGAGACATGAGAATGAATGGCTGAACCATTGGATTGTGCCACAGACGGACCTGAAACACAGACACAGGCACACAGAAAGATAGGGATGATAATAAATTAGTTCTTTTAGTCTCATAAGCTCCTTTTATACACCTAAAACGCCCACGTTTTTTTAACAACCCATCAAAATGACATACAACAGACATTTAGCGTGTTGGATTTGAAGTATTGCTGTGTGTGTTGTCGGTTATCCCAGGTCCTACAACGAGGAGATAAAGTCAAGTTGGATTTAGGATTAAAATAGCTTCAAAACACATAATTTTGATGCGTTTGTGTGAGAGAGACTAGTGTGTAAGCCAAAAGCTGCAGTTTGTCTTGTCACCACTAGATGGTAATAACAGCTAAGCAATAACTGAAAAAAGAATATAGTCTTTTGCATAAACTTTTGCATGTGTGAGTCTAATTTTAAACCTTTATTTCGCCACATTAGGCTTACTGTCCACTTGAGTAGCTCTGATGTTAAATACCTCATACCTCAGCCTTTGTACTGTACTTTACATGTGTGCGCCTGCTCACAATCTCTTTAATATTTGCTGTGTGTGCGTTGATTTACTCACATGAGTATGATCGTGTTAGTCTCTTGGCTTTCGCTTGTCTGATTTCTCGACACCACCTGTTGGTGTCTTGGTAGGAGTACAGCTTGAGAAACAGCACTGTGTAGACTCCTAGGGAGAGCACACCTCCCACTGACACACACACACACACACAAAGGAGCAATAAATGACAGATGAAAGGAGAACTCTGGTGTGTGTGTCCCTGGATAGTAATTAAACTAAAAATAGTTTTTAAATGGTTAACTCTTGACATCTGTGATGATTTAAATGTCATAAAATGCACAAATAAATGCGCCATGTTAATGTGCAGTATCTAGCATGTACCTGGGGTCATGGAGGTCACAGTGAGCACAATGGCTGAAGGGAAGATCAACAAGGATGTCAGGTTAAAAAAATGAAGAATCGCTCCTGTTGTTTGGGAAATGGTACCCTAGGAAGGAAAACAGAAGCTTGTCACTGTAAAACATCTGATTTATGATATTTTTTGTTTTACTTTAACTGGAAAATCACAGCTTTTGTGCAGTGCAAATCTACATACAATGTGTTTTTTACAAATAGAAAAAATAGGTGATCTGTAATCTAATCTGTACCAGGAGTGTCCTTATCAGGGTTAAGAGCAGATATAAAGAGGGGAGGTGCTGTTATGCTGAATTTACTGCACACACTCCAGGATGTGTATGCCAGGCAAACATCCCTGAATAATAAATACAAAACAGTCCTTTGCTCTCTTAACAGTTCATCGGACATTGGATCAATATTTTCCGCAAAATCCCAGAGTGAAGATAACATGTCACCCTTCTGTCTTAGGGATCCAAACAAACAAGTCAAAAACAAAGAAAGAGCATTTGTTGCAAGTAGGAAAATATATGCAAATCATTGCTTGTACTCACCACAGCCAGACGCCTCTCTGTGTACAAGGCTGCTAAGATGAAAATATTCGACACTGAAACACAGAACAGATAAACAGACTCATCAGCTACAGCAGCAAACAGATGAGAACGATAGCAGGAAGTTGATTTTAATTTATTACAGAGTGTAAAACCCTTTAACCCAGACAGAGACGGAGAAAGGATGGTGGTCAATAATGTTTGAGCTTGATGTTTTGCAGCCAGATTTCAGCTACTAAATGACTCCAGTATTTCCTCTAAATAGCAGCATTTTATTCTGATTGATTGCTGTAATGTTTCCCTGTAAGCAAGTGTGCTCATTCACCATTGTTTTGACTTATTATAATGCACTGATAAAGCCAGTTGTTGCTAGAAAACAGACAATGCCAGTAGTCTTTGAGTGAATAATCAATAACAGCTGTGCTGCAGCATTCAGGATGGGAATCCATGCGAACACTGCTTCTATATGTTATCTCTGAGCATCTGGCTCATTAAATCTGCTATAACAAGCTGCATCAGAGGCTGTACAATATGTTTTATTACTACCAACAGCACTTTGTGTCACAGTGATAGAGACGTATGCAACTACAGGAAATACAGGTACTACACTTGTTTGCTCAAGTTCAACATGAACATCAATGCCGAGGTCACAGAAGGACAAATGGCTGTTTAGACATTAACATTAAGGCAGTAAAATACAAGCTCCATACCGATGATGAGGCAAGCTGCTGGCCAGCTATACGGGTCCTTCAAGAAGAGAGACACTACTTGGATAGGGTCCACCAAGATACCATATCTACATGAGAGAAGAGGGAAGTACAGAAATGGATAGAAATGGTTTTGTTTAGATGTGAGGCTGAAAATGGCTGTGATGTTTAGTTTAAGGTTGGTGAGGTGAGATGAAGGTTTGGTGTTGTTATGGTTACGACAACAAACTTCACTTTCGTTATTATTATGGGGTGGATACCCAAATTACTTTTTTATTATTATTATTTTTTACTTCACTCTCGTTAACTTTGCAAGATAGGTCATTTGTGCTGCATTCATGTAGTGTCGAAAATATCGGAAAATTGAATTCCTGACTGGAGAAAATTTAGCAAAATGTTAGTTAGTAACAACAGACTGAATATACAGACTGCTATGTTACTATTGTTGAAAAAATGCTTTTTGGGCTGCTGCAGTACAGCAATGGCCAGCTGAGCAGTGGCGCCCTAAGCATCCATGCTTAAAACTCATAAACACGGAAGAATGACTTCCAAACTTGGCAAACGGGGCCATCAGAGCAGCATGTGAATGCTGTCCCATTGTTGTTTGAATGAATGAATGAAAGCATTTTTTAGTATGGACCTGGAGACACCATTCTGGCACTTAGTCATGTCCTAATTATTATTTTCGAAGCAAAGAATAAAACTCCTAAGTGCACATGATGTGCTTTTGATGAACTATAGTTGTTTTTCCTTGAGTTTGGACAAAAGCATCAAATTAATGTTATGTAATGGAATAAACAGAAAGCAGTGGTGATGTTAAGGGAGTGAGTTGTAACAGCACCTGCTTGTGTATATGCGTGGCATTATGGTGTGTGTGTGCATACTCACTTTATAATGTTCTCTAAGAAGAGCCGTGCATTACTCAGCACCTAAGAGAGAGGACGAAACAGCCAACAGGAAATAATGAGCAAAGTTCACAGTATCAACAAGTCTGCCATTCACTCAATCTGGCCTTTGTTTACCCCAAAATAACTTCAGGCCTCTGCTACAAATCTGGCTTGTTATTTTCTTTGCCCACAGCTCTGCTCATGATTAGTCTGCAGAATTCAATGAGTTTGCTTGTAAACGAAAGAGCGACTTAAAGTCACATGATCATATCTGCATGATCTGTTTAAACGACTACACAGATAAAGTTTAGCAGCATGTTCCTGCTGCCATCACACTTGATCAGAGTCACACCCTGCGGCTGCTCGCTCTGTTAAAAAGTGTCAAGTAAAGTACGTTTATCATTATATTATGTATTAAAGGTCAAGGTCAAAGTCCAGCCTGTGTTCAGCCATCAGTTATCTATCTTCTGTGATAAAACTAGCCACCAGCTCAACAGAGAGTTAGCGCTGCATATGCATGTATGTATAACATGTGTACACTTTCTAGATCACCTTCATGGTGGGTTCTGAGCATGAGTTAGAGAGACAGTTAGGACAGGGTAGGACACATGATAAGGTCATGCAGCAGTCACTATGTGGCACATTACCCCTCAGCCTGCTGGCTTGCCAAGATGCTGCAGCAATCTGGTTGTGGTTCAACTATGCCTTTTGTCCAAACCAGTTACCTTTGCCTTAGTAACCTTCAGCACGGACAAAACGGACATCACGTAGAACATGGCCGGTCCAGATCATTTCTTAATTATTGCACTGACTGATTTTGCAATAATCTAACTTTACAAATGTGTCGCTGCCCTGAGACAGAGGTCAGTGTGCCATGTCAGGGACAGAGCAACACCATGGCAGATCGCAGGGAATCCAGAGCTCAAAGACTCTTCAGATGCAGGTTTATGAGCTAAACTCAGACTGCCATCTTAAAGCTGTAATTCCAGTTTGGAAATGTATCTGTTATCTGAAAGCCAGTAATATCTATTGCATTGCTCAAACTCAGGAATGTTATCTTGCCGTATGAATAACTCACAAGTTAATATCCGTCTTTTCCCTCTTTATGATTTGTTGAATGAATCACATCTTTTAAAGATTACACTCTGAGTTGAAAACATGTCCTTATCTTTCTCGTTTTATAATCCTCAGTGATAAAACACTCATGATAAGATGTTAAAATTGCATCAAAGCGTACATTTTTCTCAATATCCAGGTAATAAATAAATAATTTATATTACAATTGAATAATCTGTATTATATTTCTAGACAACAACTTGTCTAATTGAAGTGTATCTCAGTGTCCTGTGCATAGGAGAGATGCATCAGATTAGCATAAAATAAAAGACTTGCCAGGGTTGGTTGAACTAAAAGACATACAGAGACAACCGGAGAGCACCGGTGCCAACAACGATTGAATCATACACCATCCTGCATTGGCCAAAGTCTTCAGTTAAATGTTTTCCTTTGACACACAGCAAACACTTACACACATTGGTATCATCAGACATTTACAGCTGTCTGGTAGGTTTTGCTTTGCTATGCACTGTCCTTGTGGTCATTTAAGCTGCTCACACGGCCCTTTTTGGCTGCAAATCAGAGGCAACAATGATACAAACCAGCTGAAGCATCTGTTTGTACCACATCCTGGGGTGATTTCTGCTTGTTAAGGATCCACACTGTGTCTTCTGCCAAATATCTTCAGGGTCTGACACTAACATTTTCCTGCTTCACTAGCACAGATGTCTCCTTTAAGAAAATCCCTCACAATGATTTGATTGATGCCAGTAACACTGAGATACAGTTTTCCAAACAGGATTTTCTTTATTATTCAACTAAATCCTTAACATACTTGACAACTTAACATCATGTGTGTGTCTTGTGAGTGTCTTATAGACAAGGAGAACAGGAAACTACATTGAAGAGTGCTTCAATAAAAAGCCTGAATTATTCATCCTCCAAACAACCGGATAAATTTGACAAGAACAGTCTGATATCACTCGGAAAGCATTCACTTTAAGAGAAGTACAGCTGTTCTGATGGCAACTAGTGCATGTTTTTAATTTTCCAACCACCCATATTTTAAGGCTATGCATGAATTGACTTGGTAATATTTGTAAACACGTGGATTCAACCTTTCAAGTCTAAAAATATAAGAAATATAAGATCACAATTAATCTCTCATCTCTAGAAACATGTGCTCCTGCAGCTGACATTTTAGGAATGTAGCCGACGGTCCCGGTTATCGAGGACAAATTACACTAAGCTTCCAAATGCGCACACACACAAGTCTCTGTGGTTCCACTTCACACTCTTACAGCCTAATCCTGAAGGCTTCCTAAAAACGGTCTGAACCGAGCGGTGTCAGCCGTCCCCGGTGACCACAAAGTAGAGGACGTGGTCGTCACAGCAATATAAACTTTCAAAGATGGGATTAATCCTGTCACACAACTGCAAAATTAGGCTTGAAAACACAGAACTGCACAACAAAACACACACATGTAAGCAGACCCTTATATATATTGTACACAAACATGGACAAAAATGTGCATGCAACCATGCAAATACATGCATTTCTACATATGCACGCATGCATGTGTGTGCACTTAGATAGATGCATGCATGCATAAAGCTTTATTTATAGTCTATCTTTTTCAATTTCATTAGGATTATGGCTAACTTGATATTTGTATCCTGCACACCAGTCAAAACATGACTGGATGTTCAGAGGCACTGCGGGGTGTGTTTGGAGACACACACACACACTTGAATTCAGCCATTGCACTGAACAAGATCCTTTTGTCCTTAAGTGACCTCAGCCCAGAGGGACAAATCTAACTGTGACACGTCTGTGATCAATATTGCAACTTGAACAGAGACTGTAAAAGAAAGTTGTCAGGCAGGTTAGGGAGGGCAATATGATTAAATGTAGTATTTTCGTTTTGTGATAAGTTTGAAAAGTTGCAGCCAAATCCTGTGTCAGACATAAATGCCACAGACCTCAGTGCATCCTGAAATCAGCCTATTTTCCACAGCATCTTTAGCATTGTCCACTGTAGCATAGCTTGTTCTAACAGAAACTCCAACTGATTTATTTTCTCATCATGCAGTGCTTCTCTCATATGTATTCTACAACCGGCTTCTGCTGCTGCTTTCAAGTTATTATTCTCACTTTGTACTTGCAAGCTGAAGATTTTTAAGCGTAAACTGTCATGCACACAGGAGCTTTTTTTTTTTTTTTCCAGAGCTATA
>CAFUXE010000898.1:32021-42424 GCA_903364295.1 Serranus cabrilla | reverse complement strand
TGTTGTAGGTCGAGATGTGAGGGAGAACCACAAGGACTACAACCAAGTAGTCCTGGATGTCAGGAGGTCCATGAAGCGGTTCCCTAAAGGTCTGAGTCTGTGTTTGTTATCTGTAAAGCTTTATCACACTGTAAAAGCAGCAACATGCAGATATCTGGAAAAGATTAATAAGTAATGAACAGACGGCAACAGGAAAGATTCTTATGTCACAAAACGCCTGTGTTGTTCCAAAAATCACAAAGCGAGGAGAGCAACAGAGAAAAGTGTCTTATGTAACGGAGAGGCTGTCAGCTCCATCCCAGTTAATTATGGTGTTCACTAAACAAACTTTTCTGTCTGTCAAGCAACAGATTTTATGGAAAAAGCAGCAGGGAATGAGCCAGCAGTAGATTTGTTCATCACTGTCTGTGGGGACGTTTTTGCAGCAGAACTATTTACAAATATGTGTGGAGAGTTATGTAACTGTGTCTCAATCCGTGTGCGCATAATCAGATTTGTAAATGTGTAAAAGGTTCTCTAAATGCCTACTTAGATTTGTGAGTGTGTACAGGAATCTCCTGAAGTCTTGTCAGTATTTCCAGCTCTTGGAGAAAAACAGACTTTTTAAGCCGTCTATATCTATGTAGGCCTTTACAGATTTCAGTACGCTTGCAAATCTTCCCCTTAATTTGGATTCTGAATATACGTGTCAGAATCTCACTACACTTTTTTTTTTTACTCATTTACAAATCTGTCTACACACGCTTGGACTGAGATACATTTACTCACACACATTTGCAAATCTGCAAACATAATAGCCATATATCTGTCTGTATGCAAAGCTGCTCTACAGCTGCAAAGTTTTGTGTCATTTTGCTTTTAAAAAGATCCAGAAAAAGTAAGAATTATGTACTTTTTGTAGTTAAACCTTATGTTAATGCACATGTGCAAATAAATCAGGTTTCATTCCACAACTGAGTCTGTATAAAGCCCTGATTTAAAGCAGTCAAACCAGAGTCTGTTAACCTGCATCAACATGTTTGCTACAATAACAGTCACAGACGTTTCCCAGTGTGTTATTTTTCTCTGAAGATTTAATTCATGCGTGCTCCTCGGCACCTCCTCAGGTATGCCAGCCACAGAGAGAGCCGTTCTTCAGGAGCAGCTGATTGACATCATACTGGAGGTTTTGAAACGAACCCCTCAGCTGCATTACTACCAGGGCTACCACGACGTGGCCGTCACGCTGCTGCTGGTCGTCGGGGAGCGGATGGCCATCGCCATGCTGGACACTCTGTCCAATCACCATCTCAGGTTTGATTTTCCATTTCAGTTATACATCTATCAGATATTTTATTTCTGGATCTAATTAATCAACTATATTCCATCAGTTGGCAGTAATAAATAATAAAATATCTTGTCTGTTTTCTGTGTCTGTAGGGATTTCATGGACCCGACCATGGACAGCACCAAACACATTTTAAACTACCTGATGCCAATATTGGAGCAGGTTGATACAGAACTACATGACTTCATGATCAGGTAAACACACACACACACACTTCAAAATTTGCAGTTGCTGCCCAGTGGATGCTAGCAGCTACTTAAATCATCAAACAAAAAATTGTTGCTCGTGCTCTTAATTTGAATAATTATTCAAAGTTGCTTTGGATCAGGGTAAGAAATAAAATAATTATTTTATGGAGATTTTTTTGCCCCTACTAGTTAATAAATCAGGACTTTTACAAAATTTGGATGGGAATAATAACTGCTGTTTAAATGTGAAATGAGCTCAGATTAAAATGCATACCACCTTGTGCCAACATGTGTAAATACCAACCATAATATTGCATTTATAAGTGCATTTCTTGGGTCATTTTTGCCCTTTGCCCTCCTTAACATCCATCGCTGCTTGGGTAATGTAGGTAACAACCACTAGAGGGCATCACAGTGTTGATTTTCACCTGTGAGCTTCATGGAGAGACAAAGAGTCCAGTGTTTTGTTCTTGTATTGGAACTCAATTGAAAATGCATCAGTAGTCGTTTCATTGGGGAGTTCTCGTGTCAGATGGTCCAACAGCTGTTTCAGAGGCTTTTCTGTCCCACCAAGGTGTGCATCGCATTTACCTTTATTTGTGAGGTGTAATTAGCCAATGCATGATTCATGATCTTTTTGCATCTTATTGAAACAACAACAACAAAAAGTATTTTAAGATAAAGCCACTTCCTCTTAGTTAGGTGTGTAGTGCGGACTGGGCTCTGGGATGTTTGTGAGTCAGTATTGTAATACGTGTGTGTGCATTTGTGTGTGTGTGTGTGTCTTCGGTACCTCTGCTGTCTTGTTGCCTGTTCATAATTGATGCTGTGCTGGCAACCTCCATATTTGCAAATTACCCGTCTACTCACATACAAGCTCACACAAACAGAAAAAGGCACAAAAAACAAGACAATGCACTTGCAGAAAAACGGCAGGATAAACAACACCCGACTTCAAAGTTTGGAGCGCTCTTTTTTTGTGAGCACTTCCCCTTACCTGCCTTCTTATCTCTGCCTCCTTTCTTGTTTCCCTTTTCCGCTGCTCCTGCTTCATTTTATCTCTTTTATGTCCCTCTCATCACACACGCTACTTGCCCTTTGCTCTCTTTTTTCCCCCTCCCCCTGTCCATCACTCCCATCCACTTCTCTCAGCCTGTCACTCCTTTCCCCTTGTACTCATCCTTCTTCCTCGCTGAATGTTCCTATCTAATATTTATCAACAACCTCTAAGAATATCCAATTTACTTGAGACTCTGTCAAAAATATCCACCTATTTATGTCTACAAACAACAAAGAAAGGCAGGAGAAGAGCAGAGGAGGGTTAGAAACAGTGTGTGAAGGCCGATTCTTGGGAAATTGTTGTGTTCATGCGTAAATCATGCAAACCAAATGACTTTGGGATAAGCCGGACTATTGAAGATCAGTTTAAGAATTTAGGAAAATACTTATGATGTTGCATAATGTCTTCAGTGTAGGGTTGCACAGTTAATCGAGGTTGTATCTCATCGTCATAGTCCTTTATATATATATATATATTTGCCTTTTCTTTTAGAGCGGAGGTGGGAACCATCTTCGCGCTGTCCTGGCTCATCACATGGTACGGCCACGTGCTGTCAGACTTCAAACACACCATGAGACTGTACGACTTCTTCCTGGCCTCACACCCACTGATGCCCATCTACCTCGCTGCTGCGGTAAGAAGCCAGCAGGAAATAACCAAGAGGCTGAGACTTTGTTTTGTAGGAAATCTAGGATGCTCACACGTGAATACATGCTGTCTCACACACACATAGATGCATGCCCACAGTGAGGCAAAATACTGTAAAGTCACTGGACTAGTTAATTAGATGAGCAGATGAGAGAGAGAGATGAGAGAGGGGTACAGAAGAACAGATAAAAGGGCAAAGAGAGGAAAAAGGACAAGGTGTGGACCAGTAAAACAGCCTGACAGGAAGAAATCAGTTCACTGAGAAGTAGAAACGGATCACAAAGGAAAGGATTTTTTTATATTTGCGCCTTTTTTTCCTCTTCTTTCTCTCTGAAACTTGATCCTCTGGGCGCTCACGCCAACTGTTTTGGCAGAAATGTTTGCTGCTGGAACACCTGTGTGTTTACGTGGAAATAATTTATTTCCTGCGTCTAAATGCGTCTTGTTTTCTGGTGGTGTATTTGAGTGTGAAAAGGTGTTTTTGCATGTTGATTAGTGTGTGCAGTTGTGCAGATTTCGCTCGTTTGCAGTTGAGGATGTTTTTAGTGTGTGTGTGTGTGTGTGTAGGGGCTGGGCAGAGTGAGAGTTCTGTTTGAAGTGTGTGAAACAACAAAGCAGAATGTAGTTCATGTTTCCTCCAAGGCTGAGTACAGCGCACAGCATGGGGGGTTAACTCTTCATCTGCCTATTTCTCCGCCGAGCGCTCGTTCTTTCTCTCCAGCATCACCGAAGCTTCGCAGTGTGTAGATTTTAATTCATGCTCGCTCCGAGGTGAACCAGAGTGCACAGCTCCAGGGTTAAAGCCTTTAACCCTCCTCCTCAGATCGTGCTGCACAGAGAGAAGGAGGTGAAGAAGACGGAGTGCGACATGGCCATGGTGCACCACCTGCTCTCCCGCATCCCCCAGGACCTCCCATATGAACTTCTGATCGGCCGAGCCCAGGACCTGCTCCACCAGTACCCTCCGTCTCTGTTGGCCAAGCGGGCGGCGCTGCAGTCTCGCAAGAGGTGAGGAGTTAAAAAATAATGATGTCACGATTATGCATCTGCATCAGCAGAATGAGGCGTCAAGCAGGGTCATAGTCAGGGTTGGAAAAGTATTCAGAACCCTTAATTAAGTAAAAGTACGAATACCACACTGTGGAATTACTCCACTACAAGTAAAAGTGCCTCGTTTAAAAGTTACTTAAGTAAAAGCTCAAAATTATCAGCATCAAAATGTGTTAAAAGTATTAAAAGTAAAAGTTCTCATTATGCAGAATGAACCCACTCAGATACTTATTTATATTCTAAATATAGACTTTATTTTAGATTATATGTATTGATGCATTTATGTAAGCAGCATTTTAATTTCCCCACCGCATTTTAAGTACTTCATATACTGTTATGAGGCTTAATTTTTTCATGTTTTTTATGTTGTCATGTGTTGTCATTTTCCTTGTTGTTGTTTTTTATTTTGTTTTTGCTGTTATTTATTCCCCCTTTTGTGCCAAAGAAACAAAAAAATCAGTAGATGTTGATGTTCAGCCAACGAATCGGTGCATCCCTATAATTCTTTATCAATGAATCAACAAGTTATTCTGCAAAATGTCACAGAATTGTTAAAAAAAACAAAACAACTAACCATATATTACCTTTTAATGACTTAATCGAACAAAAGTGGAAACAGATTACATCTTAGAAGCTGTAATCGCTGAATATTTGGCAATATATTATTAGTTAGTTGTCAAAATGGTGTTTTGTCAATCAGTAATCCAGGACTTGACTAGTTTCTCCTGCAGCTTTGCTTTATATGTGATGTAATTCCCTCAATAACCAAGAGGGGGCGCTCTGAAAACACATCCAGCCTTAGTGGTGCTGACGTGAACAGGCCATTTAGTGTGTGTGTGTCCGTGTGTGTGTGTGTGTGTCCGTGTGTGTGTAACCACTGTTGTGACCATTTTTCCTTCCATTTCTTTGCTTATTGAGGAAGAAACATCAGATACACCTCTCCACTTCCTCTCAGTGAACCCAGAAGTCTCTCCATCAGTCTCCCTCTCTTTGTCCTTCAGTGTAACGTTCAGTCATTGTTCAGGAGAGGAAGTGACATCACTGACACCACTTGACTGAAAGATGTGTCCTCAGCTCCTGAGTTAGCAGATCTCTCACCTGCCCGTATCTATCAGCTGATCCTTCAGTCACACCAGCTGTCCAAACTTCAACTGAACTCTCCCTTTTCTCATCCCTCTCTTCTTCTTTATCTCCCTCCAGTCTGTCCATCAGCACCTTCCAGGCGTTTCAGCTCTCCACCCTCCACCAGAGGCCCGACTCCGTTCTCCAACGCCTCACCAAGGCCCAGGGCTCCACCACCTCCAGACAAGGTAAGAATAATAATCTTATCAGTCGAGTGAGAGTTATTTTTTGTTAGATGCTCTTTGAAGTTCGGGGAAAAATTACTGTAATATTGTAAGAGCAGCAGTGAAAATCATTTGATTGATTCACAGTTCTTCACATTTTTTTGGTGCCGTACTCAAGAACACAACTCTTCAGAACAACGAGGCAATAAATATGTCATCCCCCACAAACGCCGCCCCCCTTTGGGCCAATCAATAACAAGTAAACAAATGATGTTGTAGTACCCCCATCAGACCAATCAAGTGCACATTTAAATGTGCCAGAACAGAACAAAGAGATGCTTTATTCCCGTCGGTTTTGGGGAAAACTGATCAGTGGCGTCTGACATATTGTCTGTGATGTACAGGCAATCAAAAACACGCTTTAACATTCCCCTCGGGCCAAACAATATAATATTAAAATTGATGCACATCATTCCCTGCAGTTTCATCAAAATTCAATTAGCGGCATTCAAGATGGAGCGCGTAACGGACAGAAAGAGCAACTCCTGATTTCACTGTGGCAGACAGTGAATGGGAGTCAGTCAGAGACAACCTGCTGTCTAAATGTTAAAGGTGGTGAATGTTGACTGCAGTGAAACTTTAAGTGACTGTAGTTAATTAAAGTGAGAGTCCTGCTTGGCAAAGATCACGTGGCAGGATTGGTTGTTTAATACTTGTCTTGTCTCTCGTGTGTTTTGACACCCTTGACCCTCTTTTCGTGTCCAATCCCAGTAACCAAAAATGCAGCTTTATCCTCCTTTTGCTTCCAGCTTTATGAATCCTCTTGACCCCCCGCATGCTCCTCACAGTCTGACCCCTCCTCCTTGTTCTGTGCTCGTAGCCTCTCAACACTCAGGTCTGGAAGTGGCTTTGCCCCGAGACCGAGGCCGGCTGTGGGGGAAGGGGAACAGGATGGTGAAGATGGCGGTGTGGGGGCTGTCCGCCACGCTCGGGGCGGCCGTGTTCGCCGTGGCTCAGACAGCAATGGACTGGGGACCCGAGGTGTTACTACAACTGTTCTGACGAGGCGGTCGGGACTGTCAGACACACACACACACACATGCTAACACATGGTGACAGCAGACACACATCTGCTCCTCAGATGGATTAACAATAAACAAACTTACACACACAGACAAAGAAGTTGAAGACTTGAAGCTCGTCTCTCCTGCTGAGGGGAAACGGTGGAGAAAATCAGGAGGAGGTCGGTCATCTCGGTGCCAAACAGGTTGTTGCTACTCAACCACATGAACATATGTTAGCCACTAGCCAGCCTCAGGATGTGTGTGCTTTTTTGAGCGGGTGGATGCGTGTTATGTGTGTCTGAGTGGATACTCCAGACGTCATACCACATGTGAAGTGAGCGAGCCTGCTGGGGCTCTCTGACCTCATGGGTCCCTGGGACAGAGCCTCTACGTAAAGTGACTGTTAATATATTCTTTTTTAAAAAGTCAAAGAGATGCAAAACAACCAGAAAAAGACACAAAATGACCACAGAGAGACACAAAGCGACTGCAGAAGGAACGGAAAGTTACCACAAAGTGATGCAAAACAACCAAAAAGAGATAAAACATCTTCTACAAAGAGACCATAAGGACTACAAACTGAAAATGACCACAAAACATTTGCAAAAAGACTCAAAATGACGACTAAAAGAAGCAAAGCAACCAAAGAAAGAAGCTGAATTTTCAAAGAGTTCCAAAAAGATTACAACAAGATGCAAAATGAAAGACTCCAAAGTGACATAAAATGACCATAAGGAGACACAAAACAATGACAAATAGACACAAAATGAACACAAAGACATAAAAAGGCCATAAAGAGTCACAAATTAGCCAAAAATAGACACAAACGGACAAATAAGTGAGGTAAAATGTTCACAAAACATTGACAAAAAGATGCAAAATGACCACAAAGACACACAAAGCGACCACAGAAGAAAAGCAGAACACAAACTGTTGCAAAACAACTAAAACAACCACAGACAAAAAAGACTGCAACAGGACATAAAAAATACCACAGGGACACACAAAACAATGACACAAAGACACAGAATAACCACAAAGAGTCACAAATGAACCAAAAAAAGAAGCAAAATGACTATGACGTGAGGTAAAATGACCATAAAACATTGACCAAAAAAAGGAAGCAAAATAACCAAAGAAAGAAGCTAAATTTAAGAGACTATAAAGAGACGTGAACACGTTATTTTCGGTTGTTTTGTGTCTCTTTCTGTCCCATGTAGGAGACTCTGGGACTTGCCTGCGTTTGTCCAGGGGCCCATGTGTCATTATTCTTCCATGCATGTGAGACACCAACACGTTTTGCCTTTTCCTGCTGTTGCTCACACGTTTCCACCGGTGGAGCATCTTTCCGTGCGTTTGCTGGTAGCTCATTATTTTGCTGATAGCTCGTTTTTCGACTTGTCATGCTTGTTTCGTTGCATTTCACGTCGCTGGTGTTTCAGCGCGCTCGTTGGATCAGCAGCCATATCTGAGAGCCAGAAGTGCCCGTAGCCAGCAACGATGACACATGAATACAAATTATTAAAGAGCAGTGTTTTCCGCTGAAAGCTTCCAGTTATGGGCAAAGAAGGGGAGCAGGGGGGAGAAATGGGAAAGATGGAGGAGGAGATTTTTGCCTGTGAGCCACTCGTATTAATTGCTTTACTCCAGGTGTCGGCGAGTTACACTTACAGTCGAGTTTCACACACAGAAAGACTCTCTGCTGCTTCAGATGTGATCCAACACACACGCAGCCCTCAGTGCAAGCAGTGGCTCTTTCCCTGATGCATTTTGCAGGACGTATTGAAATCCATATTTATTTCATATGTTATTTTTATATTTTCTGTAGCAGTTTTCTGCATGTTGTGGCCGAGCCGGGCAGAATGAATATGGAGAAGACACCAGTACTTTTACACTCTTAAAATATTCAGCAGGTTTGCGCCAACATCCACCCTGAACAGCCGTCAACAGGACTACAGTCCACACACTCACTTCTCATGTTCCTCTTCAGCTACAGTGATTATTTTTAAATGTATTTAACAGGCAAAAATTGTGTTTTTAGTCTTATTTTAATGGGGAAAAAAATTAACTACCTGCTTCACTCACCCTGTGGAGTAAACATACGCTCTGAGTTCCAGCACCTGAAAAGTGAATATGAATAATACAGGCTGTTTCCTACTGAGGAACATGCATATGTGCAGGGCACGGGGGTTTCTCCAAACAGCAGCGCTCCGTGTGTGTCAGCTTATATTCTGCAATATTCATCAGCTTTTATGAGCATGTTTCAGAGCTGCATCTGTTTCACCGGAGTGGCAACACTCGCACATCTCCTCTTCCTCCGTCATCAGGTAGAAATCTTTGCACAGCTGGAATGGACGGGAAGTTTAACATGTTGATTTTAGTTGCTCAACTGGTTTGTGCTTCAGTTGTGTATGAAATTGCAGCAGGACTGCAGGGCTGAGTAGTTAACAGACGGGTCGATCAATTTATCAGTCCGTTAAGTAGTTCCTTTCAGGCTTTCTCCAGGAAATGGCTGCGATTTTGATTGGTGATAATCAGTCCATTATTCTGTTAGAGAGTCAATAAATCGATAACATGGCCAGTTTAGAAATGTTGCCAGTTTTTCTGGATCTTTTAAAGGTCTTAACAGGCATTACGTACATTAAAAATACAAAAAAACAAGGTCTTAATAATATAAAAATGTCCTAAAAGTCATTTAAAAAAAGCTTTAACATGGGACGTAGGATGTTTTGAATTGTAAATTATCAAAGTAATTGGTTACATCTTTATTTTCTTGTTTTATTTTTATTTTTTTATGAGAATTGGCTATTTAAGCACATAATTTTCAGCACGACTGAAACTGGTAAGAGAAGTAGTCAGTCAGTAACCTGAAGTGGTTGTTTAAGTAGCTGCTGCACGTTCCACCTTTCAGTCCGACACGCTGTACATCATGTAAAACATCACGTGTGCGTGTCCGATGTGATTAAATGCAATAAGTGTGTGTGTGTGTATGTGTGTGACTGTGTGTGTGAGAGAGAGATAGAAATGTTAGCTTTAGTCACAGGTCAGTTTCTTTTAACTCGCTGGGCATTTTATGTTTTATTTCATTTGTGTGTGTGTTTTTAGTACTCGAGGTGCCTCATTATGAACCATCAAGAGTCTAAATATTTATTTTAAGAGCAACAATCTGATTGGCTGTTTATTTAACGGGGAAACATTTAATCTGATTTTATGATTGTGTGTTTAAAATGAACATGTGGGTCAGTTAAACAAATGGTTTGTGATTATCACAGTCTGACGGTTTATGTTTTAAAAGCTGATTTTACAGATGAAACACTGTAACCGGTCGCGCATTATGAACCAGAGTAGAAGTTAAAGAAATAGTTTGGCGTTTTGGGAAACAAAACCTTGCTGAGCGTCGGATAATGTCGGACTGTTCCTTTAAATGTTCGGCTCACGTCTCAGATTAAAACAGTAAAAAAAAAGACTTTGCAAAGGGAACACTTCCTGTCTGACGGTGCATGGTCGGCTTGATTTGCATCCTGCTTTTATTACACAAACGGCTCATTTTACAGTGAAGGTAACTCTGCCTGTATGTTCTCGTGCATCTTTGATGCTTGGCTACAAGTGATTGATATAAAACTCTTAATTCATTTTTAAAAAGCAGCTCTTGCATGTAGTCTTTGCTTACACTTGTTGGGCTGCCTCAGATATAAATATGCAGGGAAAAACTCTTTGACCAGCGTCTGTGATGCTACTGTGTATTTGTATTATTCGTGCCATGTAGACCTACACACACAC
>CAFUXE010000898.1:4426-25290 GCA_903364295.1 Serranus cabrilla | reverse complement strand
TGTGGTGAGGACAAGGCTGCGCATCTGTCCGTCTGACCTCCAGGGAGATGACTAGAGATGGAGAGCAAATGGGAGAGATGAGGTGAGGCAGAAAGGCGAGGGTTAAAGAGGAGCGAGGGACGAGATGAGGGAAAGATTTATACTGTAGAAAAAGACATCTGGTGGACGTGTTTCGAGGCAGCCGAGAGGCAGCCGAGGTCCTCAAGAACACGTATTTAAGCGCAGTCCCCTGAGGGTTTCTAATGAGCTGTAGTGGAGGTGAGTGCGGGTCAGGTCGGCGTGGAGAGCAGATGTGGAGAGGGATGGTTTGAATTTATGCACGACGGTGTTAGGGCCCTAATTTCAGCACTCAATAACCACTGCACACACATTAACACACGTCTCTCTGCTCACCCTAAACATCACTGAAGATTTCACTTTGGTGGTAAATGAAACCTTTGATTCTGTCTGTCTGTGAGGTTGCGTAAGCCCAGCAACAATCTGTGTGAGTGTGTGTGCTTTAGCTCAGAGCACACAGTTGAAAAACACAAAGGAACAGAGAGGCGTTCGGTAAAGAAAGCGCCGTATGTATGTATGTGTGTGAGTGTGCAAGCAGAATGAAACTCTGCATATCTCTGTTTGCGTGTAAAACATTGGGCACGCTGGGGACAACAGCTGCTCCAGGGGTCTGTCTGATGCTTTTTTTCTTTCCCTGGTGACACACACACACACACACACACAAATGCACTCACACAACCTCAGTGCCACCAATATCAGGAGCTGCAGCACCTCGACTTTCACCGCTGACTTTTATTTGAATTCGCTCGTCGGACTCAGTTGTACAAACAAAATAAGCTCCGTGTTGCCTGTTCTGTGTGTGTTTTTTTTAATTGATTGAGTTGATCTTGTCCCTGTGGTTTGCAGCCCTGGAACTGTGCCAAACCTTTTAATTAATAAGCTGCATGATAATGTTTCGAAAATGCATGAAAATCAATGGTAATTATCTTGAGAAAAGTGACATTTGAGATTATAAATGTACGCACTAAAGCCAGAAACTGATTAACTGGAATTTATCACAATAATATCAGATTTTCTTCTCAAGAAACAGACAAGAAAGGGAGCTTCTTGGGAACTCTAATATCTACGAGAAACATTCTAATTCTATGTGCATGAATTACAGTTATTATCTTTTTCAGAATAGTAAATAGGGTTCACACTAGCACTCAAGTTGTAATTATGCCTAGGATACACTCTGTTGTATCCAATTCAATGCTGTAAAATAGTTTCCATCACTCAACTCATGCTTGGACCCCTTAGTTTCACTTTTTGCACCAAACTATGATGCTCCACTGTAGCCAGCAGTTTAATGTGGTTAACATTGTGATTTCAAACAAAACTTCTTGGTTATATATTGGAAAGAGACAGATGGTTTGGGTTAAAATAAATATGTTCCCTCTATTTTGCGGACTTTCTTGCTCTTTACACCACCTTGATTTGCTGTGGAAAACTGTTTTAATAGGGTGCAGCTCTGCTTAACTGGTGAAGCGTGTGCTGAGTCTGCGGCCCAGGTTCGATTCCAGCAATCCAGTGGCTTTTTGCCTTCATTTTTTATCTCAACAAACTTGTAATATTGTGATTTGCAGCAGAGTTGAAAGTATGAAAAGGACTAATGCACCCCCACTTTTCTCCAATGGTCTGATTTGGCGTCGCAGCTGGTGAAGGCCATGAATTTTTGACTTGTGAATATTTTTCCCTGAAAAAATTGGATTTCTTTTTGTGTTATGTAAAATACCCAGACTGTTGCAAGCATGCATAGTTAAAAATATCCTGATCATCTTAGTGTTTGATGATTCACATTTTCACCAAGCCTTTGAATAAATGCTGAAATCTTAAATCTTTTTCAATGAAATGTTTTATATATATAACTGTTAATTATTGACTTATTTTTCTGTTTATAGAAGCTCTCAAGAAGATCTCCAAAAGCTTTTTTTATTCTAACAAATGCTCCACTTTGGCTATGAGAGTGTCTCCATCTCTCAGATCAACAAGTCACAGACTGATATACTTGAACGTTTTGACCACAGCGCATTTAATTCACAGAGAAGCTGCATCCATCACAGCCGAACCTACACATGCACCACACACACACAACCTCTCTTTGTCTGCAGCCCTTTTCCTGCTCTTTCCCTCCCTCCCACTCAGTCCTTCACTCTGTCATGGATCAGAGAACATGTCCCAAAGTGCTTTACAGGCAACACACGTGCAGCATGTCCCTGCATGCTGATGTGACTTTACAGCTTTACAGCAACCTTGTACAGCGGTTGTGTGTGTGTGAAGTGAACATCCAGCGGTGCCTACACCGACTGTGTGAAGGTGCACAGGCGTTGGATGTGTGGCTGTACACGCTCTGACATTGTGTCTGTGTGAATATTTCAAATGGAGCAACCTCCCGTGTTACCTTGAACACTGGCGGGAATGAGACGTATGACCCAATGTTTCTAGATTTAGTTGCTGACTGGTGGGTGAAAAAAAAAGGGAAGCTGACAGTGAAATGACACATAAATCTTTTTAAATAACATGAAGTAATGGCTGAGCAGTCGTATGTGGCTATAAAGAAAGTGTTGGCATCATATTCTCTGAAATTAATTCTCTGGTTGTTACTCGTGTCTTATTTTTTGTATTTTTTTTTACAACTTGTGTCTTATTTTTTGTACTTTTTGGCCTTCAGTATTTGCTGAAACCGCAGGGACGTCACTGACTAAAGGTTTCAGGAGGATCCTGCAGGTTTAATTGTGCAAAGTGAAGCTTTTAAAGTTGAGTGTTTCATATTTCTCGCCCCGTATCAAAGCACAGAGAGTGTTATATTACTGTGAATCTCTGATAACCCCGGGGCCTCATTAGCCTAAACCAGGCCTGGTCCATACAACTCTATTAATACCTAATACTCATGCGTTTTGGTGGGCGTCTGTCTCCTCGTCTGTGTGGACACTTGGGACTGACCTCCTCTGCTTTTCACACATGACCTCTCGTCCTCTCCGTCCCAGAGCTCCCAACCTCCTCCGACCTCACCTCTGTTCCCGTGGACACTGGAGGAATCAGGATGAGCCCCGTCGAGTCTCGTGTCGCTCCGAGCAGGTTGAGATAGTTTAGCTTTAAAGTTTAAGGGCCTCCACATGCTCCTTTGGATGTGCTGTGCAGTCAGCTGGAAAGTGGTAAAAAGATCCTTTCAGAAAGTCTCATAATGAGGCTCTGTAGTCGTGTTTCCATGTCTGTGCACATTTTGAGGATTCGCATGAGAAACGCTTGATGGAAACACCAAATTTTGACGAAACTTTTATGCTAGCTTGAGGTGTTTTTTGTCTTTTTCGGAAAAAGTTGTTAATGTGCTAAATGGGAGATGACTGATCAGCTGTTTCCTCTCTGACATGACAGAACAATTATAAGTTGCCCAATTGAATCTAATTCCTTAGGACTTCTGTCTGTTTTCTCTCGTAGGTGGCCAAAGATGTCCGATTAACAACCTCTTTTTGGTTGTTTTTTTTCCTCTGTCTCTTTAATGTAATATTTTTTTTTTTAAATTTGCTTTAAAATTTGCTTTAATGTTAAGATAAGATAAGGTAAAATGAGATGGCACTTTGTTAATCCCAAAATACATCCCTGTGTCAGGTTGCTCCAAAAGTACAATAAAATACAGTAAAACAGGAATAACACAGTCAGATAAGTGAATAAAAAATATTAACAAATATAAAGTGTCCGAGTAGTCAGTAAAAGTAGAAGTAATATTTCACTTGGAGAAGTAAATAATATAAATATTATAATATAAAATCAGTATTTAATTCCTGGAAACTTTTTTATTAAATTTTTTTAGTTCAAATACAAATATTATAACAGATAAAACATTTGAAAAGAAACGGGTGTCCTATGTTTCACATCATGCTTCTGATTTCCTCCATGGATTTGTCTTTTTAAAGTGATCTTAAAAAAGGTTGCCACATGAAATAAAATATATGTGCCCTCCCTCTTAATGAAAATTTAAAAAATTCCAGCTTCAGGTGCTGTCAAGAAGGATTTTTAACATAATTTGGACCTTCATGTAAGAAACAAACTACAGTAGATATTATATATCAATTAAAGTGGATTTTGTGCTCTAAAAAACAACAGCGTGTTCATGCTAATAAAGAAGGATTCAGTCAGTGCGGCGGTCTGGTTCACTGATGTGTTTTAGTAGTTTTTGGACAGCACCGAGGAATATCAGGCTTTGGATTTACAGACAGGATCAATTCATTGCTGCTTTTAGTTTTTTCATGGGATTTGTTGAGAGTATTGCCTGCTTTCTTGTTTAACAGCCGCTCTGGGTGAAGTCCGTCTCTGTGCGGCTTTAATGTACAACAGTTAACATCCTACAAAGGTTTACAACAGATTCCCCTGTGAAATATTACACACCATCCTCGCTGTCGTGTTGCAGAAACAGCAGGTTCACGTCATTCTTCAGGGTGTTTCCCAAACTGATGGTTTGTTTGTATGTAAAAGTAAGTTTCTGACTGGTTTCGTGGCGTTTCGCTGCTGCTGAGTGATTTCACAGTTTGGCATTTGGTTAAAAGTTTCTTCCCTTTTTCTCCGCTGACTAATTTAAGATGTGTCATAACTAAGTCGTGATGTCTTGTTAATCTTTCAAACTAGCTCTCAGTGGTTCGAGGCTGCGCGGCCTTCATCCGTTCTATCAACCCCACATAATCTAATTCACACACACACACACACACGCTGCAGAGAAGAGGCTAACAAGAGACGGCGAGTAAATTTTACGCTCGAATTGGATCTGTCTGTGTCAAGTGTGTGCACGCACATCTTCGGAGGCTGTGAAACAAGTTTTATGGCGGGAACGGATCAATCTGTCTTAAGTCACAGGGATCTATCTCATGTCCTTCATTTGAAAATGCCTGGCAGAAAAATGTGTAGAGCTGGCAAATGTCAACAAGCGTTCAGTGTGTGTCTGCGCGGGTGTTTGTGGGTGTACTTCTACCACAGTGAGGACCAACAGGGTGACTGAGTGCGCGTCTTTTTTCCGTGTGTGTCTGTGTGCGTGTGCGTACAAGTGTGGGTGTGTTGCGAGAAATATGAATTTGTTGGTAAATGTCAAGAAGTTGGCAGTCTAATGGCTGAGCTGACAGATGATCCATAAAGCCATAAAGTGATTGGTTTCGAGATTCTCATTCATTCTAATGCAGCTGTCATAGTGGAGGAGTGTGTGTGTGAGTGTGTGTGTGAAACAGAGTGAAGCAGTGCAGTAGTACACTTGCAGTTTAATTACACCCAGAATGGAGTTGCTTGGTGCTTGTTGCATGCTTGTTAGTCACTTTCTGTTTCACTTCTTTCGCACTAACTTCTGTTCAAACTGGGAATCACTAAAAAGACGCACTATGATGCACTTTATCTGTAAAGATGATAATAGGCAGGTAAATGTATTGTTGCATGATTATATGCAAGTTATTTACCAAACATGGTGAGGTAGCTGGAATAATAGACATAAAATTGGACAAAAATCGGCTACAATGCAAGATTTTCTTTGTAATTTTCTGCATAAATGATGAATGTTGCTTGAAAGGTTAACTATCCGGTATTTATCAGTTACTATTTGTAAAAACACTGTTCAAAATTGGCTCCACCCCCCTGGCTCAGCGAGCTAAAGCAGCGGTCGCCGAGCGAGCTAGAAAGTGAATGAAGAGAAGGAGCAGCCGAAGCAAGAACAAAGCAGAAAGAGAAATAAACATTATTTTCTGATTGTTTCACAGTAGTTGTGTTCTCAAGCACACATAAACACACCCCAACCTCCCTACAACACTGTAGGTGGAAGGTGAATGCAGCCATATCACATGCTTTATCCTGTCTGCTGTGGCCTCTCTGCTCTGCCTGTAGCCTTGTTTCCATCCACACGTTTTATGTGCATTTTGTAGATTTGCATGAGAAAAGCTTGATGCTCGATTAAGATGTTTTTGTCATTTTTTACATGCGCTAAATGGGAGAAAATTCTGATAAATTCTGATGTATTGAACAACACATCACACTGCCATCTTCTGACCAAAGTACGTTTATCCAGCTTTGTTTATTTGCTCTAAACCAGTTGATGGAAACCTCCCTAACTCCCATTTTCCTTTATGCAACATTTCAAAATTTCACTTGAAAAGGAAGCTTGTTCCCTTGATCAAACACACAGACATGCAGCTCTTTATACATCATAACACCAAAAAATGGAGAGAGAGAAAGACAGAGATGTAACTTCCTAAAGTCATGAGCTCACCTTTGTGCTGTTTATTGGCTGAGAGCTACACATCCGCTGCCCAAAGAATGATGCCAAGAAATATCCCAAACACGGCAAAATAAGAAGAAAACAAGAAAGCACAGGCAGAGTCTCTGCAGATACAGAAAGTAAGAGATGCTTTAGAGCCGAGGTGTCAGGCTGATCCATGACAGGGCCGGAGTGGCTGCAGGTTTTCACTCTAACCAGGCAGCAGCACACCTGACTGAACTCCTTCAATCACCTGAACTGTCTCCATGCAGCTGATTTGCTGTGTCAGGTGTGCTGCTGCTTGGTTGAAACAAAAGGCTCATTCGAAGGGATTACTTCTGTATGAGTCTATACATTGTTTTTCAGGAAAATCCTGCATAGTATACCTTTAAGAATCAAAAGGATGCTGACTCGCAGAACTGATTCTTTTGTCAGGTTTTTCCAAATTTGTTCCCCCAAATCACCTTTCATCCCTGACCTCCTGTCCTGTCTGTCCATGCAGATAGGTCTGCTCAAAGTTTATCGCCATCCAATGTGAGATTTCTGCCTCCAACGAATATAACCGGGCTGAATAAGTTTTGTTTTGCTCGCAGCATTTTAAAAACTCCATTAACAAACACCAATAACAATGTGTCTTTCCAGAGACAATGTTCCTTTTATACGTTCTGTATAATCCACAGACCTCACTGTGAACAATTTCCAGTGCAACAGCGCTCCACAGAAGACATAGTGTCTATAAATCTGTTTGTTTGTTGTTATGTGGATTATCCAGAGAATGCTTTTTCATGACGGAGATGCTGCTGCACTTTTACAAATGTCACTTTCGTATGCTTACGAGCACAACAAGCACAGCTGCATTTCCTTACATTGTGTTGGTTTGCTGGCTGATTTCTCAGGGGTGGAAATCTCAAATTCTGAGCAAAGAAACCCAAACATGTGTAGGTACCAGGAGATGTTAGTGATGTATACTCTGAACTTGACTTTAGCATATTCTTTGGTCAGCATTTTTTGCACATTTCTGCACATTTCTGCACAGCTGAAAACAGATATTTTGCACTTATTATTTTATTCCATATTCACATTTATTGCCTTTTGCACTACTTGCTTTTATTTTTTCTTTAATCTCACTGTGGTTATTGTTATACACCAAGGCAAATTCCTTGTATATGAAAACCTATGTGGCAATAAACCTGAAGAGAAAAACGCTGACCCAAAAAAGTACAGTCACCAGTTGGCCAAACTCCAAAAAAACTTGTGTTGTCCTTAAAGTTAAAGTCTCCCTCCAGGCATGTGTTAAAAATACTCTGACATGATTAATGTTTTTCACGGTTTTCCCACATAGAAATAAAAATAAAAACCCAGACCATTTAGTGAAATATCTGGAGCTTAAAAGTGAAAGCTTGAAGTGTTTAATGTCTGGTCAGTTTTATCTGTCAGAGTAAATATTCAAGAGATTCAACCATCTTTGTTTGATCCTTCAGACTCAGAAGAGGATTTGTTTCTCTTTTTTTGCACAGTGGCTGTTTTATTAGCAAAGATTTCCGACCTTTGATATAGAGGAATGTTAAAACACCTCTCTAGTGACAAACTATAGTCGAGGTCAGACATTTTAGGGGAATTAAACTCAAGAAAAACACATTTTTGAGCAGAGAGGAGCTTTAAATTGCAGCTGTTTGCCTGCAGAGTACATACTATCTCCTTCATAACCGTATTTTTGGAAGTAAAACCATAAAATGAAGACAAAAGCAGCAGGTGTAGAGTGACGCTGGCGCTGCAGTCTAAAACTTGCATGTAGGCGGCGGCTCTGCTGCACAGACTGTTGAGTGAAGCACCCTCGCCTTTCAGCGACTCCCTGAATGATGTAGCTTCTTTTTAAGGACAGCTCTGCTTAGTTAACATGGAAATAGCCCTCGAAAAAGGTGAACAAATTACACCTTTACCGCCCAACATGGAGACGAGAGCTGTGATCTACTTCCTAAACTTTTAAAATGAGGTCCACGCTCCATTAGACATCAAATGGCTGACCGCAGCGGAGCACTTTAGGATGTGGGACTCATAATCGCTAAATATTCATCTATCAGAAGAGGCACAGAGAGGGGACGTGTCAAGGCCGGGAGCTGGAAGTTATTCACTGCTCCTGATCCTGAACCAGCAAAGGGTTGTAGTCTTTTATACACGGCCTGGAAAAGCCTTCGGGTGCTTCAGTGCTTACAGTTTCACTCCTTTATAAACTACATTCAGCCAGACCACAAAACAAATAATGTGTTTTGTGAGAGAGTAGCTCCAAATCTAATCTCCTGGTTCAGTAGTTATGCTACACTGGCGATGTAGCTGCATTACAGCGTGATGCTTCCCGCCTCGTCCTTTATTCTTGTTCAGGGCAGAACAGAAAAACTGCTGCAAGGACCCCGTTTAAAAGCTCCAGATGTTGGCGTCAACAAAAACAGAAAAGGGACAGCAGAGATAAAAGGGCGTTAAAACATGTTGATACAGTCCAGGATCAGATCTGTCTAAACTGGGCTTTTTATTAGCAGCAGGCTGGACACCAGGAGGAATAAAAATACAAATTATTCCTTCTTCCCAAGCAAAGACGTCACTGTTGTCATTGTACTAACAGGATTGTGTGTGCGCGTGTGTATGTGTGTGTGTGTGTGATCCAAAGCCGTAAGCCCATATCCATGACCACAGATTATGTTATAAATAAGTGTGTGTGAGCGTCGATGTTTGATTACGCTGTCACAACTTTGGACGTGACATTACGTTTCAATCTCATTCTGCCGCAGATCCGCTCCGAGACGGAATTGACTATCAGCTTAAGTTGCCTTCCACCATATATTTAAATGTTTCTGTTTATGGCGGGTTTTGGGAATGAAAACTGACAAAATATCCTCGTGTTGTAGGACAGAAAGTCAGAAACACACACACACAGTAATTCCCTCTCTCCTCCCTCCCACAGAGAGGGAGGATCTACAGTATCTGACTGTTTATATGGATTTCTTCTGCTCCTACATGTCTTCTCGAATTCATCTTTACACTGTCAAAACAAGCAGATACAAAAAGAAATCTATCGCTATTCAACATAATGTTAACATTTTGGCATATGTGCTTGTTTTCTTGGTTTCCAAGTGTTGGATGAGGAGTTCACATGGAAACCAGAGGAATTAGGAAGTGACCTTTCATGTCTTTGGTCTCTCTGAGTAGGAAGAAACGTTGCCTGTATGATTCTAGCTAAGCATCTTTTTTTCATGTGTCATACCCCTCGCTCTCTCTCTCACCCTCTCTCTCTCTCTCTCTCTCTCTCTGTCTCTCTCTCTGTCTCTGTCTCTGTCTCTCTCTCCATCTCTCTGTCCGTCTCTCTATCCGTCTCTCCACTTGTTTACAGTCTGCCTCTTCTCTATCGACTATTCAATGAAGGTCAATATGCCCAAAAAATAGTCTTAAAAAAATAATTTTAAGGGCCTTCACATTCTACTTTATATGTGCTGTTTGAAAAGTTTGAAAGTTCCTCTAATACCACTTTTCAACCGAGGCAGTTCGAGGGCCGAATTGTAGCCAATGCCTCATCACGAACCAGTTCCAGACTGGTACCGACTCTTTGCTGGTCTTAGGTTATGACCACCATTAATAGAAAGACTACGCTTGAAGATGGCGCTAGCATTTCTGGGAAAGCGGAGACGTATTCACTGATGTGATGATGTGGTTCACTAGTCTTTGGAAAAGCAAACCAGTTCTGAGACGGTTTGCAAGTTGAACCAACTGTGAACCAGCACCAGTACAGAAAGAGAACCAGGTTCTTGTTGGATGAAAAGGGGTATCCGGTGGTCTCATAATGGCTCCATTTCACCAAATTTTTATAGCTTTACAAATGTTTATCACAGTGGCAGGTATAATGCACTGAAGGACATTTTTTTTAATCTCATTAGAGGCTCGATCAGTTGCAGCTGTGGGTTGGATGGCGGATCGACGTGTTTTATGCTGAGTTATCTTTTCCTACACTGAACCCATTAGATGTTCTGACTTTTCTGTAACACTCCTCTCGTAACATAGCCTAAAATAAACCTTCACTACGTTTTATACACAAAGTGATGCTCTTGCTGAGTTGTATTGACTGATCATGACTTCTTCATGAGCCTCAGGTTGACTTCAGGTAAACAGACCGTGTGAAGTGCAAGAGAGGCAGAAGGCATTTGGCCGACATGCAGTCATGGAGCTAGCTATCGCCTGACAGTTATTTTGGTTTTATTCGGAATTAAGCTTTTTTTTTTATGTATCTGCGTTCATATATCCATCATAGAAAATGACTTGACTGATAGGCGACGGGTTTAAGATCGACCATAACCTGACTCCAACTTTCTGATTTGATATCCATCTTTTGATATAACTCTAAAACAAGGGTAATGTTCCTTTAAAACAGTATTTCTTCTGCTGAAATACTTTTTCGCTGAATCATAGAGAGAAGAGGGGCTCACCTATTGTTTCATTAACAAAACTGACTATAAAAAAGACAGACATTTGCTATAAAAGTAGAATGTTTTAATAATAATAATGCTTCACAGGTTTATTAATTCAGAATAAACAAAGGGAAGCAGAGTCACATCCAGCTCGGTTCCTTTGCATTAGCAAAAGAATCTACTTCATATTTTCACTTCTGAAAATATTATGATCATTTTCAAACACCACGGAAGGATTTCTTTTGATGTCTTTTCTCAATTATACATATTCACTCTCCCACTCACTCACACCTCCTCTCCATCATTCCCTTTCATCTGCATCGCAGCTCTCCCTCTCTGACCCACCACTCATCCCTCCATCACCACCACATAACGCCGAGTTAATCAGCAGCCATTTAGTCCCGTTAGAGCCCGTCAGCTGATTCCCGGTTTACCAGGTAAACGCATAAAGATGGTGAGCTGACACGGCGTCCTGACAGGAAGCAGCTCCTATTACATGTGACCTCCGCTCCTCTCAGACTTCCCCTGCCGGGCCGCCTCAATTCGACATTCATTCACCTGATACCATCGACCCTCACAGAGGGCCCGGGATTCGTTTGGTGTTAGTTTAGTCCGAGGAATCAGCAAACAGCACTGAGAGATCAATTCACTCTGAGTGTAATGACTATTGATTCTGTAGGAGCGCAGAGACAGAGAGGGAGTTGAATGTATTTAGATAAAATAATGCTTTGCTCTCTCACGCTACGCTGAGCTTCTCTGCTGCTGTCGGGTGAACCGGCGGAGGGCTGGATGTGCATCTCAAGTACACACACACACACGCACACACACGCACATAGACAAGTCATGCATGTGAGCAAGTCCCCCAGGGGCCAAAAAACTTCCCTTGCATATAGAAATGCAAACACACACATCAACATGCAACATGTGCACAGTTTGTCTGTGACAAAATATCGATACACTTGAGTATCTCATATTGTGTTTTTTAATAGTGTATCAGTTCTCCAAAACTCTGCATTGATTTTTGATTAATAGGTTACATACAAAGATTTAAAGGATACAGGAGACATAATGTTGGACTTTACAGGAATTAATGCAAATGCAGATCTTGCAAAAGATTAGATTTTTTTCTGATTTTATGCATACATGCAAAGTGTTTTTTATACTATGACAGTTTTTTTTGTAAAATAAGACTTAAAAAATTGCAATTTATCACCCTGCTTACTTTATTGCCATATATATATTGCATTATATTGAATAGTAAACCATTTATCATGATACATATCGCCCGATTCTTCTCGTTGTGTCGGAGTTTCTCCACCATTGAGCAACATTATGTGAATGAAAGACATAAAACATCCTAACACACTTTTGAAAGCCCCAGTCAGTGTAACGTTACACACATATACAGGAAATGTGACTCCTGTTTGTTGTCAATAATCTTACAAGGACAACAAAGCTGCACATAGGTTAATGCATTTGACTATATTTACATTTGACCACTATGTACAGATATAAATATTAAAAATCTATCTTTAATGACATTATGAATAAAAAAACTGTGGCATGTTTGAACAGTAGTACAGTGATACAGTAGTGCAATTGATGCTGGAATGAATGTGGGATAATTAAAGTAACAGGCTGCTTTATATAAACCAGGTATATTTTACATAAATGTGAGTTTTATTAAGTGTATTATTTACTGGTAATGTGGACACTTGGTGTTAAAGGCTTGTTTCGCAGAGATTGTTTGGGTGTTATTAGTTGTTGTTCATAGTGTCGGCCTGCAGAAAGAAGCTTATTGTGTGTGATAGTTTTGCACTGATGTTCCCTTCCATTCATTTTTGTATCAGGAAGATTGAATTAATTCTAGGGTGAGTTTTTCCTGCACATCCTCATGCTCAAATCTACTGTAAATACACATTTTGAAGCTGATATCTTGTTCAGTTGGCATCTTTGTCACCATTTCCACCCCTGATGAGTCTGCACCCCTGGTATATATGACCTCATTTTCATCCCTTTAAGGAACATTTTATAAAGACGGACTGTGTCAACATCACACAAGGGCCTGTTAGGAGTCACAACCATCACTTTCAGTCATTTAATGTGAAATGGTCAAAGACTTTCTCCAAGTAGGCCATCAGATAAGGTAAATATCAAAGCGTGTGCACTGCTGGGAAGAAAAGGAAACGCCACATGTGCTGCTGCCTGTTGGTTGTGCAGAGTCCTTTGATAGCAGCCAGGCCTGACCTTGACTGATTCTGTCGATAGTGTTAAATTAACTTGGGATTTCCCAAATTTGACCAGTTGAACGCACACCACAGAGCCGCGAGTCGAAAGGTGAGTCTGTCTTTTTCTGCCGCTGTGCCTCCATCGCTCTTCTTCTCTGTATATTTCCTGTGATGTGTCATCACAGCCGAGAAATCCCTCATGTATTAAACGGTTGAGAGACCTTTCAGCTTCATGAGCTGTCTCCTTTCCCCCCTCTGTGTCTCGTCTCTCTTCCTCTGTCTCCCTCCTTTTGAGTCTCTTACATTTTCCTAAAACCTCTCTCTCCATCTGTCTCTCCCCAAGAGCAAAATCTGCCGACTCACCTGGTCTCAAAATTGAGTGTGTGTTTATGTATGTGTGTGTGTGGCCCTGACAAGCTTTGTTGGGTCATGAATCTTTTACCCTTACCAGTCAGCACAAATCCCCCCCCCCTCTCTCTGACAGACACACAAACATGCATGCACACACACACACCTGGCAAGACAAACAGCTCCTGGCGGTGTGTTTCGCTTTGGTGATCGGCTATATGTTAACTTTGTTAGAGAGGCTCGTAAAAAGACAAGTAGAGAGCGAGGCAGCCGGAGAGGTAAAATATGAAGAGGAGAGATTCAAAGACAGAGACGGGAAGAGGGAGTGAGAAATGAAACACAAAATGCTGTGGAGAGAGAGAGAGTGAATTCTTGTGCGCTGAAGGAAAGAGAAGGAGGGAAGAATGAGGGGAGGAGGAGGAGGAGAGCTGGACAGGAGAGAAAGGTGTGAGCTTATCTCACTGGCCAGGCTTCAGCGAGGTCACTCTGCAGACTGACGGAGGAAGGAGGTGTAGTCACTCCACAGAATGACTCAGAGAGAGTGAGCGAGAGTTTTAAAAAAAAAAAAATGCCACAAATTCAAATACTTGTATCTACAGGGGAGGTGGGAAAAAAATTGGTAAACATGTCATGAGAAAATACAAACTGTGCTACAAAGGTTGAATGCTAATTTGTGGCCTTAAAAGCTTTTGGTTGCTGAGTTTTTAAGTCAACACAAGGCAACTGACTCTCGAGAGGGGCTGAATTTCTGATGCATCGGACCAAAAAACTGCTAAATATGTCATGGAGGGTACTGCAATTCAGACTAAAATCATGAATGATACTGATGAAGATTTCTATTAAAACCCTCCAGTGAAAACAATTTAAATACAGACTGGTCTCACCTCAAAAACGTCAATATAGGACAGAAAAATACGACTCATATTAACGTTTTAGACAATCTTGCTGACGTAGTAGTAGTGATTAAATGGTGAGTAGTGAGTTAAATGGCGGATGTCACACTCGGGAAAAATGGGTCGAATAAACGGCGGACTTTCACTCAGGAGAACGAGATCTTGTCCCGTGTGAAACAAAAACAAAACGATTT
The DNA here is from genome assembly GCA_903364295.1 of Serranus cabrilla. Lineage (NCBI taxonomy): Eukaryota > Metazoa > Chordata > Actinopteri > Perciformes > Serranidae > Serranus > Serranus cabrilla. Next base: position 10,914 of record CAFUXE010000898.1, on the reverse strand, counting down.
ATAACTTACATTTTTTATGTAACTTACAGTACTCACATCACCGTCATAACTACTTCACTTATTCACTTTTTAAACTGTCTTTTATAGCACCTAACCAGGAAATGTATTGCCTTAAACCTAGATCTATGGTTTTGTAGCATAAATTCAAGGAAACTGCAGCCTTTTTTACAGCCACGAACCGTCGTTTAGGTTGGAGGTCTTGTTGTTAAATACCTCCTCTTCTGGTTGAGCCAAAAACAATCCATGTGAAATAACAGCAGAATTGGCTGTCAACCTGCCTCGTCCACTTTAACTGCAGCCCGTGATTTCCTGTGTTTCCCCAAAGTCTTTGAACAAAAAGGCCACATCGCTCATGTGTGTTAGTGAAGGGAATAACGATCAAGTAAGAGTGGTGAGATGCTGATGCCATGTGCCGTCTCTGGTTGCCCAAATTACCGTACAAAAATGCTGCCACAGAGTGTTGTTTCTCACATGTTACACAGATGACAGATCCACAGAAACTGCAAGCTGTTGCTGCACTGTGTTGTTGTCTATTTAGGCAAAATGTTGCTGGAGAAAGTGTTATGTGTGCAGCTTCTGCAACAGATTTCTCCCTGTAATTGGTGAAAATCTCAGAAAGAAGTCTTTGTTCTCTCATTCAGCAGCGACACAAACCTGTTTGTTTGTTTGTTTGCTGTTTTGACCATTAAAATCACTGTAACAATCAGCTCTAGGAATCAAAATTGACCAACAAATGCAACATGCCTTCACGTACTAGAAGCTGCACGAGTCTGGGGTGAAGATGCTCCGAGGTAGAATTTCCTCTTTGTGCCATTAAAGAATCATCTGAATGTTTGTGTCAAAGCTCTTTACAGTGCATGTCGTTTCTGTTAAGAAGCCAAAAGCTTTATTGCTCGCTTTTCAAACAGGGCATAATGTCAACCAACCACAGCATGAATTCCTTATAAGAGCGGGGAGTTGCACTGAGCAGGACGTTTTGTACCAGACGGAGAGGTTTGCTGGATGTTTTGTGTCATTATGAAAAGAAGTATAGAAAAGCTGCTATTCACTGCTATGCTTATTAATCACACTATCAGCTTCTGTGAAATATTATGATGCCACACCTTGTCCCATCTAGAGAAAACTGGAAGCTTTTATCCAGCGATGCAGCTCCACTAAATAATAAACACTCCGGAGCCTTTCAGCCTTTCAGCTCCTTGTTTTGGTTTAATAACTTTAGTGTTATGGTTCAGTCTCATTTCTCCTATCAGTGTCTTTTTTTTTTAACAAGATCTCCAACCTGAATGACAGAATAAGTTGTTTGTCAATATCACACAAATGAGTGTTTCGCTTTTCACAGAACGTTACCGAAAAATATAATGAGCAAAAAGTTGCACTGCAGAAAATAGACCCTATAGTTTTAAATATATATGTAATTAACATTTTCTATTGCACTGATTTGCACATTTTTAGATCCTCTGTGGGACTTCCAATTTAGGGCACAGGTGTGAATGTTTTCTTTAAAAGTAAACGCTAACATGCAAGTTTTGCTGCAGTAATATGTTTTATATTTAGGTGGCATTATTCATATGTGGTGGATTGGAGTCTTCCTTTGTGATCTTTGCTGTGTGTCATCTCCGGCCCGCCTTCTCTCATCTTTCCTGTCACTGTTGGCTGTCAAACACTGAGGAAATACCACAAACAATAACAACTCTCCTCCCACTCTTCCTCCAGATAAAGCAGAAAAAAAGATTAAAAACATCCAAATGATTCTAATGCCTAATAGTTTTGCCTCTGAAAGAGAAAAAATGGCAAAAAGACACTCTGACAGCTTCACATGGGGGAGTCCTGAGTAAACAAACACTGATCCAGAAAGCGCTGATCCAGCCTTTCCTGGGCTCCCTCGATGCAATCGCTCCCCTCCTCTCTTCATCTGTTCATTAAGGTCAACCTGATTTTTTTTTTATTTTTTCTGTGAGAGTGGGGAGAGACGGTGAGGAAGAGGAGGAAGATGAGATGTAAAAGGATTTGGAGCTAATTAGGGGAGTAGGAGGCAAGAGAAGAAACAGATGAGAGAGGAGAGAAGGAGAAACGGAAAGATGAGGGGAGTAAAAATGGGGAGAAAGGGGAGAGAGAGAGTCGCTGGAAAAGAAAGAGTGGGCAGGTGAATTTGCTCAGTTAGCTCCCTGGTGTTTAATATCACTCTCCCACTCTTTCTCTCCCCCACCTTTGCTGTCGTTCTCACCCTTACTTCCACCTCCCCGTCCATTTATCCTCCTCTCCATCTCTCTTTAATATCCCCTCTTTCTTCCCACTTCCTGCTCCCCCTCCATCCCTCTGCTCCTCTTTCTTTCCCTCTCTGTTTCTCTCAGTCCACTGATTTTCTCTGTTTCACACCTCTGCTATCAGAGGGGACTGGCCAGATGGATGCAGGTGTGTGTGTGTGTGTGTGTGTGTGTGAGGCAGGGAGAAGGCAGTGCTGCAGAGGCAGAAGAGCATGACTAATCCTCAGGACACACACACACACACACACACACAGATTAACACTCACACACACAAACACACACTGAAGTTGGCACTCACATAAACACCATCTTCCCGGTGTTGTGCTGACCTGCCAGTGTACTTAGCTCATGCCCAGGTAATTTTTCATTCAAATTGACCAGGTGCATAAAGATGGCAGCCTCTTGAAAAGGCAGTTTTCCGTCCTCCCTGCCCATCCCCGCCAAGCAATTCCAGCATTTTTGTCCAAACATGAAAAGCAGACGGGAACACTGGCACTTTGAAATTTTCCAGTTTATGAAATCACAAAGATCGGTGAAATTCCCCAATTACCAGTCCGGCATTTTTCTTTTATTTTTACTGACAACAACCTGAAAAATGAAAGGGTGAGTAAAACCTTAGTCATCTCTGCTATACTGCATTGTGGGTGCAGTCAGCAAGATATACACATCCTACCTTCCTACCTACAGACAGAGCAAAGCTTCAGACCTGCTAATTCTGATCCCAACCTCTTTATGCAAGGGATGTGGTAAAAACATATGATGTGGATGCTGCTCTTACGCAGGAGTGGATGTCCTTTTTTTTCACATTTTAGGTGCTTGATAGAAATCTTCTTATCTGTTAACGTTAAACGTTTCTTCTGTGCTGCTCTCACTGGATTGTGTGTCCAGTGTTGCCAGATGGGAAATGTTTGTTAAAAGTACTGTATCAGAGGACAAAAATCATCGTATTTAGCGGAAAAAATATTGTATATGTGTCATAACCAGGAGAACAAATAGGCGGAAATGTGTTAATTTCCAAAAAACACATATTTTAACAACTTTTTGACACGCCTACAACTCTACCCACATCAAGACTTTGAGTCATGTTCATCAGAGCCTACACCGAGCGTGATTGGATGGAAAGAGGGCACATAAGAAGAGACACTAAGGATGAATATATTGCATGTTTTAGATGTTTCTCTCTTCCAACACACCTGATTCAAACGATCAAGCTCGTTATCAGACTCCTGCACAGCTGGGTGATGAGCTGATCGTTTGAATCAGGTGTGTTGGAAGAAGGGAAACATGTAAAACATGCAGGATAGTGGCTCTCGAGGACCAGGATATGGCACCCCTGTTTTAGACCGTCCTCCGCTGCCATCTTGGTGACGTAGTAGTAATGATTGGCAGCGATGTGGAGTTCAAATGGCGGAGTAGGAGGGTACGAGGACTGATCCAACAAACGGCAGACTTTCACCCGGGAGAACAGGGTTCGTGTTCCATGTGAAAACAGAAGTAAATAGTTTTTTTTACATAACTAACATTGTGTTTTACCTAACTTACGGCAGTCACATCACCCTTGTAACTACATCCTGGCATTTACATACATTTATTTACCTTATAAACTGTCTTTTATAGCGGCTACACATGAAGTGTTTTGCCCTCAACCTATATCAGTGGTTTTGTTGCCTAAATTCACCAAAACTGCAGCCTTTTTTACAACCGTATGTGTATGTATAATGACGTGTGTGCTATTTTTACAATCCGCCACTTTGTACCGCGAGCCTCAAAACATTGACAAACGCTCATATCTATGGTTATGGGTGGTGTTGCAAACTATTTATTCTGTCGTTTAGGTCGGAGATCTTGTTGATTCAGGACTCACATGATGGTTGATGGAATTTTTAGAGCCCTGTTAACTTTGAAATTGATTGTTATTCACAAAAAAATGAGATTGTAAACTGAATTTACAGGGGCTTTCATGTATGCACTACTCTCTACTCCATGATGACAACAGGTTGAATTCACTGTAACATGGTAACAGCTGAAAAGCCCTGTGTGTGTGTTCTTTCATGAAACAAGGATAAAGACAGAACTGTCTGTCACGTTAATGCAGTTATCTAAAAATATCACCCTTCCTCTGGTATTCACTAAGGCTGTGATATAATATGGATATAAATATTTATATTGTTTAGACAAAAATGTGCACGTTAGAATGAGAGCTGATGCTCAAGAAGAAGCCCGAACTTCTGACTGTGACATTTGGACACGTGGCTGAAAAACACACCAACCTGCATATTTTATCAACACACATGCATTTTTTATCACCATTATCTGATCGCTCGCAGTAGTTTATTCCTCTCAGCTCGGCTCGGTTCGGGTTTGGCTCGGCTCAGTTTGGTTCAGTGTAGTTCTGTTCATCAGTGTGAATCAGTGTTGTTGATGTTGCTAAACTCATCTAGTTGTGAAGTGTAGCAGAATCAATTACACGGCTAGATGCTCCCAATTAGACTAGGCTGATCAATGTCAGCCAAGATCACTGCATAATCTCTCTCTCTCAAACACACACACACACACTAACACACACACACACACAGAGACTGCATAGATGATTTGATAATTAAATCAATCTGAACAACTAGAGCTTCACTAATGAAGCAATGATCTCAGATGAAATTCATCTGAGATCATTGAGGGAAAGAAAGCCTGTGTGTGTTTGTCAAACGTGTGTGTGTGTGTGTGTGTGTGTGTTAGACATAGAGAGACAGATTGTTGTTTTGATTTTAGTTTGCATTTAGATGAGATTGCACTTTTTCCCATGATGAGACAAGTGAAAGATGGACAGTCAGACTGCCTGAATGTTCAGGTCACTTTTTTTTTTAGTTTACCTGAGAAAACCTTGTGAGTCCGAGGACCCCGGAGACATAATTCTGTCTCTCATTGTCCGGCCTAATTTCCTCGTTGAACTCGATCAAAGTGACGGTTCAGCTTGTTCGTCCCCTCACAGTGGAAGGCGACTGATGCAAATATCAAACGTGTTTCTAACGACTGGGACGTCCCAGATGAGGTCAGGAGCAATTAAAGTGGGGTGTGTCGACCTTCTCGCAGCAGGCGGCGCTTAATGACTCTGCTGACACGTGGATTTGAAAACTGGTGTGGGTCGACGAAATAAGCATCGTCTAGTGGGCGCTCGTCCCGAGTCAAATAAGTCTGGTGAGATAACACTTCTCCAGCCTGATGCAGGTGTGAAAGTTAATTAACACAAAACATAAACAGTTATCATTCATTGACATATTTTTATTATTCTTTTAACATTAACTCTTTTAATTTTATGTGATATGTGTGCTAAAGCTTGGAATCTGTGGACCATGTGAGGTGGTGTTATGTTATAGTGTTATAAGAATGTAATGTTATAGATATACGTTAACGTTATAATGTGATTATAATAATTTTATAAGTTGTTGCAGCTGTTATTAGGCTGATACTATTTGTTACACAGATTTTGTGATACATTTAACCATTTTCTTTACTAACTTTCTTTATTTAAAAAATGTCCTAAATTCCTCCAAAATACCACATGATGACACCAAGTCCTTGAGAAACACCATTAAGAAAAATACATGATTTTGACATTTTTGGAGATTTCTGCAAGAAATCTTTGATTATCAAAGAGGTTACAACAAGTCATTTTTTACAGTGATGTGAAGTTTACAAAATGTTGTCAATACGATTAAATGACTACTATGGGGACTAATAACATAATAACAGTCATACCCAACTGGAACATTAAAGATTTAACTAAATATGATATATTGCATATATTGTGTGTCCTTTGTGAAAGAGGAATTCCTGTGCTATTTGTTGTACAGATTGTAAAGTAACTTTTTCTTTCATTATTTAATTTCTACCCATATTATAATCTTATCTACTGCTCCAGTCATCCTGCAGACAGCCTCTCGTGGTGCTACCACCGGGCTGGGAGCCGCCTGCTGCCTTAACAGGCTTAATAGTAAAGATTTATCCGACGGTGTCACCGCACGCTGTAAAATATTGTCATGACCTATGAGAGTAAAAAGACCAAGGTGGTGTGAAATTCATTATCCTTTAAGAGCTGCTTTTTGTTCAGTTTTCTGTCTGGGCTTGGACTTTTCAGGGCTATTCAGTCTCTCTCTCTTTTTGTGTAATGACTGCGTGTGTGTGTGTGTGCAGCATTAACTTCCGTGTGTGTGTGTATAGTCTGATCTT
>CAFUXE010000897.1:383262-404183 GCA_903364295.1 Serranus cabrilla | reverse complement strand
TATCCTGCGAATTTGGTGCATTTTGAAAACATTTTATGTTTTGGCCCAAAAAAAACGACATGCTATATATAGTATGACTTTTTGAAAATTTGGCCATTTCGCAACATGCTGTTTTTCTGTCATTTCTGGATATATTTTGCTCTAATATGTATCAACACACTGAAATTGGGACATTTTAGGCATTTTTAGGCGTTTTAAGGAATTTTAAAGTTTGACCACTTTTACAAAAACACGTCATAATACGATGTTTTCTGTCCTCTTTCAAAAAGTTTCACCCTGACATGCATCAACAGACTCTAATTAAGCTATCCTGCGAATTTGGTGCATTTTTATATTAGAGCATATTATATCCAGAAATGACAGAAACACACCATGTTGTGAAATGGCCAAATTTTCAAAAATTCATACTATAGCATGTCGTTTCTTTTTTCCCGAAAAACTTTTTTTTTTTTTAAAAATGCTTAAAATGTCCCAATTTCAGTGTGTTGATACATATTAGAGCATAATATATCCAGAAATGACAGAAACACACCATGTTGTGAAATGGCCAAATTTTCAAAAAGTCATACTATCGCATATCGTTTCTTTTTTCCCGAAAAACTTGTTTTTTTTTAAAAATGCACCAAATTCGCAGGATTGCTTTATTAGAGTCTGTTGACACGTTATGGTATAATCTTTGAAAAAGAGACAGAAAACACCATTTCATGAGCTTTCCAAAAACTGAAAAAAGTCATACCATAGTATGTCAATTTTTGTCAAAAATGGCAAAATTTTATTATAATTATTATCTTATACCCCGTTTATACATAAAGTAGTGTAGATTTTCCGATAAAGACAGAAAAACACCCTATTGTGATTTGTCAAAAATCTGACAAAAAAGTCATACTATATATAGTATGTTGATTTTTTTCCACGAAAAGGTCATAAGATTTTAAAATGCCTCAGATTCATAGAGTACCTTTATTAGAGTCTGTTGACACCTATGATTGACACGTGTTATGGTATAATCTTTTAAAAAGAGACAGAAAACACAATTTTATGAGCTTTCCAAGAAACGAAAAAAGTGATGCTATAGTATGTCGACTTTTGTCAAAAAAGTTGAATTTTTAAAATGCTTAAAATCAGTGGTGTGCAAAGGGGGGTGGCAGGGGGGGCAGTCGTCCCCCTTCAAGACCCAGTTGTTGAAAAAACGCACTCTAAAGTGCCTTCTTGAGAGGCAAAATGCACCTAAAGTGCCCTCTTTAGTGGCGAGAACGTGCCCTTTTTTCTTTGTCTGTGCTACATAAAAGGATCCCAGTGCTGACAGGGCTTTGAGACACAGCTTCACGTGATATTTTCCACTCTGTAATTTGCAAGGCCCAGTTCAAATTTAATTCTACTCCCGTCTTTGAGTTAACTTTTCTATGTAATAATGCAACACGTTTGGTGAGAACAAACGTATACCAACACTCACGTACCTCCATGCAGCTCGAATACAGGTAGAGCATCGACATACACAAGGAAACCAAGCAGGGGTAAAGAAGAATGAGGATCAAAGAAATTACTGATAAGAGAAGCAAAATGGAGGGATGACGCTTCATGTCCTCTTCTGTCTCTAACTCGGGCATCTGGAGCTATTAAAATGGTATTTTCTCAACAAAAAACAAACCCTGGCATAATCGCTCTATTTAATTTTCTCCACACAAATATGGAGTATTTGTTCTTCTTGCAGCCGTTTCTCATTCTATTCTTTACCCGTCATCACCCTTTAGCGTTGTCATTGGCTTTTTCACACCTCACTTCTCTGACAGTGGAGGCTGTGATTGACGGTGTGATGCAGATTTACATGTCATGCTGAAATAGCACAATAACCTGCGTGCAGATAATCACCTCATTGAGAAACGCTCCGGCCTCTCTCCCCTCACAATTACTATTGTGTATTTGATCATATAACCACTCTCCAACAATGCACTTAATGGGCTTATTGGCAGCGAACCAGAACCTGCTTGTAAATAAGCCTGATGGTGTTTGATTCTAATAAATTAGGCTCATATATGCAAACACGGTAAAATCATAACAATATCCAAATGTGCGTAGGCAGAGGTGGGGTGGTGGCAGGAGGAGATTTATGCTGCTACCAATTGGCCGGCATCATCACTCACTCAGCTATCTTCAACTTTTTTATTTGTTTAATTTCCAAATGTGATTGCTACACCACTCCCGCTCATGCTGATAAATGCAAAGGATCATGGGTAGAGGAGGCAAAGATTAATAAGCATAATTTTTCAACTGGAGAAATCCAAAAAAAGAAGAAGAAGAAAGAAAGGAATGTGCTAAGAGCTCAGAGGAGGAATAAAAGGCATTTCTGCAGGGACATGATGTAACCGAATACTACAAGGTAAATAAATGTATTTTCTCTCCGTCTCTCTCCCTAATTGGGGCTGTTTGGATGAAAAGCCTTTTAACCAAATAAAAAACAAAGCCAAAACACACAACGCTGAAAAGCTTGATGACCTCATAGCTTCAATTCTGTCATTTATTTACCTGCATAATGTGAGTTCCCACTGTTTTACTGACTATTCTGTAAGATACAACTCCCTTGTGGGTACTGAGGGTTACACACAAACACATTGCATCTTTTAAATGTCATTTCAAATCCTAAAAATATAGGCATTTACATTATTCTCTCATTTAACCTTAAAGTTCTTTACTCTCTTATGCACAGGCATCCCATGACACGAGCCACAACAGCTACATTTAAAAAGACAAACAGTAAAACATACATAATTGCACCTGAAGTAAAAGATAAGGCCCAATAAATGAAGTAACAGTAAACAGTAATACATTTAATGAGCAATAAATACATTTAAGTACAACAATAAGGGATAATAGCCTAATTAACCCGAGGCTGAAACTGACAATCCTAACAGCAACTGATCAAATAAGAAGAAACTGGATTTTTTAGAAGCTTCACTGAGAAATACTGGTTTGTAACTGGAAGAAGAAAAATGTGTGTGAGCAACAGTATGTGTGTGTGTGTGTGTGTGTGTGTGTGTGTGCAAGTGTTATAAATGGAAGGGAGAAGAGTCACCTCTCAAAAACACACTCACATACCTACGAGATTAATTACAAGTACCGTGAATCACTGTGCAATTAATTAACTCATCCTTAGTAATGAGTGTGTGTGTGTGTGTGTGAGAGAGAGAGAGAGAGAGAGAGAGAGAGAGAGAGTGTGTGTGAACAGTGCGTACTGTGTGTCACACAGACAGCCCCTCCATCTCTCCACCTCTCGCCCTGTCCCCTCTCTAATTGCTTCCCTCTCTATTAAAATGCAGTCTGCTGTGACATCACTCAACCCTCTGTTAGAGCAGGCCAGGGCACCGGGCAAACCACACACACTCACACACACTCACATACTGGTGCATACACACAGTTTATCTTATAGAACACGATTTGTGTGGATTTTAGGGAAGATTTGAGGTCTGACAAAGCATTCTGAATCACAGTCAGAGCAGCCACAGGACAAATCCAGAAAACCTGTGTGTGTTTTTATCTGTTACTAGAGGCGGGAGCACTGACTGCTGTGCCTGAGTCTGCATAGACTGATGTGTTGGTGCAGGTCATTATAACTGGTTATTCGATTTTATTTGAGTTTTTTCAAATATGATGCAATGAGACACAGTTCTGGATATCAATTCTGGTTATTTCATTTTCTGTAAATGCGTTTTTCTTTTGTTATTTTGCATGCATTATTATTGTTCCTCCGATTTAATCTCTCTACTTACCATATTTTGTATGAACATGTGGATTCAGATGAAAATATTATGATGTTAAAGTAGATCATTATGGCGGGTCAGAGAAACTAACTGGTTCTTCCTTTTTTGTTTCTCTGTATTTTCATAGCATTGCATGTTTTGTTATTGTTCAAACAAACCTTTCTCAAAGGGTTTGTATTTGTTTTTGTTTTTTTTATTTTTTGTAATTTTTTAAAGACCATATCAACAAATTATGCTTCTACAATTTGATGGGGACCCATTAATCATTTCAAAAAGTGGTGGGGACATTTCCCTAGCTTCCCCAATGTGTAGAAACACACTACACAAAAAAGAATATACATTTTTTAAATGCTCCATTTGACGAAAGTTTATTTTTGTCAAAGATGGACTGAAATTAAATTAAGGAAAACAATGTGAATCCACCTTTGTCATATCCTGATATATCTCAAGACCAGAAAAATATTTAAATTGATGTGAAGATATTAATATTTCGGTGTCCCTCTGAAGTGAGACAGGCAGTATGTGGATATTCTCTTCACTGTGAGTTCATTCAGTTTGTCTGTATGGAGAGAGTACATACCACACAAACACACAGCGGTGTATGTATTGGGCCAAGTACAAAACTGCATCAATTGAAGTGATATTTATTCATCCTTCAATTTTGATTCATCCAAATACAAGATGAAAAACACGACAATAAAGCAGCAAGTAATGTCTGACGCCCCCTCCCCACTCTCCTTCTCTCATTCTCTCTCTCTCTCAGAGCTAATCTGATTGGTGCATAAATCACGCTGACATCAGCACGGGTGGAAGTTGGCCTACTCCTACATACACACACACTCATGCTCACACACACACACACACACACAGACTGAGGCTCCTCGGCGAGGTGAGAGCAGCGGCGTGCTCCACGGTGATCATGAGGACAGTGGATAACAGATCTCTCTTTTATCATTCCCTGACTTTCCCTGACATTTAAAAAGCCATTAACACCACTGAGATTCACCCTCGTGTACATTTCATATGGAAGCACCCCCCTACACACACACACACACACACACACACACACATACATGCTTGCTTGCCACTCACTCACAGGGCTTCTACACACTCGTGTGTGTGGGAATGATCTCAGTGATAACATAAAGCCCAAACGACACAGACAGAGCAGTGAATTATACCTTAATAAGCTTTTCACACCTGCCCTCCTTTTCTGTAAGATTAAAGAAAAGAGATCCAGCCCACCGCTGGTGTATTTTAATAGCGGTAAGACACAGCCAGTGATACGCTTATTGATCCCTTGTTCAAATCAATGAGGATTTCGGGCATTGATATCCTTGATCAGAATGCAGTCCTTCCCCCTCCGCCCCCCCCGACATGGTGACAAATGGACAGTAAATGGCTGTTGTGTTGGAGTGACTGCCTTTGTGAATGGTAATTATCCACCAATTCAGCCATATATACATGGATATACTGTAAACACTAACAGCATAATAGTATTTGCTGCTGAGCACTGTATTAATTTATGGCCCATTATTGTAAAGCCCATCGTTACAATGCGAGGGAGCATTTATTGTAATCAGAGGACTGAGAATGGAAGCACTGCTAATGTATGTAATGTACTCACAAACAGTCTGCCTGACAAAACTGTACAGTAGCTAATGCGGCGGATGACATACGGCCTCACTCTTTGTTGTTAGCATTTATTAGCAGTGCGAAACAGCTATCGACTAATTATATTCCATTGTGTCCGCGTGGAAAACAAGAAGCCAACATGCTCCGCAGTGATACAATGGTCACCCCACCACTTAATCTGCACGATATTAACATGAAACTGAACCTGAGCGCACGGCTCGGCCGGGCCTGCAGTATGAGTCATGACTAGCGGTGATATACAGCAGATACAGATATTGAGCTCAGTCATTTAAATGCATGTTATTGTAATTCCGCAGATGGCGAAAGGCACTTTTGGTGATTATGGATTGGACCTTTTTAAACTCCTCTGAAAACGGCTCTAAATCTTACAGCCCCGGGGGCGTACAGAGACGTTTAGAAGACAGGAGACATGTTTGCATTTGGAAAATCGTGAGATGGGGAAAGAAAGCAGAGACAAAGTCACAGAGAGCTTTAGGCAAAGGTTGACTCTCAGTTTAAGGCAGTAGGGGTTACGGGTGTGAAATAACTGGCATATTCAAAGATAAAAGGGTGTAAAATTACATGAGGGAAGAGATGGGTGTTTTAAATATTCAGACAGCTATATGGTAAAATAGAAAGGGAAAAATACTGGACTTCTGAAGACAAAGAAAGGACCTATGCACTGTTCGCTGTCTGTAAAACCTGGAGCAGTGTTTGTATTTTTTATTCTGTGTATTTGCTCCTGAGAAGGTATTGCAGAATGATTTTTTTTTAGTTGTAGGTAGCTAAGGCTTGGAGCATGTGTTCGAAACAACAGCTAGATTCTGGGGAAATACTTTGCCGAGCGAAAGAGAAGAGGAGGAGTAGGAGGAGGAGGAGGAAGGGATCTAAACAAAGAAAATCCCATTCTCTCTATCATCTCCTATAAAGGTCTGCTGAGCTGAAGATATGGCACTGACAGAGTCTGACTCGCTCTCAGCTTCACTTTTAATGCTGCGGGCCAAACAGCCTGCGACTCTAGATAGTAGGTGTACTTACTCGCGTCTGTTTTCATCGTGTGTGAGAAAGTTTGGCATTAATGCACATCTCCGTTATTAGAGTTTCCACTCACGCTGATATGCGGCTGCGTTTATCTTCGCTCATGAACATAATGAGCTCAAAGAGTGAAGATGCTCCCCAAGAGTGATGCGTTGTTTATCACTCCTTCTCCGCTTGAGTTTTTATTTTGTCTATCATCCTCCTCTGAGCATCATTTTGTATTCAGTGCAGTGTTATACAGTGTTGTGTGGTCTCTGTTGTGCTGTGTTGCAGAGGAGTGTAATGCACCGGGTCTCACCCCTTGTCCATCACTCTGCCTGCTGTAAGTCAGGCAGGCAGCCAGACAACCTCCCACCAGAGAGGAATAGATGAATGGTGGGATTTGGAGGAGATGCACAACAGGAAGGGGAGGGCGCCGCTATGACTCAGAGCTTCAACGCTACGTCAAAAAGTGGATTCGAAAATTGTTTAGAGAAGGAATGAGAGACAGAAGGTGAAAGAGAGCATGGGAGGGGTGAAGAAGGGAAGAGAGAAAGAGGAGTGAAGTGTTACAAAGATATAATCATGAATGGCTATGAGAGAGGAGTGACTGAGCAGGTTAGAGATGGAGAGAGACCCAGTGAGTTATGGGAGAGGTGGAGTGAGTGAGAGAGAGAAAGAGAGAGCAGCGAGACAGACAGGATGAGTTATAGACTCAGAGAGGGAGAGAGAGCTTTCACACATGGAGACAGCCTGGTGATTTAGGGCTAAAGGACACCGAGACAAGCTCTGCTGTGAAAGGTGATAGACCTAAAGAGTAGTAACAGATCCACTGCTACACTACAGCGTCGGCCGCGTCAGCGCCGCCAGCATCTGTGCCTCCTGGCTTATCTTATCTGCGCGAGCATTCATGCACCACATGTTATGAAGACTAAAGCATTACGAGAGCACTTGTGTATGAAAGAGACACTTCACATGAGAGCAGTAAGCACATGTTTATCGTGTGTATCAGGATGAAATGATAATGTACACAAACCACTGTGAAAAAAAGTAACAAAATGGGGGAAAAAAACCAGTGAGTCCTTCAAACTTAACAACAAAATAAGTAATTTGTCTTTGCCTTGCAAAACCAGCGTTTTGTGATCTGACCAACAATAGTAGGTAATTACAAAAGCTATTCTTATGGTTAAGGTTCGGATACGTTTAGGCCCCAAAAGGCACCCGTCTCTTTAAACCGCCTTCTAGAAAAAGCATATTCTGCTCTGATTAGTGAGTGTTTATGATTCTTCCGGTTCATAGCAGCGGTTTAAAGACAATTTGACAAAGTGTTTAAACTATAGAATTACATCTTCCGGGTCCGTCACGTGCTGCCATGAGGCCCAAAAATATTTTCCCCTTATATTTACATTGTGAAAGAGACGTCTGTAAATTATGTCTTTCAGTGCCAAATCCCTGCGACATGACCCGTTTTTACCTGCATATAATTCAGTCGTAACATCACAAACTTGAATTTGCTGTTTCAGAATATATATATATTTCTCCCTGGATTGAACATTTTGAAAATGGATGGCACGAAAATCTCACTTTTTACACTACCTTTAAAGGAGTACACCAGCCCTGCTGTAACTACTTCAAAGTTGGGGGTCTTTACAGGCTAAAAAGAAATTGCAGCAGCTGTGTTATATATATCTAGTCCCTAGCAAAAGTCATGCTTCAGAAACCTGGATCCAACAAATCTTATAATGCAGTTCAATCTTTTATTAGACCCTTTCTGCCTGGTAAACACCCACGTCTTTCAGAATCTATCCCCCCAGACTTCAGACTACAAACCCCCTCCAGAGCCGCAGAACATTATCCAGCTGTTTCTACAGGCTGACTTCTACTACACATGACAACCAAACACCCCTTGAAGGTTTGGGAAATATAGTGGTTATGGCTAAAAAAACAAACACAAATGATGGTGGCTAAGGAACGGGATGTGTGTCTTGGATATTACAGTCTGATGCTTTGTATGCCTGTCGACTGTAACCCTTCCTAAGAGGTTTTGCAGCCAAAAACCAACGTTTTGTCTGTGAGGACGGTCCCAAAATACAGCTTGAGAGTCTGCCAGAGCACATAGTAACGTCCCTGGCCAGGCACTACAGTGACACTGTTTATCTATAAACACCATGACAGTTGAGTAAACCAGTGTTGTTTATATCTGTGTGTGTGTGTGTTGGTACTCTTTCATAGCTGCAGGTATTTGTATGGCAGCACGGTCGTGTCCATATTTGGGCGGTGTGAGGCGGTCACTAATCCATCTGACCTTCTGGCTCATTTGCATGCGCCGCCCCCCCTGACTGAGAGATGCCATGACCTTTATTAGCTAATTAAGAAACATAACAGAAATAAACCTGACAGACACACACACACGCTCACACAGATGCATGCACACACTCGTAGCGTGGCTGCCGACAGAATGAGGATGGTGAGAAAAGGGAGCCGACAGGAAGCAGACTGGAGAAAAAAGAAATTTGGCATTCATCAAATGGAAATAACTGTGTGCAGATTCCCTGTAATACTCTCTGTAACGGCGAGTCTTCTTGGAGGAAATGTTACCTCACACACACTCTTAATCGTTACATTTGCCAGCAGACATTCAAGCATTATAGTATTAAAGAAGTAGTTTCTCTTAATCACAGACTGAGCTCCTTTAAATCTCTGTGTGCTGGAATAAGAGAAGTAAATCTCTCTGTCTCTGCTGTCTGCTGCCACTTAAGTGTAGTCGGCCTCTTGTTCTCTCCTCCCTCTCCCACTAAGGACTCATAATAAGCTGCTAGACCCCCCCAGGCTATAGAAGGAGGTGTGTGTTAGTGTGTGTGTGTGTTCCCTCGTGCCACAGACAGGCAGCAGCAAGACAAACAGGAGCACATGAATACAAACACATGGTATGCACACAAAACATACCTACAAATGTCTGCACACATTTGCATTGAGAAATATTTTAACACACACACATGTGCACACAACTGAATACACACACACAGACACACAAATTGGGGGTGTTATCTCCGACACCTTCCCAGTGTTCATTGTGTGTTAATCTGAGCAGTAATCTGCAGAGTGGGCAGATTATCATCTGACAAGCACCATTTTGAGGTTTGTAGGATTACGCAATCAACTTCCGTCCTACAGCACATCACAGTGCTGAAGATACAATGGAAACACACACTTGTAAACGCACACACACATATGCACTTAATGCTGAGGCTACTAAAAGAGGGATGACATACTTTATCTTATGTGCAGTTTCTTAATGCAGTTGCGTCATTTGTATAATGCAGCAGCAGCTCTCACAAAATGTTTCCTAACTGGCTTAAACTAAAACTTACTTTTTTACAGAAGAATTAAAAATGTATTGAAACACACACATTATTGATTTGTCTATTTCTATGAGAGGAAACGAGCGAGACTAAGGGAGGAAGGTGAGAGATCATGAGATGTTGAATGAGTGAAACATGAATGGACGGATGGAAAAAAGAGACAGATTGAAGGCTGCGACCTCTCAGTGCTACAGTGTGTCAGTCTGTCTCTGTCACCATGACAGGTCTGCAACAGTGGGGAACCCTGAACAGCTCGGCCCACACTGCTGCACACAGGGGCTTCACTCGCTGACAGACAGAGCCAAGGGCTGTCCTGTCCACTGCATATCACAGTCTGCAGTGAAGCTACAGTCTGACTGCCTCTCCAACAGCCCACCCTCCTGTTTTCCTCACCTACACAGAAAATATTCTGATACATAAGTGTCAATATGACGGCCTGCACCAGTTCTATAAAATCTGAAAATCAAAGCTTGTATTGGCTTTGAGAAGTCAGAAGCTCAGCTGTTTAAATTTCTTTTTTTTCTTTCCTGACTGCTGAGGTGGACACCAGAGATTTCTGTATGTCTGTAACTGACTGATTCCTCATTTCTGGAACATGAGGTGTGCAGTGAAATCAATGCAGGAAATAGCAACAAATTGTCCTGTTACAGTTTGCCGTCCAATAACAAAGTAAGAGGAGGGGCTCATACAGCTTTACTCCCGCTTTCACTCTGAAAATGTGTGAGGGCTGACTTAGAAATTTTATTCATATTTAAAGCTACTCAGTTACACTTTTAGTTAACTACAATATAACATCTCTGCAGTAAATTGTTTGTTACACCAATAATGTTCAGTTTTGTTGACATTGTGTCAGAGTTAGTGAATCAAATCTTCTATCATGTAGCATGTTGGATGTTTACAGTCGTGGTATCCAGTGAAACAACAACACCAACTAGGGCCTCTAAAATTTTAAAGGAGGCAACCACGCCTTTCCTTATTTTCCATCAGATTTCCATAAACTTGGCCTGCTATACAGCACACAAAGAGTTTAGATGCAGAAGACTGAGAAGCACTGACCAACCAGAGCAGAATGGATTTTTTTCTGATGGGTTCTTCTCAGTCAGAGGGAGAATAGAGGTGCAGAATGAGAAAAACAATGTGTCATAAACATTAAAGGATGAAGTATGGACCTGGAAATAAGCATAATAGATCACCTTTAAGCTTTCTAAATAAAAGGGTTTGCATTAGCTTGTGCATATTAAACTGCTGAAAGTCTATCTGTTTATTCTGTTGCCTTGCCTTTTAAATTATTGCTGCTTTGTTTTGCAATGCTTGTGGAGGCTGAACCTCAGATTTATTAGTTGCACCTGTGATATTTCTGCTCTGACAAGTTAAAATGTCTGCTGAGAAAAAAAGTCTGTGTATCGAATTCATTTGGGAACGATACAGAAAGAGCTCAGATGCTATCAAGGCGATTAAGAATCAGATTAGCGAGATTTATTCAGAAAGTAAAACGCTTTTTGGCTACCGAAGGGGGCATGATAGAAAAGTTTAGGAACCACTGGTTTGAATAAAATTACACAAAATGTTATTGATCCCAGAAAGGAAACTGGGTCATTACAGTGTTCAGAAAATGTCTGGTTTTAGTAAATGTATGTGCTTGTTTATGATGCTGTCTGTGTCTGTGTACGTTCTCTCGTGTCTTACCGTCTGTGTCCCCATTTGTGTGTCTGTGTGGGCCTCCTCTGCCTTTGGGTTTGTTTGTATTTGCCACTCTGCCTCTGTAGTGTGATGGCTGAGGCTGTGATTTTTATCCTCCCAACATTCCAGTAAATACTCAGACAAAACGCAGCGCACTCCGAGGAGCCTCAGGCCAGGGCAATCAATCAGGGAGAAAACAACACAGAGATCAGGCTGTTTCTGCTCCATAAAACAGCCTTCAGAACAACAGCAGCCATTCAGTGTCTGGGATGTAGAATTAATACTCTCTCGCTTTCTCTTTCCATATTTTTCCACCATCCTCCCTCTCAATCACTTTATCAAAAACTGTCACAAATCCTGCAGTGAGAGTTGTAAACAGCACTTCTTTACTGTATAATTTACCCAGCGGCTTCTCGGCACAACCACTTGAGTGTTCCTCCAGCAAACCTGGTGGTGGATGAAAGAATCTGAAACAACTCCAAACCAAAACCAGAGTGTGAATCCTGAACCTCTGAGTGTTTTCTTTACTTACAGGCTATAGGATCAGGGATAATGTTGTATAAATATTTGATGGTTTCCTAGCAGGGTCTTATATGGCTGAGAGAGTGCAGCATTAAGCTTGATGATCAAGGAGAACTTCAAGGCATGCTTTCACACACGCAATCACAAAGACACATGCACACGCCAATGCACAGAAAAGTGCATGTAATCAGGTATAGGGCCAGCATACACAATGACGACAATGCACACGCAAATTTCCACACACACATACTTTATGCAGCACTGCTGTCTGTCTGTCTCTCTCTGCACTGCATTGGGTTTCACTTTCTGTGTGTGCTTGGTTTACAGATGTTGATCATGTCTCGCTGAGCTTGCAGTGAAAAGACAGATTCTTTACATCTTTGAGACCATTGCTACCCTCACACAGCAACTTGTTATGCTTTGATATAAACTGTAGAAAAGCTTTGAATATCTGCAGAAGCTGCTAACATCACAGGACCACTGTAAAGTTTTTTTTTTTAAATTCCCTAGAAGACGAGAAAAGCATTTTTGTTTTAGCGCTGCCAAAATTGCTTATTAGAAACATTGTTAACAACTGTCTCAAATATCACAATGTATTTCCTCTAGTTAGGAGAGAGATTAACGCTGCCGGGGAGACTGTGTTAAATTGCTGAGCTGTTATGGCTGCCCCCTCTACACCTCTAAAAGAAAGTGTCCAAATTTTTCTCCATCTAGCAAGTGTGAAATGTCAGCCGGTGTATAATCTTACAGCGATCAACCCTACTGAGAGCACAGAGACAAAGAGTGTTTTTCTCCTTCAGAGACGTATGCAGATGGCAGCTGATGTATGATATTAACCTTTGCTATCCTAACTCCTGTCTATACTACCCCCACTTTCACACACACACAACTTGCACACACACATGCATGGCATACTAATCATATTGATCCACCTTTTAAAAGACAGCCTTGTCGTTTTTCTCCCTCCTGGTCAAAATCTGTGTGTGTGTGTGTACTTAGGAAATGATGCAAAATCATCTCATATTTTATTTTTCGCAAGTCAAGCTATATCACAAGCATGCAATATCTTTTCGTGAGCATCTCAAAGTAAGTAAACCTGCCATATGTGCGGTATATTTTACGCAAATTAATTTGATAAATGTGCCAGTCCTTGAGTATTTTCCTCGGTTTGGATTGCTTGTCAGTGGCAACATTTTTTAGACAAATGGCCTCTTCGGGTTTTAGTGTCGCTCCTCTCTTTGTCTACTGAATCGTCAGTTTTAGCAAGGAGAAAAAAAAGAGCAGAGGGAGGATGAGAGAGGAGGCAAAGTATAAAAACAAATTGGCGCAGAGGGATGAGAGTGAGATATCAAAAGACTGGATGGTGAGGGATGAATGAAATAGAGTATCAGACGTGTTGTGGTCTCTGAGGTCAGGGTCTATATCACTCTCTGCTTCTGAAACAACAACCACCACAACGAGCACCAGGGAGCCAACCAATCTGGGCTACTGCATTGTTCACTATCTGCTGAAGAAAACAGCTCGGTCTTCCTCTCCCTCTCTTTCTTGCACACACACACACACTCACACACACACACACAATCACTCCTCACTGTTCATATCTGGAGAGAGAGAATAGAGCGTGTTCCTTATTGTCCCCTTAGTGGTGATGTGGGGGTGTGTGTTAGGGCTTGATTGTTACTGGTTTACATAAGGGTATTAAACTCTCGCATAGCCCTATCTATCTGAGCCAGGCAGATATATTTGTGTTGTGGCTCCTTTATGCATTTGTTATTTCCAAAGAGGATTGGGATGCACCAGTGGAAGAGAGGATAGATAGCCTGCTGATATTACCCTCACTTCCTCCCTTTTCCTCTAAAAACCAAACTCTTGTGAGTGTGTCCTTGTGTGTGTGTGTGTGTGATTATCTGTGTTTGTGTGTTGCCTCCAGAAACAAAAGCGGGTAATTAATTAAAGAGAAGTGCACTTTGGCGCCATTGTCCTGTTCAACAACTCTAACAGCATTCAGCAAAACAGCATTCAGTGATATTACTCGTAATAATAGCTGTTGTTTCAATCTGAAATGGTCCCAAATTAGGGATGTATTAGCTAAACATTGTGTAGATGCATTTAGCTAAACCGACATAATGTGCAGAGAAGTGTCTGCTGTCGGTTTACAAGTCAGACAGGAACACACTGCACAGTACATGAATGTAGTCAAATACATTTACAAATACTACATTTCTTACTCACTTGCTTCTTTCCTGTTTCTTTCTGCACCTTCTGCACTATATCTAAGAGGAACATATTTGTTATGCTTCTAATCAGTTAAAAAAAAACTTAATGTTGACTTTTAGTTTCACACAGGACCCAAAAAGAGCCAATTTACCATTGCAGACTTTGTCTCTCTTTCTCCTACATCGCCTTACCTCCTTCTTTGTTCCTGTCATAGTTACTACAAATTAGAGATTGCCACCTAAGAATATATGGAAATGTGTCATAATACCGCCTTATACAAACAACCTATGATGTTGCTTTTTGCGGGAGTACAGTCTTTTCAAAATGCAGGCTGACTGCTCACAGTGTCTTGTTTACACATGTTAAATAAAGATGATGCGACGTGTATTCAGGCTTTTCAGTTGTTTAAAGGCACCTTTGACAGAGCTGAGTAACAGGAAACTTATGTCCTACTACTTCCCCCACTGATACATACAAATATATCCCGAATTAAAAGCCTGAAACAAATTCTGACTTGCACCCTTAACATGCACATCCCTGAGAAGGCAGCTGTTATTTTGAGAATTCCCCAATCTGCATGTGTCTGTGCACTTCTGAGGATCAGGCAGGAGAGGTTAAATCAAAGTGGAGTCAATAACTTCATCCCTCCCTCCTGGTCCGCTCTGCTGTGCTGCTGGGAACGCCTGCTGCTCGCTCTCTGGCTCGTGAAAGAGGAGGACAGGATGGGGTTCAACACTTTCACAAACACTAAAGGAGGGAAGAGTCGTGCTGCTAATACAGAGGATGATCTAAGACTCTGGCACACAAATATAGAGACACACATTTATCCACACACACACGCGTGCTGAGAGAAAGGCTTCCTCACTCTGTCTGAGAATGATAATGAGCTAAATTCTCTTTTCTCCCAACCTGAGAGCCTGAGTCCAGTCATGGCCACAGCCCCGGCTAAATCAATATCATCATCCATAATCTTTATTGTGGGATGAAACACAGCATAAATCAGCACAAAGCCTTTCACACATCCCTCTCTTTAGCAGCCTCCAATTGCATGCAGCACTCTCTTGGGCCGACAACGCTTTCTTTTCAGTACAGAAAGGTTGTCTCCCAGTGTCTCCAGTCTCTGCAGCACCTGCTCATGCATCATATCACATATTTGTTTAGTGGGTTTGATTGTGCTCTGTCTGCAGCATGTGTGAAAGGTGAGCTCAGAGAGCGGCGTCTGTGTCTATTTGTGAGGAATGAATTGTCCTCTACCTGCAGGCGATTGGTGGAGTGGGATGATGTTGAAGTTGTTAAATCTTCCTTTGAAAAGTGTGAGTTTAAGCAGGACTGAAATGTGTGTACATACGTGTGTGTCTGTGTCTTCCAGCTCGGCTCTCTTTGAGTGTGAGAGTGAGTAATGAGGTTTGGAGAAGAAAGCTTAGCCAAATCCTCTCATCAGTCTTCACTCCTTCAATACCCAATCAGCAGGCTAATTCAATACCCAATCCCAGGTCTAATAGCATCCAGCCGAAAGGAGAACCAATGAGAACTCAGCTAATGGACCTTGGGGAATAACTAGCTGGACAAAAAGTTAGTGCAAAAAGACCAAATTTCTTTTTCTGTAAAGAAAATGTACTGTCTAACGATCTCAGTTTGCTGTCCAATCGCCTGCCACTGTAGCTGTGAAGCAGAGGAAAAATCTCTCATTAAACTGTTTCAGGCGTTTGTGTCTACCAGAGCGTGTCGAAGGGGTGTGTGTGATGTTACATTCAAATCAACAGCTAAAATTACAAAAACGGGGGATATTTTGGTCAATCCCCCAGTATCTAAGTTTAGTACTTGTTGTATTAAAGAATTACAGCCTTGTTTCAGTGTTATACTGCACACAGCTCTATGACATTTAACATGCAAACAGATTCACATCTCCCTCACTCATTTTTCCCCGCGGAGCTGTGAATGGTGGGTGCATAAGTGCACGAGGCTGCAGGAGTGTCCCAGCCATTGTACTGTCACAAATCCCCCTTTCCTGACATGCACTGAATAAACTGTCACAGGCGTTATATAGTGTCTCCATAAAGCCTACCATCAAACAGTTACTACCTCCATCGCTTCAGTCCACTGCACCAACAACACAAACAAATCACACTGCGGTGCGTCCCGCTGTTTCCAGGTGAGTGTGTGTTTGTGAGTGTGATATGCTGTAAAGTGGGGTGCATACATGACTGTGTTTTCTGATATGATCATACACCATATAACCTACTATATCTTGCTCGGTTGCAATCCATATTGACCTCCCTTTCTCAGCCTCCCTCACTAAAGGCTTTTCATGGTGCATTTACAGTTCTCTGCTCTTCTGCACAGTTTTACGTTGGATGATTAAAAGGATACATCAGGATTCAGCACATTTATTTTTGTTGTGTGATTCCAAGGCTGATTTAATGCAAAAAACGAATGTCCACCATGATGTATTTAAATATGAAATCGACTTAAACAGCAGAGGAAATGTGCACATTTTTGGCTTTGTTGTATTTATCTTCACCAAATCTTGGACGCATCATCTATCAGTCTGATGACAATTTGGCCTCTGGTAGCAAGGTTGAATATTTCTGTGGTTCTGGTGTAACCGGCAGATAACCTGATGGGTCTGAGCTACCTTGTTACCTAAGGCCACCTGAGAAGCCGTCACTGGTTTAGAAAAGGGTTGGCCCTTTCACAAAATACGTGGCAGGTGATTGGACAAACTGTCTGTCCATCCCCATCTATCAGGGGCTGCAGAGGCAACTCAAGAAATGACCAAAAAACCTCTTTTCCATTGATAAAATCCTTCTCTCTTTCTTTGCACTTCTTCCACTAAAGAATTGCTCTCCAGTTCTGATACAACTGATGCTATTGCAGCATCAACACTAACCTCTATATGCAATTGTTGTCTTGAATGACACATGTCTAGCTGCCAGCAGTTAAATTTGATCCTATACAGGTAAAGGTGAAGTTGACACAATTTTGCATCGGCTCACAGCAACCCAGAAGCGACAGTGTGCTTTGACTCAAAACGCCTCAGAATTATTAGTGCAGGATTCTGGGATATGTAGGAAATCACTTACACATTAGTGGACAAAGTAAGTGTGTACACCATGAAAACAAATTCCGAGAAAATAACTGTAACAGCCTTAGAGGCATTGCACATCACACACTAATGATATTCTGCACAGCAGAGTGAGAGTGTGTGAGGAGGAAATTTCCCTTTAATCTTCTTCATGGCTACATCATCTTTTATTGGTGGACAAAGTGAATCTCAGCCTCCAGCCTCGGCCTCGTAGAAATGACAATTGATTTGCAGGTTATTTCCTGCTTCCTGTGAGCTAATTGAAATAAAGTGGGACGGTAGACTCCGGCTCTGCAGCATCTATCAATACTGCAGTTGTACAGTAGAGAGAGCCTTGTGCCTACTGCTGTGCTTTAACCAGTCCCACAGAATATTTGTTTCATTGTTTGCCTCATCACCATGCTTATATTGTATGTGAGTCTGCGCTACCTGCTGTAAAAGCCGCCTGTTAATGACTGGTAGTAAGCAAAATAAGGCACAATGTATGGTTCATTATGTGTACATGCTCTGCATGTGTGCATTTTTGTGCCTACATGTGTGTTTCTGCTGCTTGTGTCCTGTGCAGTATGAGTCAGCAGACACTGCATTGAAATATTTGTCATAATGTAATATCAGAGACCTTATAGTGATTATATCAAGGGAGAGGAGAATTATGGGTAATTGAGGATATAGATTCAAAGTAGGAAAAAAGAATGCAGATGCCTTTACCAAAATGAATTTCTTTTCACAAATGTAATCCCACACCCCCTTTACCCTCCAACACACACAGAAAAAAAAAACACACAAACACACACACATACTGATTAGGGCATAACGCCTTTTCCCATCAATTTAATTATGGTAAACATACTATAGATAAATATACAGTATCCAGCAGTGCACATCTGTCCAGGCGTATGTACAGCAGGAGAGCGGGAAGGAAACAACTCATTGCTTGTGTATGGAAAGCAGCAGAAGAATAAGTGTTGATGGTGTGTGTGCGTGTATGTGCAAGCTCAGGAGCTGCGTTTTATTTACTTATAATGTCCCAGCTGTCGAGAGCAGCTGGATTTTACACAGATTAAACTGGTGAGTGTATGGAACTACATGTACAGTACAGCGTGCTCCCTTTGAGATAATTCACGGGAGGAATTTATCGCAAACAAAAATCTTTTCTTACACCGAGGCACTCAACATTATTTTTATTCTTTATTATGGGCAAATACTTGCGTTACCATGCGTTGTTGTTTTTTTAGTTCTGACACAACATATAGAAGAGCAAAGCAAATTTAGAAAAACAAATGATTTACCTTTAAATGCCTTTAAACAACAGTTCCCATCTCCGCTGCTTTTCTCTCAAGCCACAGTAATGATTTCAGCCAGTGTCTTCCAATGGTCTAATCAAACTCTCGTTAGACTGCGAGATACACTGAATCATCATTAAATCTATCTACATATTACCTGTGCTGCTACAATTAGCTATGAATATCATTTGAATCTCATTTAAATTCCTCCTATGAATCTCAATTAAACAAAGAGATTCAAACAAACAGGCATAGCATTGGAATTGTGGATGTGTACACACACACACACACACACACTACACCTGCTGTTATCATTGCTGTTGTTTTAAATGTGTTCAGTTTAATTAATTTGTTTTGATACTCAAGACAAATCCTTTACAAATCCTCATGTGGTAATTAACAATTATCGTACATTTAATAAGCACACTGAGATAATGAAACAATTAGAGAGAAACAAGCTGTTTAAAGATTGAAGCAGCGCTTTGAACTAGTGTATATGCTTTAATTGTCTTTCACTGGCTTCCGACTTCAATGAGCTCGGATCATAATAAATGTCCTCACAGCTTACAAATCAAACACCCTTCAAAGCAGAATTACAAACCAATAAATTATTACTTGTAGAAAATATAAGCTTTCGACAGCGCTTTAATACCAAAACACAAACACACACTCGTCCACACACACACATCGCCTTTCTCTCTGGTGTTATCACAGGGGCCAATTAGCGGGCCCCGGCTTTCTGCTAAGGCATGTGTCAGGGGACCTATAGGGAGCCTGCGAGGCTGCGAGAGGCCTCAGGGTAGCAGGAGAATTATCACTCTTTTCATCTCTCCGTCTCTTAAGCATCCTTGCATACACATATCCACTATCTGCTCGGAGCGAGCGCATTCCCTGTCTTTCTCTCTCCTTCCCTCTCTGCTCCTCTCGCCGTACAGCAGCGAACAAAGGACGATCCCGAACAGTGCAGTATGCAAATACTTCAAGCTAATTTACTCAGGTACGGCGGCCAAATTGGACGAGGTTCAATAAACATATGCATAACCTCCACGTATAGATGAATCAGTCGATGGAGTTTACTCGTAACCTTTGATCCCTCTGAACTGTACGAGCGGGGAAACTTTATGTGTGTGTGCACTTTAGGTACCAGGAAGGCCAAGTCATCACAATACCTGCTGATCAGAATGTGCATCTATGTTGCACTCTGTGACGCGACTATTAGTGATGGAGTGTTCAGGGAGACCTAGCATATTGTTGGAGCATGTGTTGAGCTGAACTGAATGTGTGTGTGTGTGTGTGTTTTTGCCAAGAGTTTTATCCCTGTCACACTCCTTCCCACCCCCTCATCCTTCTTTCTTTCCTCTCATCCCTATGTGCCCCCCCGCTGAGTGCCTGGTAGGTGGCTCTTCCACACACACACACATAAACACACACACAAAGACAAAACACACAGTAAGCCCTCCAGTAGCTGCAGATAGCTGTAGATCCCTCTCTTTCTCCTCCACACCACAGGGAGGAGAGAGGAAGTGGATGACAGGAGAGGAAGAGGAGAAAGGGGGGGTGGCAGAACAGAATGAGTGGACACCTGTCTTCTGTCAAGCCTCCGTCTACCTGTCTGTCTGCTACACTGTGGGCTGAGATGTCTTTCTTTCTGGCAGGTGGCTGAAGACTCAGAGTCAGTACAACAAGCTGAAACGTTGTTGAACGAGACTCAATCTTCCATCTGAGGGGAATAATTAAGACCCAGGCAGAGAAAATAAAAAGGTTTTGGTTATGGGTGAGGAAAGTCATCATGACTGTAATAACAGTAACATTACATCTGTTAGTGTCTTTCCGTTAGGATTTGTCCATGTGTTTTTTCTGTTGTTGTTTTTTTCCCCCCCGTGTGTGTATTTGTGTGTGTGACGTCGGCGGGGATCGAGACAGCAGAGTGGAGGCAGTAGATAAGATAAGTGCTCTTTATTTCTGACAGAGTCATTTAGCTGTGGATGAAGAGAAGAGAGGAGGAGAGGACAGGGAGGGGAGAGTTATAGTTATGGAGCTGTCGGAGGTTTGGGAGTGTTGAATGAAATTAGGTCCGGAGGAGCAGAGGGAAACAAAGGTGGAGAGGGAGAGAGAGGGAGGCGTCTACGTGACCTTGCAGTCACAGAAACAGACAGATGAGGGAGGAGAACCTGTTTCCTCTAAATCATGTGCTGTGCTGCCTTTTTTTCCTCTCACTGTAACTCAGTTAACATGTCAGCCTACAGGCCACTTGCTATATCTCCCTTCTTCTCAGCTCACATCTCTGAATCAGTGTCTTCCTCGCTCTTATTCCCCACAATGACTGAGGACGTACCTGTGTTTTAGTGCTAAATTGCACCACACA